>OU343049.1:46915582-47334361 GCA_910593695.2 Ocypus olens
TGATTATTATTATTATTTTTATTGGCTTAGTATGTGCAGGAATTACAGCGAATGGAGAAACGTGACCTTTTTTGGTGCTTGTTTATTTATTTTCTGTTTTTGTTTTGAAGTTGGATGTGGCACTTAAAAAAGTAAATCTTAAAGCGCGGATTTGTAGGTATTATGCTATTAGATCATTTTTATTGGCTTAGTATGTGCAGGAATTACAAGTAAAGGAGAACCTGGGCATATTTTTGTGCTTATTTGCTTATTTTCTGTTTTGAAGTTAGAACTTAAAAAAAAGTAAATCTTTCTACTACATTTTTTTATACGCAGGGCGAGTAGAGCATCTGGCAAGTTTGTTTTTTTACAAAACGGAGTGACAATTTAGAAAATGTAATTTAGAATTTTCTTCGTTGAAAAGTTAGGGGGTTTAACAATCAACACTTATTCTACTCTAAATGATTAAAAAAATAAAAATTATTGAATTTATCAAAATCTTCTGAAATGGCAAATGACACTACAAGAATGTTTTAAAATCGGGACACGAAGATCCCGAAAATTGATCTTGGGGACCTTGGGATAAATAAAATAGGGACAAGTCCCGAATAAACAGATGCCTGTTCACGCCAATTATAATAAAAAATAATGTTATGTTGCTAGAATATTAAGAAGAATATTAATATTACAATACAAGATTAATAACAATCGATTTGTCACTAAGAACACCAGTATGGCCTTTCATCTCAACAGAAAAGTTTTAATATATATTTAGAATAATACTTATATCGCCGAGTTTATAATTTAATATCAATTTAAGGATTGGGCTTGCTATTGTGCTCCTCCAGTTGTATTTTTCTGATGTGGAATAATGCGTATGTAACTAAGATTGTTACTTCCTTTGTCATATTTCACTTGTGCAATGACTCTGATATTTTCATAGAATGGGGGCAAACCGTGCCCAGGAATGGAACCATTGTGGTGTTAACCACTTGTCAGGTCCAGTTGCTCGTTTAATTTTCCAAGTGGGAACGAGACACCTACGTGCGAATGTATCATAATACATATTATTCAAGCTGGAGTGGTCTTTTCCTCCCGAGACCAAACACAGACCTTCACTCTTGCCACACGCTCTTCAGCTTAATCCGCCAGTCATACGGGGGAATTTTGAATTATATTAATATCTTGTTATGACCCAAAAAATAGTCAATTATATAATTTAAAAGAAACTGCCAGGGTTAATTAAGTAGGTAGTGTAGGTACCACAGAAAAAGTTTTAGGTATTTCGGGAATTTCAATGCTTGACCAGATTCGCTCCAAAAACAATTTTATTCAAAACTATATATACAATGTTGACATTACTGACCGTTCGAAAGTTGGGAAGTGTTACATTACTGAACGCTACTTCCCGCACACATTTTTCAATTACTGACCGCTACATCTCTCTTCCATTTTTCGCCCAATGATTTTGACTTGATTTGATGTTAACGCTATAAGTAAAAGCTGCCAACTAGATGGATTTTTTTTTTATAATATTTATTTATTATTATTTTATTTCGAGATAATCATACGAGTACAAAAGTTGTCGTTGAAGATTCTTATATAGTCTGTTCGCTGGAATCTGTCGAAAAAACGGTCGAAGAAAAGGCATTGGTGGTTCGTCTAATTGCATCCCATACATTTCTTACTGTCCTTCGCTCCTATTAGTATACGCATTTTTAGTCCAGTACTTCTCAACAAAGATTGGTTTGAGATAAAAAATATTACGTCCCCTACTTACCGAGCTCCGACCCTCTTTTACGACCACAGCCGCCAGATTCCAGAGAACGGGCTATATCTTAAATGGGCAAACATGTAAAAAACTTTTTTAATTTATTCAAGAGTCTGACGATTAAGTAATAATATCCCAGAAGGCCTTCACTAAGTTTTGAGATAATCACTCGAAAACAGAACTAATTGTTATTCTGAAAATTGCTGTTTACCAAGTGGGTAAAGGATTAAAACTTTCCAAATTTGCTCAAAAACTATTATACTTCAAAATTCTGTAAAAATATCAGTACAAGACATCACTAGATTTCAAAATAATCGCACGAACCGCGAAAATTATCTTTTCTCAACTAGGCAGAAAAATTGTACTATACCTCATTTAATAACCAGGCGGACTAAATCAAATTATTGCCGCCAAAATACGTTGTTGTGATTGGCCAATCGGGCGCCGTTTTTACACAGGCCCAAATTGCTTAAAACAGTAATGGCCGTTGTTATGATCAGCTGATCTCTAACCGATCCTTGTGTCTCACCGTTTCCACGCGTTTCGCATCAGTTTTTGTGTTTTTAGCCAGTTATTTCTACTGTTGATAGTGTAAGAATCGATTCCTCTCATCCCGCGATTTTCGTGCAAATAGTTACTTTATTTTTAACTACGGATAAATACCCATCACAAGTTTGGTGTAATTTTCGACTCCCAAGAAACGGAAATGGTTGGATTTTAGAGCGTTAACGCTCCAACGATACAAAATGATCTTATAAAATAAAGCTTTAATACAAGAGACTTTAAAACCTACAAAACCTACTGCCGTCATATACAAAATTGTGATTCATTAGGTAAGTGTGGCGCAAGTTATTGCAATATGGAATCAAATCATAAACATACATTATATTTAGGATTGTAGAGTTTCACACAATTAGGGGGTGAAAGGAGATTGGGGCAGTAATAAGTCCTAAACGTCTTGAAGGACGTCCAGCGACCGAAGATATCTACAAATTCTGCGAATGGAAAATTGTATAAATTTTTCTTTAAAAATGAAATCGCTACATTGGATTAAATTTTGATTGAATTAAAGGATAGAGATGACCTGCCAATGACGTCCCGTTAAACATTATATAAATTAATGACTGAGATTGATTTTAAGTAAGTTATACGTTTTTAAATAGTAAATTTATTTAATTTAATAAAATTTTATTTCACAACAATCTAGTATTTATATTTCAAATCTTTTACGGAATTATATGTATTTTTAAAATATACCTACTACTTCAATCCACTATGTAAATAAATATATGTACAAGACTTTTTCAACATGCTCCCAAATTCTTAAGAGGGTCTCATACTTACTTTAATTATTATTTTAATATTATATACTACATCACTGAGTATATGATCAAGAAAGTATGCCTAGAATTAATTTATGTGTAGGTATAAATGTTGAATGAATATTATGGATAAAAGAAATTAAAATCATTTTATTTTTACCGCCAAAACATGTCTGGTTACTTTTCTGGTTACTTTTTATAGTGTAAACGTGACTTTCGCGTTTAGTCCGCCTGGTTATTAAATGAGGTATAGTAACTTTTCAAATTCGCTCATAATTCAGCAGAAGTATCAGAAAAGCTCTCGACTATCTTCTGAGGTAATCATGAGAGCTGAACATATTGTCATAGAGAAAATAATCATTTCTTATTGGGGGAAAGATATATAGGAACAATTGCAACATACTTGAAACTTTAAAAATTTATTTTAAAACAATAATTCCCTCAGTAAATTCTCATTTCCGAGTTGATAAAAAAAATCAACGTCCACATTCTTGAAACTTTTTAAATTTAAACAAAAACAAGTAGGCTTTATAATTCAGTAAAAATTGGTAAACAACGCATTACTCATTTTTAAGATAATCACATAAAAACAGAACTGGAAAATTCTAATTTTTTAAGTGAATAAAAAATATAAAAACAATTTTGACATACTTGAAACTTTCTAAATTCACTAAGTATTAAAAATACTTGACAATTTAGTAAACATATAAAAAATCTGAAATAATCACAAAAAACGAACTTATTGTCATTCTGAAAATTTTAGTTTATTAAAACCTAGCTAGACACGGCTTTTTAAACGGCAATTGACTAATGTCTTTCAGCCCTTTTAACAACTTAAATACATATTTAACTTAGTAAGCTATGATACTTGAAAATTCAAATTTTAAATTTTAAATATAAAAACAATTGTCACATACTTGAAACTCTCTAAGTTTACTTAATAATTATTATACTTTACAATTTAGTAAAAATATCAAAATATTTCGTCACAAAAATTTGGAGATGATCACATGAGAACATAACTTATTGCCACTCCAAAAATTCTAATTTTTCAAGTGAATCAAAAATATAATAAAACCAATTTTCATATGCTTGAAACTTTCTAAATTTATTTAATAATTATTATACTTTACAATTTAGTAAAAATATCAAAACATTTCGTCACAAAATTTGGTGATAATCACATGAGAACAGAATGAAAATTCAAATTTTTTAAGTGAATAAAAAAATATAAAAACAGTTGTGATATACTTGAAACTTTCTTTTACTAAAAATAATTATTATACTTTACAATTTAGTAAGAATATTCAAATATTTCGTCACAAAATTTGTAAATAATCACATGAGAACAGAATAAAAATTGCAATTTTTCAAGTGAATAAAAAATAAAAAAACAATTGTCACATACTTGAAACTTTCTAAGTTTACTAAATAATTATTATACTTTACTAATTTGTAAAAATATTAAAATATTTCGTCACAAAATTTGGAGATAATCACGCGAGAACATAATTTATTGTCATTCTGCAAATTCTATTTTTTCAAGTAAATAAAAAAGTATAAAAACAATTGTCACATACTTGAAACTTTCTAAATTTACTTAATAATTATTATACTTTACAATATAGTATAAGTATCAAAATATTTCGTCACAAAATTTATAGATAATCACATGAGAACAGAATATATTGTCATTCTGAAAATTCTATTGTTTCTTCAAGTGAATAAAAAAAAATAAAAACAATTGTCACCTACTTGGAACTTTCTAAATGTACTTATGTACTTTACAATTTAGTAAATATATCAAAACACTTCATCATAAAATTTTGAGATATCCGCATGAGAACAGAACTTATTGTCATTCTGAAAATTGTAACTGGTCAAGTGAATAAAAAATAAAAATAAAAACAATAGTGCCATACTTGAAACTTTCTAAATTTACTTAATATACTTTAGAATTTAGTAAATATATCAAAACACATCTTTATTGAATTTTTAAGATACGAGAACATAATTTATTATTGTAATTTTTCAAGTGAATAAAAAATATAGAAACAAGTTTCTCATACTTGAAACTTTCTAAATTCACTAAGTATTAAGTGAAAATAACACAAAAATCTCGTTACAACATTTTGAGATAATAACATACAAAAAGAACTTATTGTCATTTTAAAAATCATAATTTTTCAAATTAATAGCAAAATATAAAGACAATGATCACTTACTTGAAACTTTCCAAATTTACTTATTAATAAAAATATAAATGTAAATAAATCAAAACACTTTTTGAGATGTTAGGGTTCCCCTTCGACACTATCATCTTCGCCAGGTTTTCCGATTCCGATGGAGAAGAATATAATGTTCCATGTAGTTGTTTTTTTTTTTCTACTGACGCTTCAGGTGCATTAAGAACAATTTCAGTAGTGAAGCTAGCCGAATCAAGAGTTTTTGAAGAACCCAAAAACGTTGTCAGAACTCCACTTTTTTATTTTCAACTCCTTTATTTTTGGGTAACAAACACCAGATTGTTTTTTGGTTTTTAAACCAAAATTTCAAGAAAACACAAAACAGCAACCTCCAAAACCTCCAAGTAAAAAAAATCATCGCAAAATATTTTCGAATTATGGCCAGCTTTTTTGGAATTTTGGACCACTGTGGGACTATAATTTTATACTCGTCCGACTTACATAGTTCTTTTATAGTATTTTATTAATACCGAAAATCGCCCACAAGAGTTTAATACAAACACGTCTTTCTAAAAAATATTCAGATTTTCAGCTTGAATTAAAAAAACAAACGAACCAATTTAATTTTTGTGCCACGAGCAAAAATTACGCTGTTTTGGCATCGACACTTTCATAAATGGGCTGATGTATGATGCATTTTGACCAAGGCCGTACCCGTATTTGTGTTTTATTTCTCAGCAAGTTTGTCAAAGATTGATTCGATGAAAAATTAAGTATCAGAGTATCGATTATGATTTTGTTATTTTATGCACGAAACATAATATTCTTTATATATAATTATATATACGGCATCGAGTGCGTGTTATTTGATAATATCCACGTGTCGACCATATTTATTCGAATGCAATATTATATTTGCTCAATTAACATAACACAATATAAAGTATGTATACTGGGCACTAACCTCGTACAAAATTTATTTTGCTCGCTGTCGAATTTTGCACAGTTGCGTTTATGTTTATTTCCTTTCGGTGAAACAATATGTTATTCTAATAAGAACATGTTATGCCATTTTTCGAATATATTTAAATATATATGTATACAGGATGAGTCGTCATTTATTTTGACACACCTAAATAACTTTAAAACAAAACATTTTCAGAAAAATCCCTATAAAAGTTGGACGATTTAAAGGGGGAAATTTAATTGTTATGCGTAAAGTATGGACTATATTCAGTAAAACCGAAATTAAACAGGTCGATTTTCTTTTATAAAAATATACATTTTTGCATAAAAATCGATGTTCAGTCGTCATTTGTTTTTGAGTAATAACGTCATCCATTTTGTTTTTTAGTGGCAACCCTCTATTTTTGTTTTTGATTTTGAGAAATCTTTTGATTGTCTAACTGGCAGTATAAAAATATTGCCATCTTGTTGCATAAGACATTTTTCGAGTAAATGACAGTTGAAGGTGAGAAATTGATATTTAGAGTTTTTTCAAAATGACTGACCTTGGGGCAGCGCTTTTTCGTCAAACAAAAATGATCTTGACATTCCATATAATACAATACGGTTTCAGCAAGACGGGCGCACCTCCGCACTGTGCGCGTTTTTTTGACAATTGCTTTACGAATAGGTGGATTGGCAGGCGAGGACCGATAGAATAGCCCGAGAATTAGCCTGGAAAAATTTCAAAATGTGCAAGAAGAATTTTCTACATGTTCAAAAGAAAAAAAAAACGTTTAGTGCGGGGATGCGCCGTCTTGCTAAAACCATGTTTTAGAATATGAAAGGTCAAATGCACACTGCATTGTTATTTATTGAGTTAAAATGTAATACCCAGTTAGCACACTTGTATCAGTAACATATCTGAGCAAGCTCGAACTGAGAACAAGCACTTGTTCTCAGTTTGAGCTTGCTCAGATATGTTTCTGATACAAGTGTGCTAACTGGGTAGTTTCAAATTAATCTTTACTGGATAAATACCCAGTGTTACTTACAAATGCATCGATTAACATCGCTACCTCGATAACTATAAGAATATATCCGGAATGAGCCAGTATATCTTAAATTTCGTTTTAAGAAATTATTCAGCATTAAGCAATGACGCATTTTCAAATTAAAATTTTAAATGATTAAATGTAAACATTGTGTTTAATGTATTTTTTTTTTTTACTTAGGCTGAGCCATTCAGTCACACACGGCTGCTATTTTTGTAATTGAATGAAAATAAATGAAGAAATAAATAATGTAAGACATATACAAACAACTACGGACCCGAGCGAATATTTCTCGATCCCCGAAAAATCTTCCGCCCGGGCTGGGAATCGAACCCACACGGCCGCGGTGCAGCCGGCACAATCGCTCGCCTCTACCCACTAACCAACGGACCGCCCTAATAATGTATTATTAACACAACAAATTTTCTTATTATTATATAGAAACATAATAGGAATAATAATAATAACGTTAATCGGATAAAGTAGAAACACTATTAATTGTCTAAAACGCTGCACTCACTTTCCCTAATTGTGTTGAACTATTCAACAACTACAGGGAGCAATCAATAAGCGTTCATTACAACAATAATAATGGCAAACAATATTTCTTAGGATAATAATATGAAAAAGTTATTAATTACTATCCTTAATATAATATGAACCAATACGTATTAACATTTCTTAGTATTAATTAGCTTTATAGGTTAATAATAGTATCGTTTCTAGCCTCTAAACGTAAACGCAAAAAATCACACGTTTTGGTTTATAATTCAAAAGAGAAACAATTATTCATGTATGATTACGCACTTTTTTTGAGCGTTTAAAAAAATATATAAAAACAATTGTCATAAGCTCCAAAATCACCAAATCTGCTCCAAATTGATTATAGTTTAATTCTCAAAAACGACTTAAAACAATTTTTTAAATAATCCCACGAAGATTTAAATTCGCACTTTTTTAAAATTTAAAAAAAAATTATGAAAACAATTGTCATAAACTGGAAAATCACTAAATCTGCTCCAAATTGATTATAGTTTATTTCCAAAACACGACTCCAAAAAAATTCTCAACAATTTTTCAAATAATCGCACGAAATGTCGTTTCAAATTCGCACTTCTTTCGAGCGTTAAAAAAAAATATGAAAACAAATGTCATAATCACCAAATTTGCTCTAAATTAATTATAGTTTATTTCCCAAGTACGACTTCACAAAAATTCTCAACATTTTTTTAAATAATCGCACGAAACGTTTGTTGATGTCATTTTAAATTCGCACTTTTTTCGAGTGTTAAAAAAATACAAAAACAATTATCATAATCTGCAAAATCGCCAAATCTGCTCCAAATTGATTATAGCTTATTTCCAAAACACACCTTCAAAAAATTTCTTAACAATCTTTGAAATAATCGCACGAAAAGTTTGATGCCATTTCAAATTCGCACTTTTTCGAGCGTCTAAAAAAATATAAAAACAATTGTCATAATCTGCAAAATGACCAAATCTGCTCCAAATTTATTAAGGTTTATTTCAAAACACCACTTCAAAAAATTTCTCAACAATTTTTGAAATAATCCCACGAATAGTTTGCGGTTGTCATTTTAAATTCGCACTTTTTTCGAGCGTTCAAAAAAATATAAAAACAATAGTCATAATCTGCAAAATCACCAAATTAGCTCCAAATTGATTATAGTTTATTTCCAAAACACCACTTCAAAAAATTTCTTGACAATTTTTGAAATAATCGCACGAGAATTTTGCTGATGTCATTTTAAGTTCGCACTTTTTTCGAGCGTTCAAAAAAATATAAAAACAATTGTCATAAACTGCAAAATCGCCAAATCTGCTCCAAATTGATTATGATTTATTTCCAAAACACCACTTCAAAAAAATTCTTAACAATTTTTCAAATAATTGCACGAGAAGTTTGCTTATGTCATTTTAAATTCTCACTTTTTTCGACCGTTAAAAAAAATTATAAAAACAATTGTCATGATCTGAAAAATCACCAAATCTGCTCCAAATTGATTATGGTTTATTTCCAAAACACCACTTCAAAAAATTTCTCAACAATTTTTGAAATAATCCCACGAATAGTTTGCGGTTGTCATTTTAAATTCGCACTTTTTTCGAGCGTTCAAAAAAATATAAAAACAATAGTCATAATCGGCAAAATCACCAAATTAGCTCCAAATTGATTATAGTTTATTTCCAAAACACCACTTCAAAAAATTTCTTGACAATTTTTGAAATAATCGCACGAGAATTTTGCTGATGTCATTTTAAGTTCGCACTTTTTTCGAGCGTTCAAAAAAATATAAAAACAATTGTCATAAACTGCAAAATCGCCAAATCTGCTCCAAATTGATTATGGTTTATTTCCAAAACACCACTTCAAAAAAATTCTTAACAATTTTTCAAATAATTGCACGAGAAGTTTGCTTATGTCATTTTAAATTCTCACTTTTTTCGACCGTTAAAAAAAATTATAAAAACAATTGTCATGATCTGAAAAATCACCAAATCTGCTCCAAATTGATTATGGTTTATTTCCAAAACACCACTTCAAAAAATTTCTCAACAATTTTTGAAATAATCCCACGAATAGTTTGCGGTTGTCATTTTAAATTCGCACTTTTTTCGAGCGTTCAAAAAAATATAAAAACAATAGTCATAATCTGCAAAATCACCAAATTAGCTCCAAATTGATTATAGTTAATTTCCAAAACACCACTTCAAAAAATTTCTCAACAATTTTTGAAATAATCCCACGAATAGTTTGCGGTTGTCATTTTAAATTCGCACTTTTTTCGAGCGTTCAAAAAAATATAAAAACAATAGTCATAATCTGCAAAATCACCAAATTAGCTCCAAATTGATTATAGTTTATTTCCAAAACACCACTTCAAAAAATTTCTTGACAATTTTTGAAATAATCGCACGAGAATTTTGCTGATGTCATTTTAAGTTCGCACTTTTTTCGAGCGTTCAAAAAAATATAAAAACAATTGTCATAAACTGCAAAATCGCCAAATCTGCTCCAAATTGATTATGGTTTATTTCCAAAACACCACTTCAAAAAAATTCTTAACAATTTTTCAAATAATTGCACGAGAAGTTTGCTTATGTCATTTTAAATTCTCACTTTTTTCGACCGTTAAAAAAATTATAAAAACAATTGTCATGATCTGAAAAATCACCAAATCTGCTCCAAATTGATTATGGTTTATTTCCAAAACACCACTTCAAAAAATTTCTCAACAATTTTTGAAATAATCCCACGAATAGTTTGCGGTTGTCATTTTAAATTCGCACTTTTTTCGAGCGTTCAAAAAAATATAAAAGCAATTGTCATAATCTGCAAAATCACCAAATTAGCTCCAAATTGATTATAGTTAATTTCCAAAACACCACTTCAAAAAATTTCTTGACAATTTTTGAAATAATCGCACGAGAATTTTGCTGATGTCATTTTAAGTTCGCACTTTTTTCGAGCGTTCAAAAAAATATAAAAACAATTGTCATAAACTGCAAAATCGCCAAATCTGCTCCAAATTGATTATGGTTTATTTCCAAAACACCACTTCAAAAAAATTCTTAACAATTTTTCAAATAATTGCACGAGAAGTTTGCTTATGTCATTTTAAATTCTCACTTTTTTCGACCGTTAAAAAAATTATAAAAACAATTGTCATGATCTGAAAAATCACCAAATCTGCTCCAAATTGATTATGGTTTATTTCCAAAACACCACTTCAAAAAATTTCTCAACAATTTTTGAAATAATCCCACGAATAGTTTGCGGTTGTCATTTTAAATTCGCACTTTTTTCGAGCGTTCAAAAAAATATAAAAACAATAGTCATAATCTGCAAAATCACCAAATTAGCTCCAAATTGATTATAGTTTATTTCCAAAACACCACTTCAAAAAATTTCTTGACAATTTTTGAAATAATCGCACGAGAATTTTGCTGATGTCATTTTAAGTTCGCACTTTTTTCGAGCGTTCAAAAAAATATAAAAACAATTGTCATAAACTGCAAAATCGCCAAATCTGCTCCAAATTGATTATGATTTATTTCCAAAACACCACTTCAAAAAAATTCTTAACAATTTTTCAAATAATTGCACGAGAAGTTTGCTTATGTCATTTTAAATTCTCACTTTTTTCGACCGTTAAAAAAAATTATAAAAACAATTGTCATGATCTGAAAAATCACCAAATCTGCTCCAAATTGATTATGGTTTATTTCCAAACCACCACTTCAAAAAATTTCTCAACAATTTTTGAAATAATCCCACGAATAGTTTGCGGTTGTCATTTTAAATTCGCACTTTTTTCGAGCGTTCAAAAAAATATAAAAGCAATTGTCATAATCTGCAAAATCACCAAATTAGCTCCAAATTGATTATAGTTAATTTCCAAAACACCACTTCAAAAAATTTCTTGACAATTTTTGAAATAATCGCACGAGAATTTTGCTGATGTCATTTTAAGTTCGCACTTTTTTCGAGCGTTCAAAAAAATATAAAAACAATTGTCATAAACTGCAAAATCGCCAAATCTGCTCCAAATTGATTATGGTTTATTTCCAAAACACCACTTCAAAAAAATTCTTAACAATTTTTCAAATAATTGCACGAGAAGTTTGCTTATGTCATTTTAAATTCTCACTTTTTTCGACCGTTAAAAAAAATTATAAAAACAATTGTCATGATCTGAAAAATCACCAAATCTGCTCCAAATTGATTATGGTTTATTTCCAAACCACCACTTCAAAAAATTTCTCAACAATTTTTGAAATAATCCCACGAATAGTTTGCGGTTGTCATTTTAAATTCGCACTTTTTTCGAGCGTTCAAAAAAATATAAAAGCAATTGTCATAATCTGCAAAATCACCAAATTAGCTCCAAATTGATTATAGTTAATTTCCAAAACACCACTTCAAAAAATTTCTTGACAATTTTTGAAATAATCGCACGAGAATTTTGCTGATGTCATTTTAAGTTCGCACTTTTTTCGAGCGTTCAAAAAAATATAAAAACAATTGTCATAAACTGCAAAATCGCCAAATCTGCTCCAAATTGATTATGGTTTATTTCCAAAACACCACTTCAAAAAAATTCTTAACAATTTTTCAAATAATTGCACGAGAAGTTTGCTTATGTCATTTTAAATTCTCACTTTTTTCGACCGTTAAAAAAATTATAAAAACAATTGTCATGATCTGAAAAATCACCAAATCTGCTCCAAATTGATTATGGTTTATTTCCAAAACACCACTTCAAAAAATTTCTCAACAATTTTTGAAATAATCCCACGAATAGTTTGCGGTTGTCATTTTAAATTCGCACTTTTTTCGAGCGTTCAAAAAAATATAAAAACAATAGTCATAATCTGCAAAATCACCAAATTAGCTCCAAATTGATTATAGTTTATTTCCAAAACACCACTTCAAAAAATTTCTTGACAATTTTTGAAATAATCGCACGAGAAGTTTGCGGTTGTCATTTTAAGTTCGCACTTTTTTCGAGCGTTCAAAAAAATATAAAAACAATTGTCATAAACTGCAAAATCGCCAAATCTGCTCCAAATTGATTATGGTTTATTTCCAAAACACCACTTCAAAAAAATTCTTAACAATTTTTCAAATAATTGCACGAGAAGTTTGCTTATGTCATTTTAAATTCTCACTTTTTTCGACCGTTAAAAAAAATTATAAAAACAATTGTCATGATCTGAAAAATCACCAAATCTGCTCCAAATTGATTATGGTTTATTTCCAAACCACCACTTCAAAAAATTTCTCAACAATTTTTGAAATAATCCCACGAATAGTTTGCGGTTGTCATTTTAAATTCGCACTTTTTTCGAGCGTTCAAAAAAATATAAAAACAATTGTCATAATCTGCAAAATCACCAAATTAGCTCCAAATTGATTATAGTTTATTTCCAAAACACCACTTCAAAAAATTTCTTAACAATTCTTGAAATAATCGCAGGAGAAGTTTGCTGATGTCATTTTAAGTTCGCACTTTTTTCGAGCGTTCAAAAAAATATAAAAACAATTGTCATAATCTGTAAAATCACCAAATCTGCTCCACATTGATTACAGTTCATTTCTCAAGAACGACTTCAAAAAATTTCTCAACAATTTTTGAAATAATCGTACGAAAAGTTTGCTGATGTCATTTTAAATTCGAACTTTTTTACGAGCACTTAAAAAATATATAAAAACAATTGTCATAATCTGTAAAATCACCAAATCTGCTCCAAATTGATTATAGTTTATTTCCAAAACACCACTTTAAAAAATTTCTTAACAATTTTTCAAATAATCGCACGAGAAGTTTGCTTATGTCATTTTAAATTCTCATTTTTTTGGAGCGTTAAAAAAAATATAAAAACAATTGTCATAAACTGCAATATCATCAAATCTGCTCCAAATTGATTATAGCTTATTTCTCAAATACGACTACAGAAATAATAACTAAGCTATAAGCTATTTTTAAATATTTCCTGAGAAATCAACAAAGCAATATCTTCCTTCGAACGAGTTTTTAAGGAAACATTACATTCGAAATTTACATTATTAATTATTACAATTCCAATTTAAAAAAATCATAACTCTCGTATAAAGTTATTTAAATTAAGAAAACAAATGAATCGTGTTAAATCAATGATATATCAATAAATTAGCAGGTTCTTAAAATTTTCTTAGCACCTTGTATATTTTTTCCACAATTTGAAACCTCACTCGATTTTCTGTATTTTTTTTTCAATATTTAAAAAAAAAACACAACTTTCTTAAAAAGTGATTTAAATTTAAAAAATAAATTAATTAAAGTAGCATAATTCATCCTTTGTTATTATGCGTTATTTTTTTTTTTTAGAAAAAATGGGAAGACAGAAATAAAGCCAAGTTCTATTACGCAACACAATTTTTGTTTCTCGCACGCCACTGATATTTTTAAAGACCCTTGGTGCCAGAGTGTCTGGCGAGACTCGTCGTAGAAAAACACGTGTGCAACCCAAAGGTCGTCTCCCATATTGTTTTTGCGCTGACAAATTAACTTATTGTCGGCTGAAACAGATACGTTTTCCGCTCAAATTGAGATCTGAAATCTAAGACTGCAGGCGGACAGGAAGTATCCGGCACACATGGGCTTCATCATAATTTAGGAGTTAATTGCCCATCCATGGGATTATCCTCCTCCGCGCTCCTTGATCGACGTAATACGATACTCGCACCACTCAAACAAAAATATTTACATTAATCAAAATCGCGTAATGCATTTTCTGGCTGTTTGTTTTGTAAATTATAATTTATATATCGAATGAAAATTGTAAATTTCACGTTATAATCCACCAATAATAGATGTGTCAAATGGAATTGTGCGGACCAAATAAACATTTTATTTATATATAACAAAAAATATTTTTGACGTGGGAAGGGCGGAATGGGGCGAAAATACCTGTTAAACGTTCCTTTTGTGCGTGCACAATGACTCAAGTCACCTCTAATCCCCTTAACAGACAGCAGCGTTTAAGAGATTACCGGGATTGTGCGTGGTGCATTGATTAAAAACATTTGTTGGTTAATTTGGTGAAATTCCCAGTGAAGACCGAATAATGGGTGTCAGGTCCTCAATGGTAGAGTCAGGCTGCTCAATGGGGGGCATTCAACACGATCCACCTTGTTTGCTCATCATAAACTCCACGGTTCGATTCAATCATCCTCTTTAGTTCAATGAAAAATAGATGAATTTACTATTTGGAAAAAAAAATGTTCGCTGCCTTATCAGCCTCATTAGTTAACATTTTTTAATCATTTAATCATTCAAATTTGCACTATTCCTGCAATTGCTTATCATTTCTAAGAAACATAATGATCAGTCTATATTCTATTTCTTCGATTAGATTTTTGTTTACCAACGTGCTAAAATTTAATTCAATTTAATTTAATTAGTTTGCATCATCATCCACTTCTTAAATTAAGTGTTTGAAATTGCATCAAACGTTTGAACTAACTTTGTAATTTGTTTATACCAACGAAAATTGTAATATCCCTTACGTAATTTAAACACTTTAACCGCTTTGTCAGTCACCGGTGACTGACACCGAAGTATTTCAGTGGGACCGCGTCAGTCACCGATGACTGACAGTGAGTACCTACTTTAAACTTACTATTTCGCGCTGTCAGTCACGAGTTAAATTAAATAAACATATTCTTACTCATTTTATAAAATAATTTTTTTTTTTTACATTTTACAAAAAAAATTGTTGACGGCCAATGTGTTAATTAAATTGAAAGATTTTTTTTTTGCATTTTTTGGTTGTTTATACTCAAATCATTTGTATTTTGAAGTTTTGAAGCAAATTCTGGTAGAAATGATTTTTTTACAATTTTTCAAATCGCCGCGTGCAGTTTTCTTTACTTCAGTTCAAGTTTGTAGCGTTGCCATTTTGTTCATAGCTGTGAAATATCAATTTTTGAGGAAGGATGTCAGAAATAGGTTTATTTTGAAAGTATTTTGTAGTTTTGAAGCTAATTCTAGTAGAAATGATTTTTTTACAATTTTCTAAATCACCGCGTGCAGTTTTCTTTACTTCAGTTCAAGTTTGTAGCGTTGCCATTTTGTTCATAGCTGTGATGTATCAATTTTTGAGGAAGGTTATCAGAAACAGGTTTATTTTGAAAGTATTTTGCAGTTTTGAAGCTAATTCTAGTGGAAATGATTTTTTTACAATTTTTCAAATCGCCGCGTGCAGTTTTCTTTACTTCAGATCAAATTTGTAGCGTTGTCATTTTGTTCATAGCTGTGATATATCAATTTTTGAGGCAGGATATCAGAAACGGGTTTATTTTGAAAGTGTTTTGCAGTTTTGAAGCCAATTCTAGTAGAAATGATTTTTTTACAATTTTTCAAATCGCCGCGTGCAGTTCTCTTTACTTCTGTTAAGTTTGTAGCGTTGCCATTTTGTTCATAGCTGTGTTATATCAATTTTTGAGGAAGGATATCAGAAACAGGTTTATTTTGAAAGTATTTTGCAGTTTTGAAGCTAATTCTAGTAGAAATGATTTTCTTTTACAATTTTTCAAATCGCCGCGTGCAGTTTTCTTAACTTCAGTTCAAGTTTGTAGCGTTGCCTTTTTGTTCATAGCTCTGATATATCAATTTTTGAGGAAGGATATCAGAAACGGGTTTATTTTTAAAGTATTTTGAAGTTTTGAAGCTAATTCTAGTAGAAATGATTTTTTTACAATTTTCTAAATCGCCGCGTGCTGTTTTCTGTACTTCAGATCAATTTTGTAGAGTTGCCATTTTGTTCATAGCTGTGATGTATCAATTTTTGAGAAAGGATGTCAGAAACAGGTTTATTTTGAAAGTATTTTGCAGTTTTAAAGTTAATTCTAGTAGAAATGATTTTTTTACAATTTTTCAAATCGCCGCGTGCAGTTTTCTTTACTTCAGTTCGAGTTTGTAGCGTTGCCATTTTGTTCATAGCTATGATATATCAATTTTTGAGGAAGGATATCAGAAACAGGTTTATTTTGAAAGTATTTTGAGATTTTGAAGCTAATTCTAGTAGAAATGATTTTTTTACAATTTTCTAAATCGCCGCGTGCAGTTTTCTTTACTTCAGATCAAGTTTGTAGCATTGCCATTTTGTTCACAGCTATGATATATAAATTTTTGAGGAAGGATATCAGAAACAGGTTTATTTTAAAAGTGTTTTGAAATTTTGAAGCTAATTCTAGTAGAAATGATTTTTTTACAATTTTCTAAATCGCCGCGTGCAGTTTTCTTTACTTCAGTTCAAGTTTGTAACGTTGCCTTCTTGTTCATAGCTGTGATATATCAATTTTTGAGGAAGGATATCAGAAACAGGTTTATTTTAAAAGTGTTTTGAAATTTTGAAGCTAATTCTAGTAGAAATGATTTTTTTACTATTTTCTAAATCGCCGCGTGCAGTTTTCTTTACTTCAGATCAAGTTTGTAGCGTTGCCATTTTGTCCATAGCTGTGATATATCAATTTTTGAGGAAGGATATCAGAAACAGGTTTATTTTGAAAGTATTTTGAGATTTTGAAGCTAATTCTAGTAGAAATGATTTTTTTACAATTTTTCAAATCGCCGCGTGCAGTTTTCTTTACTTCAGTTCAAGTTTGTAGCGTTGCCATTTTGTTCATAGCTGTGATATATCAATTTTTGAGGAAGGATATCAGAAACAGGTTTATTTTAAAAGTGTTTTGAAATTTTGAAGCTAATTCTAGTAGAAATGATTTTTTTACAATTTTCTAAATCGCCGCGTGCAGTTTTCTTTACTTCAGATCAAGTTTGTAGCGTTGCCATTTTGTCCATAGCTGTGATATATCAATTTTTGAGGAAGGATATCAGAAACAGGTTTATTTTGAAAGTATTTTGAGATTTTGAAGCTAATTCTAGTAGAAATGATTTTTTTACAATTTTTCAAATCGCCGCGTGCAGTTTTCTTTACTTCAGTTCAAGTTTGTAGCGTTGCCATTTTGTTCATAGCTGTGATATATCAATTTTTGAGGAAGGATATCAGAAACAGGTTTATTTTAAAAGTGTTTTGAAATTTTGAAGCTAATTCTAGTAGAAATGATTTTTTTACAATTTTCTAAATCGCCGCGTGCAGTTTTCTTTACTTCAGATCAAGTTTGTAGCGTTGCCATTTTGTCCATAGCTGTGATATATCAATTTTTGAGGAAGGATATCAGAAACAGGTTTATTTTGAAAGTATTTTGAGATTTTGAAGCTAATTCTAGTAGAAATGATTTTTTTACAATTTTTCAAATCGCCGCGTGCAGTTTTCTTTACTTCAGTTCAAGTTTGTAGCGTTGCCATTTTGTTCATAGCTGTGATATATCAATTTTTGAGGAAGGATATCAGAAACAGGTTTATTTTAAAAGTGTTTTGAAATTTTGAAGTTAATTCTAGTAGAAATGATTTTTTTACAATTTTCTAAATCGCCGCGTGCAGTTTTCTTTATTTCAGATCAAGTTTGTAGCGTTGCCATTTTGTCCATAGCTGTGATATATCAATTTTTGAGGAAGGATATCAGAAACAGGTTTATTTTGAAAGTATTTTGAGATTTTGAAGCTAATTCTAGTAGAAATGATTTTTTTACAATTTTTCAAATCGCCGCGTGCAGTTTCTTTACTTCAGTTCAAGTTTGTAGCGTTGCCATTTTGTCCATAGCTGTGATGTATCAATTTTTGAGCAAGGATATCAGAAACAGGTTTATTTTGAAAGTATTTTGCAGTTTTGAAGCTAATTCTAGTAGAAATTATTTTTTTACAATTTTCTAAATCGCCGCGTGCAGTTTCTTTACTTCAGTTCAAGTTTGTAGTGTTGCCATTTTGTTCATAGCTGTGATGTATCAATTTTTGAGGAAGGATATCAGAAACAGGTTTATTTTGAAAGTATTTTGAAGTTTTGAAGCTAATTCTAGGAGAAATGATTTTTTTACAATTTTCTAAATCGCCGCGTGCAGTTTTCTTTACTTCAGTTCAAGTTTCTAGCGTCGCCATTTTGTTCACAGCTGTGATATATAAATTTTTGAGGAAGGATATCAGAAACAGGTTTATTCTGAAAGTATTTTGAAGTTTTGAAGCTAATTCTAGTAGAAATGATTTTTTTACAATTTTTCAAATCGCCGCGTGCAGTTTTCTTTACTTCAGTTCAAGTTTGTAGAGTTGCCATTTTGTTCATAGCTGTGATATATCAATTTTTGAGGAAGGATATCAAAAACAGGTTTATTTTGAAAGTATTTTGAAGTTTTGAAGCTAATTCTAGTAGAAATGATTTTTTTACAATTTTTCAAATCGCCGCGTGCAGTTTTCTTTACTTCAGTTCAAGTTTATAGCGTTGCCATTTTGTTCATAGCTGTGATGTATCAATTTTTGAGGAAGGATATCAGAAACAGGTTTATTTTTAAAGTATTTTAAAGCTAATTCTGGTAGAACTTATTTTTATTCCGCTCTAGATACAAGTTTCAAATAATTGATTCATGTTGTTCTGCCCAAGTTCTTTTGTTAGTTAAGTTTGTTTGCGTTTCAGCAAAAAAAATATAGGTGACAGTCAAGCTGGGAGTAGCAAGAAAAGTAGACTGCAAATACAAATTGGACCTTCTCTAAAAATTTATATAATCACACTGTATAAAATGTAATGTAGTGAAAGTATACATTGTAAATAATTATGTAAAAAAAGAGAGTCCGTTAGTTGACGATTAAAATATCAACGGCGTCCGAAGGAAAACACTCGCGTGCAATCACTTGTCATGAAATGATTCAGTGTCCTCGTTCGGTTTACATTAGAACTCAATTAATAATTGATTATGTAAATTGTTTGCGTTGATGAATTAAGCGCTGAATGACTGGCTGGTTTATTCTGTGTCTATGCCTATGTCTGTCCATCCGAATACTACCTGCTGCCCATCCGAGAGGACTACACATGACAGCTGCTACGTGACCAGGAATCGAGAAGGCGCATTATCGACTTGTCACATTGAGAATATTTGATGCTGACTTTGCACCATCTTTACAATCAAGTCCGTTATTATTGAAGAAGAAAAAAAAAACACTTTGTATGCACGGTGAAAAATTTCTTGTCTATTCGTTTGTTCTTTCAATGAACATAGTGTAACGATCGCAATTAATTGATGGTAATAGTTTTCAGAAATATTAAGAGTACTGCTCGTTCTTATTGACGATTTTAAATCTTAAGGAAAGTTTTCATAACTTTAAAGTTAATCAAACTTCAAATAAAACGAATAACTTTGTTGGTATCACTGATATCAACAAAGTTATTCGTTATGTTGGTATTACTGATACCAACAAAATTATTCAAAATGTATCACAAAGTGAAAGTCTCCACAATTACTTATTTAATCAAACTTGTTTGACAATGGCACGTTTAATTGTCACGTGTTTCAAAAAAAATAAATCGCAGTGGCGCATGCATTTAAATGCGCAAATCTCTGATTAACGCTTAACATTGGTCAATATTTTTGACGATTTTATTTTAAATTTTTATTTTTAAAAGACTGGCCAATAGTATTCTCCTAGTCATGGCAACACATGATTACTGTCATATTTAGGCTCGTTAAAGTCTATGATAATTTTTTTGGCCTTCTTCCCCGATTCCGAAATAAACCCGTCCGCATTCAACTCGTCTCAATGATTCACTTTGTGGTCCTCATTCACACTTCCATTTGATCCGTCCGCGTCAATCTAATTTGGAAAGGAGCTTTTCACTAATGACCTAAATATAGTAAACCGGCATCGCTTCCCGTCTTCTCCGTCTCATCGGCCCAAATGGATCTTAATCGAAACTACTTGCGATTCGCGTCAATTCGTTCTATTTTTATTGCCTCCCCGTGTATATGCATACTATGTATGCGTGCCACGGGACCCAAAAGGCTGGATGTTCGAGGGGGCCCAAGGGGGGAGTCCCGGTGTTTACAGTGTGCAGGCCACACATCGTGAGACCCGAAAGAACTTCATCCAAACAAATTGAAAGCTCTTGTCGCTTATCCAAACATGTGAAAAACTTTTTCATCGGGTTTAAATATATTTTCATATACACCCCACTCTCATAAATGTGGACAGGAATTCGTGACGGGATAAAATTAATCAAAATCGATTTAACTAATAAATTTTTAATAAACTTATGGACATTGTAATAATTTTGGCGTTTCGAAAAAAATACAAAAACAATTTCCATCGACTTGAAACCCTGCAAAATTACTCATAACACATGCGAGATTGTTATCCTGTAAAAATTAGACATCCCTCATCCCTAGATTTTGAAGGAATTTCACGTGAACAGAACGTAAAATTATGAAAATTGTAATAATTTTGGCGCTTCTAAAAAAATACAAAAACAATTGCCATCGACTTAAAACCCTCCAAAATTACTTATAACATATGCGAGATTGTTGTCCTGTAAAAATTAGACATCCCTCATCCCTAGATTGTAAAGGAATTTCATCGCGTAAAATGATGAAAATTGTAATAATTTTGGCGTTTCAAAAAAAATACAAAAACAATAGCCAAGAACTTAAAACTTTCCAAAATTACTTAAAACACATGCGAGATTGTTATCCTGTAAAAATTAAACATCCCTCATCCCTAGATTTTGAAGGAATTTCACGTGAACAGAGCGTAAAATTAGTAAAATTCTAATAATTTTGGCGTTTCTAAAAAATACAAAAACAATTGCCATCGACTTGAAACCCTCCAAAACTACTCATAACACATGCGAGATTGTTATCCTGTAAAAATTAGACATACCTCATCCCTAGATTGTAAAGGAATTTCATCGTGTAAAATGATGAAAATTGTAATAATTTTGGCGTTTCGAAAAAAATACAAAAACAATTGCCAACAACTTCAAACTTTCCAAAATTACTTAAAACACAAGCGAGATTGTTATCCTGTAAAAAGTAGACATCCCTCATCCCTAGATTTTGAAGGAATTTCATCGCGTAAAATTATGAAAATTGTAATAATTTTGGCGTTTCGAAAAAAATACAAAAACAATTACCAACGACCTAAAACTTTCCAAAATTACTTAAGACACATGCAAGATTGTTATCATGTATAAATTAGACATCCCTTAATCCTAGATTTTGAAGGAATTTCACGTGAACAGAGCGAAAAATTATGAAAATTGTAATAATTTTGGCGCTTCGAAAAAAAATCCAAAAACAATTGCCAATGACTTGAAACTTTCCAAAATTACTTAAAACACATGCAAGATTGTTATCCTGTATAAATTAGACATCCCTCATCCCTAGATTTTGAAGGAATTTCATCGCGTAAAATTATGAAAATTGTAATAATTTTGGCGCTTAGAAAAAAATACAAAAACAATTGCTAACGATTTGAAACTTTCCAAAATTACTTATAACACATGCGAGATTGTTATCCTGTATAAAATAGACATCCCTTATCCCTAGATTTTAAAGGAATATCACGTAAACAGAGCGTGAAATTAAGAAAATTGTAATAATTTTGGCATTTCGAAAAAAATACAAAAACAATTGCCATCGACTTGAAACCCTCCAAAATTAATTATAACACATGCGAGATAGTTATCCTGTATAAATTAGACATTCCTCATCCCTAGATTTTAAAGGAATTTCATGTGAACAAGGCGAAAAATTATGAAAATTTAAATAATTTTTGCGTTTCGAAAAAAATACAAAAACAATTGCCAATGACTTGAAACTTTCTAAAATTACTTATAACATATGCGAGATTGTTATCCTGTAAAAATTAAACATCCCTCATCCCTAGATTTTGAAGGAATTTCATCGCGTAAAATTATAAAAATTGTAATAATTTTGGCGCTTCGAAAAAAATACAAAACTAATTGCCAATGACTTAAAACTTTCCAAAATTACTTAAAACACATGCAAGATTGTTATCCTATGTAAATTAAACTCCCTTATTCCTAGATTTTGAAGAAATTTTATCGAGTAAAATTATCAATATTTCAATAATTTTGGCGTTTCGAAAAAAATACAAAAACAATTGCCATCGACTTGAAACCCTAAAAAAATACTTATAACAAATGCGAGATTGTTATCCTGTAGAAATTAGACATCCCTCATCCCTAGATTTTAAAGGAATTTCATGTGAACAAGGCGAAAAATTATGAAAATTGTAATAATTTTGGCGCTTCGAAAAAAATACAAAAACAATTACCAATGACTTAAAACTTTCCAAAATTACTTAAAACACATGCGAGATTGTTATTATGTAAAAATTAAATATCCCTCATCCCTTGATTTTAAAGGAATTTTATATACAATTATGAAAATTGTAATAATTTTGGCGTTTAGAAAAAAATACAAAAACAATTGCCATCGACTTTAAACTTTCCAACATCACTTATAACACATGCAAGATTGTTATCCTGTAAAAATTAAACATCCCTTATCCCTTTATTTTGAAGGAATTTCACGTGAACAGAGCGAAAAATTATGAACATTGTAATAATTTTGGCGCTTCAAAAAAAATACAAAAACAATTGCCAACGACTTAAAACTTTCTAAATTTACTTATAACACATGTGACATTGTTATCCTGTAAAAATTAAACATCCCTTATCCCTAGATTTTGAAGGAATTTCATCGCTTAAAATTATGAAAATTGCAATAATTTTGGCGTTTCGAAAAAAATACAAAAACAATTACCAACGACTTGAAACTTTCCAAAATTACTTAAAACACATACGAGATTGTTATCCTGTATAAATTAGACATCCCGTATCCCTAGCTTTTGGAGGAATTTCACGTGAACACAGCGTAAAATTGTATAAAATTGTAATAATTTTGGCGGTTCTAAAAAAATACAAAAACAATTTCCATCGGCTTGAAACTCTCCAAAATTACTCATAACACATGCGAGATTGTTATCCTGTATAAATTAGGAATCCCTTATTCCTAGATTTTGAAGGAATTTCACGTGAACAGAGCGAAAAATTATGAAAATTGTAATCATTTTGGTATTTCGAAAAAAATACAAAAACAATTGCCAACGACTTGAAACTTTCCAAAATTTACTTATAACACACGCGAGATTATTATCCTGTAAAAATTAAACATCCCTCATCCCTAGATTTTAAAGGAATTTCACATGAACAAGGCGAAAAATTATGAAAATTGTAATAATTTTGGCGTTACGAAAAAAATACAAAAACAATTGCCAACGACTTTAAACTTTCCAAAATTACTTACAACACATGCGAGATTATTATCCTGTAAAAATTAAACATCCCTCATCCCTAGATTTTGAAGGAATTTCACGTGAACCGAGCGAAAAATTATGAAAATTGTAATCATTTTGGTATTTCGAAAAAAATACAAAAACAATTGCCAACGACTTGAAACTTTCCAAAATTACTTAAAACACATGCGAGGTTGTTATCCTGTAAAAATTAAACATTTCTCATTCCTAGATTTTGAAGGAATTTCACGTGAACGGAGCGGCAAAAATATGAAAATTTGAATAATTTTGGCCCTTCGAAAAAAATACAAAAACAATTGCCATCGACTTGAAACTTTCCAACATCACTTATAACACATGCAAGATTTTTATCCTGAAAAAATTAAACATCCCTCATCCCTTTATTTTGAAGGAATTTCTCGTGAACAGAGCGAAAAATTATTAAAATTGTAATAATTTTGGCGTTTCTAAAAAAATACAAAAACAATTGCCATCGACTTAAAACCCTCCAAAATTACTTATAACACATGCGAGATTATTATCCTGTAAAAATTAAACATCCCTAGATTTTAAAGGAATTTCACATGAACAAGGCGAAAAATTATGAAAATTGTAATAATTTTGGCGTTACGAAAAAAAAATACAAAAACAATTGCCAACGACTTTGAACTTTCCAAAATTACTTAAAACACGTGCGAGATTGTTATCCTGTAAAAATTAAACATCCCTCATCACTTGATGTTTCAGGAATTTCATCTCGTAAAATTATGAAAATTATAATAATTTTGGTGCTTCGAAAAAAATACAAAACCAATTTCCAACGACTTAAAACTTTCCAAAATTACTTAAAACACATGCAAGATTGTTATCCTGTATAAATTAGACATCCCTTATTCCTAGATTTTGAAGGAATTTCACGTGAACAGAGCGAAAAATTATGAAAATTGTAATAATTTTGGCGCTTCGAAAAAAATACAAAACCAATTACCATCGGCTTGAGACTTTCCAACATTACTTATAACACATGCGAGATTGTTATCCTGCAAAAATTAAACATCCCTCATTCCTTTATTTTGAAGAAATCTCACGTGAACAGAGCGTAAAATTACGAAAATTGAAATAATTTTAGCGTTTCGAAAAAAATACAAAAACAACTGCCAACTACTTGACACCCTCCAAAATTACTTATAACACATGCGAGATTGTTATTCTGTAAAAATTTGACTCCCCTAATCCCTAGATTTTAAAGGAATTTCACATCAACAGAGCGTAAAATTATGAAAATTGTAATAATTTTGGCGTTTCGAAAAAAATACAAAACCAATTGCCAGCGACTTAAAACTTTCCAAAATTACTTAAAACACATGCGAGATTGTTATCCTGTATAAATTAAACATCCCTTATTCCTAGATTTTGAAGGAATTTCACGTGAACAGAGCGAAAAATTATGAAAATTGTAATAATTTTGGCGTTTCGAAGAAAATACAAAAACAATTGCCAACGACTTGAAACTTTCAAAAATTGCTTAAAATACATGCGACATTGTTATCCTGTAAAAGTTAAATATCGTTCATGCCTAGATTTTGAAAGAATTTTACGTGAACAGAGCGTAAAATTATGAAAATTGTAATAATTTTGGCGCTTCGAAAAAAATACAAAACCAATTGCCAGCGACTTAAAACTTTCCAAAATTACTTAAAACACATGCGAGATTGTTATCCTGTATAAATTAAACATCCCTTATTCCTAGATTTTGAAGGAATTTCACGTGAACACAGCGAAAAATTATGAAAATTGTAATAATTTTGGCGTTTCGAAGAAAATACAAAAACAATTGCCAACGACTTGAAACTTTCCAAAATTCCTTAAAACACATGCGAGATTGTTATCCTGTAAAAATTAAATATCGCTCATCCCTAGATTTTCAAAGAATTTTACGTGAACAGAGCGTAAAATGATGAAAATTGCAATAATTTTGGCGTTATGAAAAAAATACAAAAACAATTGCCAACGACTTAAAACTTTCCAAAACTACTTAAAACACATGCGAGATTGTTATCCTGTAAAAATTAAACATTCCTCATCCCTAGATTTTGAAGGAATTTCACGTGAACAGAGCGTAAAATTATATAAATTTTAATAATTTTGGCGTTACGAAAAAATACAATAATAATTGCTAACGACTTGAAACTTTGCAAAATTGCTTAAAATACATAAGAGATTTTTATTCTGTATAAATTAGACATCCCTTATCTGACTGACTAACTTATTCTATGGTAAATTTAATAAACACGAAATATTGCCTTGCGTGTTATTAGCCAGTTATATGTTTTTTTACTCTTTGTAAGATTTAATTTTGCAGGTCATGAGGATAACCTTTGACAAAAAAGAGGTGGTAAAAAACCATGATTTTTTACGATCACCTCCTGTTAAAATAACAGCCAAATATGAATGAAGACGAAACAAACTCGTGCAGGGAAATGAACGTCAAACATTTGTTATCTCATCGGGTAGGAAGTTGCCCAAAGTACACAAACACGAGAGAAACTAGAACTACTGGCATTCCGGAGGCAAAAACAGTGACCAGAAAAAAAAAGTGCATGTGTCAAAAATAGCGTCGGGATTGGCTCGACATGTGTAGTCATAATAGATGAGGACGTTGCGGGGCGGAGGGGGAGGAGGTCGGCAAACAGCTCATTAGCGACATCCATCATTCTCCGGGGGACGGGACGTTTTTTTCTTACACCTTTACGCGCCCAGACGCAAGGTTGAATTTATTTATTTTCGATTTCAAACACAGAAATTACACCAACAGGATTACTTGCGACATGAGAATATTAAATAGTTGTCCTTGAAATTTGTTTTCGAAGCTTATTCTGTAACATTTTCGCTAACGTTTTGAAGAGAATACTGGTCCATCGCAAAATTTAAACGCTATATTTAAAAATTAATTGTGATGTGGGCATCTCTTTTAGCTTTTTCGTGCTGGTTTATTTTTTTTTAAATCACGTAGATTTCGAATATTGTTATTCTTTATAAAGCGTTCATTTTGGCATTCGCTACAATTATTGTTAACGTAAACTTGATGTATCGTTTATGATTTCATAATTATAGACAAAAAAATATTGTAATACAATTTCAAAAATGTAAAAGTTTAAGAGAGATATTTAATAATAAAAGATGTTCACTTTTTGTTGCCTTGAATATCTGTTCAAATGTTTTCTAATATTTTTCTCTTTCAATTATCAGAAAAAAAAAATATTTCCGGTGTACGAAATTTTACCAAAAGCTTTGAAATTCTTCGGATTGTCTAATAAGGCCTTTGTTCAAAGTTTCATTTGAAAATATTTAGGGGTTTTTGAGATACGGCGCCCTCACACACAAATTCAAAATGGGAAAAAGAGTTAGAGGTAAATATGATCAAGTACTACATAATTTGAACTCATGTTTTTTAGAAAAACTCAGAATTATCGTTGAAATGAAAAAAAAAACCTAATAAAATAGAGCAAATCCGACTGAAGATTATATTTTTAAAAATAGCACAGGTAAAATTTCGAGCTCATTTTTCTAAACTCGAATTTTAATTTTCAAAGGTTGAAGTTGAAAGATTACGTATTTTTGTACCTACTCAGAAAATAATGTAGTACCACGTTTTACACTTGTACAATAAATGACAATTATACCATATCAAAGGGCGTCTTCGCTTTAAACGAACTTGAAGATTTCAAGCAAAGTTTGTTTCTACCGACTCCGTATTTTTTGTACCTACTCACAAAATAAAGTACGTTTTACACTATTATTATTATTTATTCAAATCACGTTGCCACCATATACAAACAGTCAAATATAATGTTTGGTATACATATATAATTGATACAAAGTAGTAGATGTGAGCGTCCGTTATACAATTATCAACTAATTAACATAAAACTACAATTAAGATTTATAAACTAATACAATATAAGACAAGGAACAAAGTACAATATATAGGAACATTTTAAAATTTAGAACTACTAAATCTAATAAAGCTCTAATGTGCTACATATTCCGAAAACTTATAAAAGCACTTTTTAGCCAGAAATTTTTTAAGCTTTAATTTAAAAGACGTTATATTACAATTAATTTTTATATCGTGTAGCAGATTATTGAATACCACATCTTTCATAAAGAACAATTATATCTTCAAACGGCGTATTTGCTTTAAACGAACTTACCTTTATTCTTCTTAAGATTTGCTAAAGATGTGCTTTGAAGATCCTGTAAAGAAATCCCACCTTCTTCCTTCCGGATGGATGAAACGGAATGGAATTGAAAATCCCAACAACACCAGCACTGAACACCAAAGAATTTTCCAGGGTCTAATATCTTTTTTTGACAAAAGCAAAAATAAAATTGAAACTGTAGTAGTCGTTGAAAAAATTTAACGCTTTCGGTATTAAATCCTGAAAACCCGTCACTGATGGTACCGCACAAACAATTCACACACTCACTTGGTTGAATAACTCGTGACTAAAAACTTTTGATATTTCCACAACCGAAATGTCCAAATAACAATTTTCGAAAAAATAATTGAACGCCGACCCGTTCTTCACGGCGGCGACGTGCAAACTGGACCGGTACCGTTATCAGTCGTTCGAGTGCCGAAGGCACGTTGATAAGAATTCGGAATATGCACAAAAAAGTTATTGTCAGGTGCCTTATCTCGAATCTCACGCACTTCCAGTTTCAAAACTCTGGTGCGGTTTAACATGGAAAGAATTAAAATTTAAAAAATGTTCTTTTTCAATTATTAATATATTTTTTTAATGTGTATATAGTCAACGTAATAAAAATAATAATAATAATTTATTTATGAATAGAATCAATACACAAAGTAACAAAAACAAATACAAATGCATGGAAACATAAACGTGACCTGAAAGTGAAAAACGAAATTGAGTACCCTTTAAATAATTAAAAAACAATACAAAATATTTTTTAGTGTACTTTATCAACTCTATCCCCGCTCATTTCGATAAAATTAGCTAATTATCAACTTAAATTGTTGCTGGTGTATATGTTACGGTAATTTTGATTAATTCTGAAATTATGCACAATTACCAGTCATTATGTATAGTGACTATTAATAGTGGAGAATTTAATAAAAATATAGCAATTTATTAAATATACTGGTCATTTTCTCCAGGGCTCGCTGGTATATCTGATAATTATGAAAGATATAAAACAGGCAACTTGCATCAAGGTTTACGATTTGTTCAATTGATGAAAAATAGTCATATCATCAAGGAATTAAATGCAGTCCCTATGAAGCTATATTTGGTTCTCCCATTAAAATTGGCTTAAAAACCTTATAGCTTCTCAATGAAGTTGTGAATTTAAAAAGCAAAGAAGAACTAGAAAACATAATGGAGCCATTTAAACATAGGAGATTCAGTCTATATCATAGGAGGCACAGATGAAGGTAATATTTAAATTAAAAATGACAATATAATGGAAAATTCTGGAGAGATTTTGGAATATTTTAAAGCAAGTAGGAAGGCGCAAATACAATGGAAACGCAATATTGTGAAGAAAGATCTTAAAATAAAATCTAAAAAAATGGTGATGTGGCACCATGTAACTTTCTCCGATTTGATAGTAGTTATAGTTATGTATATTGAGCGTTTTGTAGAATTAATCAGATGAAACTGACATTTAAAAAAAAAACTTGTAAGATGAAAATGACAAATTATACTTTAAACTCTAATAGTCAAAAACCAAAGAGATTTCCAAAAAAAAACGTATTCCTTATAAGTTGTTCATTTTGGTATTCTCTACAGTTATTATTAACATTATTAAATAAACTATTACAATAAATATAAACTAAAAATGAAAAATAAATTTAATACTTTTGTATCTCAAAAAAAACAATGATTTAATAAAAAAAATATTTTTAAACAAAAGATGTTCACAGATGTTGTCTTCGATATTTGTTTAAATATTTTTCATATTTAAAATATTATGAAAAATTATACCAAAAGCTTTCCAGTTCTTCGGATTATCAAATAAGACTTATGTTCAAAGTTTCATATCAATTGCTCTATTAGTTTTTGAGATACATGCGGACATACAGACGACATACACACCCATGCATACACAGACATTTTTTTTTACAAAACTTGTTGAAATAGCATCTAGCAATATCAAAACGGATATTTTCGTAAAAAAAAATTTTTCACGATCACAATACTTTCTCGTACTTTGTAATGGAGAAAGTAAAAATGATAATGTGGTCATGTCAATTTCTCCGATTCGATGATATAAAATTTTTATATGTTGCATATTTATCGATTTATTCAAAAACTAATAGGATTTCGAAAACAACTTATTCTTTATTGGTAGTGCATTGTTGCATTTTCTACAATTTTTAGTTAAATAAGTATGATATAACTGGCATCAGTTTATAATTGAAGACCTTGGTGGACGAATGGGTTACCTCTATTTTTTCCAAAAATAATATCATGGCGTCAGTCCCAGGCAGGGAAACATGAAAAACAATTCTATCAAAAAGTTGGTGATACAGTGTGACTGAAGTAGATCCAAGAAATGGCTTGGCAGTTATAATGAATATTGACAAAAATGGACTATATAAATTAGGTATAAAAAAAAGGGAAATTGGCGAATACACGAGAAATCATATGTAATGAAAAATCTATAAATGTCGCGAAAGTTAAATCTTGGAACTATCTTTGGGGGAATGTATTAGAAGTCTTCCTTATTTGATGGCAAGGTTTCAAAAAGTGTAACTGTAAAGGTATTAAATGTAGTTGTAGGTATAAAAACAAACTATGCAATTCAAAATGTAACAGAAAATCATTTCGCCTTTAGTGCACTTCTGTATTTACACGTATTATCAAATAAACTTTGATTTTATTTATATTCTTTTGTCCTAAAAAGTCAATTAATTAAAAATGCCAGTAGTATTCGACATTATTCATAATATCCAGTATGTTTTATAAATTAAACATATTCTCTAATATGAATGGGAATTAAACATATTCGCCAGTAATTATGCATACTTCCCAATTTATCGTATTAACCGTAACATATATAAGTACATATACAGGGTGTTTGCTAAAAAATAAAAAAAATCCTTAAACAGGTTGATTTTTGTTATTTATTACGCATTTTATGACGTCAGTGATTTTTGATTTATGACCGCAGTGACTTTTTTTATTATACCTAAATAGAATACATTTTTTTTTCACAAAATTTGTAGAGCTCTTAATTCTCCTTACACTTTTGTTAAGACATGCATTCCTAAACAAGTAGAGCTTTTAATAGCAATTATCATCTTGAGAATTTCTAATCTTTCCCTTTTAGTTAACATGTCCATTATCACACAAGCTGTGGCACTTTCTGGTGCGAATAAACAAGTGAATATTTAAATATACTACAGCATTTTTTGTCCCAATATCGCATGTCCGGAACTCTTCACCTATTTTTTTTTAGCACTGAATACATTTTACTATTAATCATTTTATATACGAGGTGTGTATTTAAAGTAAATACCGTTTTGTATTTCGGCCACTGCAGCGATGCGGTTGGCATTTCGCGCATGTGTGCTAGGGCTCGACGTTTTTTCGTTTAAACGTTTAAACGTGTAAACGTTTACCGTTTATTCTAACGAATAAAACACGTTTAGCCACGTTTAATCCCAAAAATCGTTTAAACTTTTAGCTTAATAAACGTTTACAACACGTTTAGCCTAGTAAACGTTTACAAGACGTTTAGCTTAATAAACGTTTACAACCCGTAAACTTGAAACGATTTCTTAAATTTGTATACTCCATTTGGAAGTCCAAGTAATTTCTTGGCGTTTTGTAAGTTTGCCAACATTTTTACACATTCGGTTCAAACAGGAACCATCTGGTCTATAAGGGGTTGGACCCTTCAAACTTCGGATGCCGACATTTCGGACGGTTTCCGAGAAACTATTTATTTATGAAGGTGTCCCAAACAATAGTTTTTTTTACTTTCTCCGTTACGAAGTACGAGAAAGTACTGTGATCGTGATTTTTTTTTCAATTTTTTTTTTTACGGAAATATCCGTTTTGGTGTCCCTAGATGCCAGTTCAACAATTTCTGAAAAAAAAAATTGTGTCTGGCTGTGTGTGTGTGTGTGTGTGGCTGTGTGTGTGTGTGTGTCTGTCTGTGCGCGCTGTATCTCAAAAACTAATAGAGCATTTGATATGAAACTTTGAACATACGTCTTATTTGATAATCTGAAGAACTGTAAAGCTTTTGGTAAAACTTCGTACACCAGAAGTGGGTGTTTACCTTAACTGTTTTTTGTTTTTTGCCAATATTTTCTTAAATATGAAAAATATCTCAAAAATATTTAAACAAACATTGAAGACAACAAAGAAATGAACATCTTTTGCTTGAAAACATTTTTCATAAAATCATTTTTATTCGAAAAAAAATTTTATTATTATTTTTTTAATTTTTTGTTTATAATTATAAAAAGATAATAGTTACAGCAAATTTATGTTAATAATAATTGTAGAGAATGCCAAAATGAACAACTTCTAAAGAATAAGTTTTTTTCGAAATCCCTTGAGTTTTTGAGTAAACTGAGTTTTTGAATTTAAAGTATAATTTTTCCATCTTTTATAATTTTGACGTTTTAAACGTCAGTTTCATCCGAGTCTACAAAACGCTCGATGTACCTTTAAAATATGATTTAAATTTAAAATAAACCTTGAAAGAGTAAATATAAATGATACCATCAAGTCAGAGAAAGTAACATGATGGCCACATCACCATTTTTTTAATGTGTACACGTTTTTAGCCACAAAATTTCCATAACTAAACTAACAGTCCATAATAGAACCATAGTATCTCATACTATTTTTATCAGCTTCTCAAGAGGGTTAGAAAAAGTGAAAAAAAGATGTTATGTTGGGTAGAGAAAGGTCCTTCAGAGTGTTAGCATCCAAATGGTTCATTTGAAAAATCAAAGAAGTTTTTTGCAAATCAAGACAGATATTGCTCAAAAAGCATGTTCTATACCCAATGGTGAAACATATTGCTGAGAATGGTTAGTATGTTCGCCATGTACACAGTTTTGTGCGTAAACTAGTCTCAGTTTCTACTACAACATTATCATTAGATGGATTTTGTGATTGAGTTCTAAGTCATGAAAACTCTGACCATAGAACAACTTTGGTAACATATCTTAAAAGAAAACCTGGCTTAACAATTACGGACTGCCAACTAACAGAACAGATAAATAATAGTCGGCTCTACTAAAAAAATGTTCTTGAGCGAGTTGCGGCAGTATGGCGTATTTTATCTTTTACAGAAGATAAGGAAACATTTAGATCTCCTCACAATGGCAATTTCTTTCGATAACTTACAGCAAAATTTAAACCATATAAACGAATTTGGGAATAAAATATCAAGTGTCACATCTTATCTTTCTAAAACAATATATGATGAATTTGTCCAAATTATGGCAAATAAAGTAAGAGAATCAATCTTGGATTATTTAATAACTGCAGGGTACTTTAGTTTACCTGAAGATTCCACTCCTGACCAGCTCACTGTTATTGTGAGATATGTTTCACCAGATAATGGGCTCCCTATTGAACGTTTTGTAACCTTTCTAGAGATGTGTAGCCCCATAGGGAAAGTATGGCTAAAATGATGCACAACTCCCTTGCAAATAAGTGCTAAATAGGTTTTAGTAAGTGTCGAAGCCCGTCATATAATAAAGCTGTCAATATGTCTGGCAACTACTAATTTCAGTGACTTACTTACTAGATCTACTTTAAAATCTAGATCTACTTTAATTTTTAGAATTACACTACATCGTAGTAATTATGCCCGACATAATCCGTCAATTCGAATGATGAGATTGAGTAACATGGTCTGTTATTTACCCAATTTTAAACTTTTTGGAACTTCCTTCAATGGGTTTAAGGAACATCTCAAATTTTTTTGATCTATCATTATGTGGTATTTCTGTATAAACTGTTCGAAATAGTCAATTTATTAGTTAAGTATTATCATTATTTCCTAATTACTAATTTAGTTTGTCTTGTCCCAAAGACTGTTTATTTTTAAGTTACAGATTTAGAAATTATAAAATGGATGTACCGATAAATAAATAAAAAATACAAGGCTATACAAGAAATAATATTGAAGACTAACAAGTATGCCTCATGCTAGTAATTCCTTAAATCTTGTTCGTACATCAGTAGTTGAATGTTGCAAGTAGTAAACTTTTTTGGAATTGTTCAAGAAATATAATTTTCATTATTTACACATATGCAGATTGGCTGTACAATTCAAAGATGATTCAAAAGTTCCAAAGACTTTATCAAAGACTAGACGGGAAGCACGTTCATTAGCCACAAGTGCAATACTTGATAGTAATAATAATAATTAGTTTATTTCCCAACAGACATACATATATCCAATAACAGGGAAACTTAACATTACTTAATACAATATATTAAATTGAATTAGTGCAATACTTGATAGTAATTTCAGCATTGAATCAGCTGCATATTGATACCACAGAGAACAGTGAAACAAGAAATCAAACCATAAGGAGTTTGAATTCATGGTAATGTCATATTTGTGGAATCTATTGCAGGACGAGTTTCATACGGCACTCAAATAAATCTAGATTTATGTAGGAAATTGTATGCTTCACTTTCGGATTTTGTTAAAGGTTTCATGGATCTTTTCAACCATTTTGAGGAATAACCTATGCACAAAAATATTATTAAATCAAATTACACATAAATAAGATAAAAGGTATGAAAATCACAAGGTGCCAGTTCAGGATATGAAATTAGAAATGTCCCTGTTTTTCCACTGGGACCTTAACTATACGAAAAATTAATACTTAAAAATAAAAATAAAATCATTTTATAATCTAATTTAATAATTGAAATATTTAAATCAAACCTGAATAAGTCTAATGTTGATTGCAAAAAAAAAAACAGATCATAACAATGATGGTGAAGATAATGCTTTAGAGAACATTGAGCCAAGAAACTAGTTCAGAATCAAAACATTTGTAACTGTCAAGTCTGGCATAGAGGGCCTCAGAATACTATGATGCTCCAAAAAAAGTTTTCATACCTAACTAATTTAGAAGCTACAGAAGAAGAGATGCGTGAAGGAATTACTGCTTGATGCCAAGCATATCCTGAAGATATGGACGTGAATCTTACAGAACCCTAGCAATTTAATTAATTTGTTAGAGACAGTCAAACCCATCATTCAAAGGAACATTAGGATCCGTCTAGGGCAATATTTAACGATCATGTCTAATCAGCATTCCCTAATGTAGAAGCAATGTTGAAATTGTTTCTTACAAGGGAAATTCACGAAATGGCAAGTGTTATATATCGTTGAAAATGTCTCCCGACGTAGACTTGCGTGTAAAATATTTTACTTGAATGACCTCTCTATATGGTGGAGGAGGCAGTAGAAGCCAAAACTTCAAGCTCCTGAAGGCTTAAGTCTATCTTGGAAGACCTTTCCAACGATTTGCCGTTTCACGATTACTACTTCGGAAACTTCCCTTGTTAGTATGATGGTTGCAAATTACTCTGTAGAAAGATCTTGTTCTCAGCTGAAGATGATAAAATATTAATTTAGAAGAAGAATGACTCAAGATAAATTATTTTTTCTCAACCTCATGTGCATGATGATGTCATCAGTGACTTTGCTCTGGCAAAGACAACAAAAGAAAATATTATTATTCTTTAATCTTTATAACGTTTTTCAAGAGATTAGTTAATAATCCTTTGTAAATTATGTCTTTCAAAAAAATAACTTTTGTTTCCTTTAGCAGAGTTTGCAATATTAAGTTTGTTATGTATAAAAATTATTTTGAGTTAAAGATTTCTTATTTCACTATGAATTAGAGATGATTAACTCTTGAGTGAGCTGACTGAAGAGACAAGTCGCTTCACTGACTTGTAGTCGGGTAGCTAGTCTCGCTAGAAGGTCTTTTTGAGTCATGACTCAGTGTAGAATGAACATTTTTTCTTTACTTTCTTTGACGCACATATTTAGATAGACATTAGATTTGACGTTTGTGTAGGGAGCAAATTCGGAATTTTTTGGAAGTGAGGACTTTTTTTAGCGTTTCACTTTATTTTACGGACATATTTTTATTTTCACAGTTTTTATTTTTTCAAAAAATTTATTTTTACTATTTGTTTAAATAAGGATTGCTTGATTTTTTTGAGATAGTAATATTAATTACATTATTTAATTAATAAAAAATTGCTATTAAAAACTTCACTTTGTAAAGGGAAGGATACGTATTTTTGGAAAATAATGATGTGACTGTAGGGAGAATTAAGAGCTCTACAAAAGTTGCTAAATAAAAAAATCGAATTTCATTAAAAAAAATGTTAATGACGTTATAAGTCGAAAATTACCGGCCTCATAATTTTTCTAAATGCGACGGAAAATGCGGAATAACTAATAAAAATCGACCTATTCGAGGATTTTTTATTTTTTCGATCTGTTTTGGTTCCATTTAAAAAAAGACTTTGTATGTTGTTAATGATACGATCTCACACTTGAATATAATTTAATAATATTGTAATTTTATAAATCTGTATTACTTATTTTGATTGAAACGTAAAGTGTAAGGGGCAATACAATTTTTTTAAACGAAATTAAGGCCATATTCAGGTCACTTCAGTGACGGTTCGCGGGGTTTTTTCTGGTACGGCCGAGGAACAAGAGGTGGTAATACAGATAGGTAGGGTCAGTTGCAGAGACGGCTGGCTGCGTGACCGCACTTATCTGTATTACCACCTCTTGTTCCTCGGCCGTACCAGAAAAAATCCGCGAACCGTCACTGATGAACTTTATTCCAACATACATATGTTGGAAAGGGCCATCGACCTAGCCCTTCAGCCCTCGAGGCTATATTTCGTCTTTATTAAATGTCTTTAATGATTCTGCAACAAGTGAAGTTGTCTCAAATTTATTTAAAATTAAAGCCGTCTTATTATACATCCTAGAAATGGTAAAAAAAAATCTAAAAACAACGCTTTACTTATCCTCTACTAAACCACCCAAATTTCTGCCAATGAATTTACATCAACCATTTCTAGAATTGATGACGTTTTATTAAAATTACTCAAATTGAATAAGACATGACATCCATATGTTTTATTAGCAATATATTTTTTTGGGGTGTTGATTAAAACGAGATCTTTCGAGTGTTAGACTCGTCAGCGGGTCTACTAAATAGTTTCGGAAACGACTTTTGGATAGTAAATTAGAGAGAGACGGGATGATTTTATGGACAGATGATATACGAGGGTGCGTTTCCTGTGTCTGTGTGGTGGTGCCAGGCAGTCTGGCCTGTTCGCCACTTGATGTCTACCCGCGTCAACCACCCAACAATCTCCAGAGATTTCTGGTCTCTGGTGGTCTCGTTTTTCAAAACACGAACAAACCATTGGCGTGCCTGCACATAATTTTTCAGCTAAATTAGGGGAACACCACAAAGTATCGTTAATTTGAATTGAAAACCGATTCGATATGTCTTTATAACTTGTATTTGTTCCTAACTTTATTTCCTTATTTTAAATTAGAAAGTACTTCTACATTTTAAATTAAAAAGTCATTTAATAATCGTGCAAGGGCAGAAAGAATAATCAAGTAAATATATTGTACACTCAAACAAATAACTTTTAAAAAAATTGATCTGAATAAAGATGTATATACAGGGTGTCTACGCTAAACCGTTCGTTAAAAGTTTAACACGTTCGCTGCCGATGTCATATGCTGTTATATCATAACTACAAAGCACATAAGACAATTTCCAATAAAATTTAGATTTCTGCATTTCGGATTTACAGAAAAAAAAATCTGGCAGCGAACGTGTTAAGGGGTTGCGGTTGTATTAAAAATTAGAAAAAAATCCTTCTCACACGGTTGAATCAGTTCTCCTCGTGTGAAATATTTTCAACTTTCTATCCGGTAGAAACGGAAGTGCCGCCAAATTTTTTATTTTAAATGGAACACCCTATATATTATTATATTTTTAGATTCCTCGTTTAAATTGCAACAAATTTTGTAGGGATGTTTGTACACTTATCTCTTTTAGTTTTCAAGAAAATTAATTATTTCTAAAATTTTGACCTCAAAAAGGCAACTTGAAATCTGCCTGTAACTTCTCTTAAGAATAAGATAAAAATATGATTTATACCTTTAATTGTACCTAGAGGATGCCTCTATGAGTAAAATAATTGGAAACTGTCAATTTTGACAATAAGTGTTCTTAAAATGTCAATATCTAAGGGCCCTCTTAAATATCCCGTAATTAATTTTTTTTTTAATGGAATGACCCTTTTTTCGCATAAAACGATTGGGAAGAAAATTTACTACCAAAAAGTTTTATACAATCACACTCCTAACGCAAGTAGTTTTAGAATTATTTCGATAAGCACGATAAGTAGAAACGCTTGTACCATTTGCAATTGAATGACATTTTCCGGAATTTCCACTCGAACATTTATCAATGTGAGAAAATATGCATTCGGCTGGATTTAGTTAATTTCCAAGAAAATCCCTCAATATTCAATTTTCAACAGCACATTCTAAAGACTTTTGATTAAGTTTTCAATTTGAGTAATCTCAGTTATATCAACAAAAAAACCAGATAATCATTTAAATATTTATGACGATTAAACGTATCTAATGAGGTGAGAAAATAATCCATTTGACCTAATTTGAGCCGTAAAATTTCAATTATACTAGTGCCAACGAAAAGAATCCAGTAGCGAAAACGGAAAGTTCACGAGGGCTTCATTAAAATTTAATCACCCTCTACTCCTGTCTGCCAGTTTTCCCATGGAATTTAGTTATCGTTTAAATGCCCTGTTGACGTTATCTTATCAAGTTTCTTGAGCAAAGGTACACGTGACGTGTCTCGAGGAATAACTTGGGAAATTTGCGAAGAGCAGCTCGAGTTTCCATGTTATTGTTTACCCGAAGAACAACTTCGCCTCTGGTTAACTTTAAGAAAACAGCGTTCAAAGGATACGGGGATGCCTTTGTTCCCTATTTTCAACTACGGATTAATTTCATATTTATAAGTCCTTTCTTTATAATACAATAACATGAGATGTTTATAGGAAATTTTTATTGCCGAATTTCTTGATTTATTCATTCCTGTGCAGTACGTACGATGAGTTTTATGAATAATCAAATGCTAAATTAAATTATTGTTAATTACAATCTGGAAAAAAAGGATTATTTCTTAGAATATCCACCCGTGGTCTTTCGTCTAAATAATTTTGCGTGGAATATTCAGTGCTACATCTGATTATTTATATTAAAATAAGTAATGCAGGTGCAACAAGTAAATTAAATAGATTTATTCAAATAAATTAAATAAAACCGAGAAGTATCATTTAATGCTTCTGCAATAAGTAAGAGTTTTCAATTTTTATTTTTATTTAAATAATTATTTTAAAAAAAATATAATTAAGAATATATCTTCTTAAGTTTTTTTAGATCAACTTTTAAACCGATATTTAGGGCTAATTATACAGTGTGTATCAGCCAAACGGAATAAATTCGATAATAAATAAATGGGGGCGTGTTCGACAAAACGCTCGGATACGTCGATTAGTATTTTTAGTTGCGCATTTTTTTCAGCAAAAACTTTTTATACAGGGTGTGTCATGTAGCAGAGGCCAATACCAACTTTCTTATTTTAAATGCAACACCCTATATATTATTCAATTTTTGGATTGTTCAGAAAATTCTAGACATATTTCATGTATAATTTATTCCATTTGGCTGATACACACTGTATATGGTAATGAATATAACTGTTTAACTCATTGGTAGGGTTGGGCGATATTTTCACTAGTATTGAAAAATCACAGGTCGTTACTGTTACTAATAGGCGAATTTCACTGCTACTTAAAATCACTGTTACTTGAATCACTGTTACTTAAAATCGCTGTTACTTAAAATTACTGCTACTTAAAATAACTGCTACTTAAAATAACTGCTACTTAAAATCACAGCTACTTAAAATCACTGCTACTTAAAATCATAGCTACTTAAAATCACTGCTATTTAAACTGTGACTTAAACTGTGATTGCTGCTTAAAATCAAAACTGTTACCTAAACAGTGATTGCTACTTAAACTGAGACTCTGTCTTAAAACGTGAATGTAAAAAGACAATAGAGAATAGCATTTCTAAATATTACTTTATATTTACTCTTACGCTCGTGTTCAAATTACGATTTTCATGAACTGAAAAAAATATATAAAAACAATTGCTACAAATAACCCAAAGCTACTAAAAATTAATTTTAATTAAAGATTCAGTGCGAATAACTAAACATACATTTTGAAATAATACGACGAAACCAATTTTGAAATTGCAAACTACATGAACTGAAAAAAAAAAAAAAAAACAAATTACCAAACTGCGAAAATCTCCAAATGCATCTCATTGTTCAAGTGGTCAAAAAATTAAAACAAAAATTTACAAAAATCTATATCTCTATTGAAAATTGTTGAATTTACAAAAACCAAATTGATTTTGAATAAGCGATAGTTCGGCCATTAAGAATATTTTTTATGTAATTTTGCCTGCAAGTTTTATATTTTTTCTGCGATGTTTTCATTCAAGTGCTCAAAAAATTAAAACAAAAGTTTTCAAAAATTCATATCTCTATTGAATTGTTAAATTTACAAAAACCAAGTTGATTTTGAATTAGCGAAACTTCGGCCATTGAGGATATTTTTATGTAATTTTGTCTGCGCGTTTTATGTTTTTTCTGCGATATTTTCATTCAGGTACTCAAAAATTTAAAACTAAAATTTTCAAAAATCCATATATCTATTAAAAATTGTTGCATTTACAAAAACCAAATTGATTTTGGATTAGCAATACTTCGGCCATTGAGGATGATTTTTTATGGAATTTTTCCTGTATGTTTTATATTTGTTTCTGCCATGTTTTTGTTCAAGTGCTCAAATAATTAAAACAAAAATTTTCAAAAATTCATATCTCTATTGAAAATTGTTACATTTACAAAAACCAAATTGATTTTGAATTAGCGATACGTCGTCCATTCAGGATGATTTTTTTATAGAATTTTGCCTGCATGTTTTATATTTTCTTCTGCGATGTTTTTGTTCAAGTGCTCAAAAAATTAAAATTAAAATATTCAAAAATCCATATCTCTATTAAAAATTGTTACATTTCCAAAAACCAAATTGATTTTGAATTAGCGATAGTTCGGCCATTAAAGATAATGTTTTACGGAATTTTTCCTGCATGTGTAATTTTTTTTCTGCTATGTTTTTGTGCTCAAAAAATTAAAACGAATATTTTCAAAAATTCATATCTCTATTGAAAATTGTTGTATTTACAAAAACCAAATTGATTTGGAATTAGCAATACTTCGGCCATTAAAGATAATTTTTTATGGAATTTTGTCTGCATGTTTTATATTTTCTTCTGCGATGTTTTTGTTCAAGTGCTCAAAAAATTAAAATTACAATTTTCAAAAATCCATATCTCTATTAAAAATTGTAGCATTTACAAAAACCAAATTTTCTATTTTTTGTGCGATATTTTTTTTGTTCGTGCTCAAAAAATTAACACGAGAATTTTCAAAAATCAATATCTCTATTGAGAATCGTTGAGTTTACAAAAACCAAATTAATTTTGAATAAGCGATAGTTCGGCCATTGAGGATGATTTCTTATACAATGCTTTTGCTCAAGTGGTCAAAAAATTAAAACGAAAATCTTCAAAAATCCTTATCTGTATTGAAAATTGTTGAATTTACAAAAACCAAATTGATTTAATTTGGCCATTGAAGGTAATTTTTTATGCAATTTTGTCTGCATACTTTACATTTTCTTCTGCGATGTTTTTTTCAAGTCCTCAAAAAAATTAAAACAAACATTTTCAAAAATCCATATCTCCATTGACAATCGTTGAATTTACAAAAACCAAATTGATTTTGAATTAGCAATACTCCGGCCATTGAGGATATTTTTTTATGGAATTTTTCCTGCATGTTTTATATTTGTTTCTGCAAGGCTTTTGTTCAAGTGCTCAAAAAATTAAAACAAAAATCTTCAAAATTCCTTATCTGCATTGAAAATTGTTGAATTTACAAAAACCAAATTGATTTTGAATAAGCGATACTTCGGCCATTGAGGATGATCTTTTATGGAATTTTGCCTGCTTGTTTTATATTTTCTTATGCGATGCTTTTGTTCAAGTGCTCAAAAAATTAAAACGAAAATCTTCAAAATTCCTTATCTGTATTGAAAATTGTTGAATTTACAAAAACCAAATTGATTTTGAATTAGCGATACTTCGGCCATTGAAGATAATTTTTTATGGAAATTTGTCTGCATGTTTTATATTTTCTTCTGCGATGTTTTTGATCAAGTGCTCAAAAAAATTAAAACGAAAGTTTTGAAAAATCCATATCTCTATTGAAAATTGTTGCATTTACAAAAACCAAATTGATTTTGAATTAACGATACTTCGGCAATTGAGTATGATTTTTTATGGAATTTTGTCTGCATGTTTTATATTTTTTTCTGCGATTTTTTGTTCAAGTGCTCAAAAAATTAAAACGAAAATCTTCAAAAATCCTTATCTGTATTGAAAATTGTTGCATTTACAAAAACCAAATTGATTTTGAATATGCGATACTTCGGCAATTCAGTATGATTTTTTATGGAATTTTGTCCGCATGTTTTATATTTTTTTCTGCGATGTTTTTGTTCAAGTGCTCAAGAAATTAAAACGAAAATTTTAAAAAATTCATATCTCTATTGGTTAATGATTTTATTTCAAAAATAATCCTTTAATCTTTCAAAAGTTACGTTTTTTCAGAGGCAAAACAAAAATAGTAAAATATTTGCCACATACTTAAAACTTTTCAACTTTTCAAATTTACTGGACAAATATTCTATCATTCTGCAAAAATCTCCAAATGCTTCTCGAATTTTGAACTGAATCAAGAACAGTCATATGTTTATTTGGTATAGCAGATAATATAGCCAAAGTATCACCTTCAGTCACAAGTATGACATCAAAAGGAACACTATTTACGTGCTCAGGAGGACAAATATTAGCAGAATCATATCAAAAATATTAAAAATATTTCGCAAAAATAACCATTAACAATTAATTTCAGAAGGTGTTACGACGTTTACTAATCGTGATTATAGCCACAGTTTAAAATCACTGATATTAGAAAGTAGCAGGTAGCAACGTGATTCAAAAGTAGCAGTTTTACCCATCTCTACCCATTGCTGTACCAGATTTCACACGTTTTAAAGGATTCTCTGTTGGTACTAGAATTGTTCAAATGTGGTTCATAATTCGTGTCTTTATTCAGCTTCGTACATAAAGATTTGTAAGTGGTCTATTTTGCGGACGGATGTCACAACTTGCTTAAATTTGGAGGTTCAGATTGTGATCCCATATGCAGCTAATTGAACTATTTTATCAATTGTTTCTGTAGCCCCCTGTCACACAAAATGGCTTAAAATTCCCAATGAAAATTTGTCCAAAAAAATTTGGATCTCACTTTTGCAAAACTTCCTGTTTGGCGTTGATTTCGTAAAAGTGACGTTAAAAAGAAATGAGACATTAAGCACGTCCGGGGCAATGAAAGCAGCGGCGGGAGCAGTCAAAGAACTATCAGAAAAGGCGGTGTTTGTATTTATAGCGGGGGCCCCTTTGATGTGGGGGCCACAGTTGCCTACAAGACACTTCGGAGTAGGTGCTAACCGACCTCAAAGTGGAGGAAATGTAGCGCAATGCGCGCCCAACCATCTGCAACTAACCGTCCAATTACAACAATTCCAATCCAAACGAACCGGATCCAGCTTGGATTATTATTTTTATTATCACCTCCTCCTTTTCTCCCCGTCGCCGCTCCTCTTGCGCCGCGAACGGGATTTATTTCGAAATGGACTATATTTAAACGGTGATCCGCGTCAACCTTCTATTATCCCATTCAACGTTTTTTATGACCGGACACTAAATATGTAATTAACACATCTGTGTTGTAAAATAAGATATAGTAGCTAAGACTACTCAAATTTCCGATTTTTGAGCAGGAAACCTAGTTTGCTGTAATTGTTCCTGTACAGCAGGGGTCTTCAAACTTTTTTGGCTTTGGAACTCTTTTAATAATAAAATGTTTGCATGGAAACTTCCTCTAGTTGTTCCTGTAGAGCAGGGGTCTTTAAACTTTTTGGCTTTGGAACCCTTTTAATAATAGAATATTTGTATGGAAACTTCATCTAGTTGTCCCTGAAGAGCAGGGGTCTTCAAACTTTTTTGGCTTTGGAACGCTTTTAATAATAAAATGTTTGTATGGAAACTTCCTCTAGTTTTCCCTGTAGAGCAGGAGTCTTTAAACTTTTTTGGCTTAGGAACACACACACTTTGATCTTAGCCATAGGCCGAGAAGGGAATGGCTTTGGAACTCAATAATAAAATGTTTGTATGAAAACTTCCTCCAGTCGTTCCTGTAGAGCAGGGGTCTTTTTTGGCTTTGAAACTCTTTCAATAATACAATGTTTGTATGCAAACCTTTCAGAAAATATTTAGCTTACCTATTACTATACATCAAAAAATCACTAATAGTACTAATACATGAGAACAAAATCAGTTTAAAATAATTGGACTCTATTTTGATTTTCATATTTGAAATATCTATATGGGGCAGTCCACACCAACCGGTTGCACTAAAAATTTTTTTGGCGAGAAAACACCTGAAATATGTTCTATCAAGAATGAAATTTTACGAACTTTCAGTTGATGTAGTGCATTTTCCCTTATTCGCCCTTTTCAGCCCTTATTTTGCCCTTTAAATATATCATATTAATATTGACTGCGAACCTCTAAATAAGCTATATAAAACCCCTGAGTCTCGTGAAAAACAGTTTAAAGATTGCAGGTATTAGATTAAAGATTAGATTAGATCTGCACTAACAAGTACAACAATTTCATATGGCTGAAAGACCAGAAGGCAGATAGCTGGTTAGGATATTTCATAAAGTACCACAAATTGATATCGAGTCTGCTTAACTTGTCAATATCAAGAGCATTCCTGAAAGGGTATCAGGAGCAAAGGGGTTCTAGGTCTGCAAATTAAGTTAAAATTGATTCGAAGGATCATGGGTGTACCCTCCTATCCCACTTTTTGAACCAAAAGGTTTACACTTCTGCAAATAAGTAAAAAAATGGTTTATGACTTTTCGTAAAATCACTTGCGTATATTCAATTGGTTGAAGTGTGAAATAGAGACTTCTTAAGAGTTATTTTGCTTTTAATATTGATCCAACCAGTTGAATGTAAGAAAGTGATTTTAAAAAAAATCTTATCCCAGCTGGAATAAATCAAATGTTTCAACAGAATACCAAGAATAGTTTCATTCTTGACGTGTTTAAAACTTTTGAAACTAATTTCACTGAGGATTATTTTTTTTACAATTTTCCAAAAACTTGAACGCATTTTTAACTTAATTAAATTCACGTTTTGAGTGTTGCTATTTTATTCCCAGCTGGAATAAATCAATTGTTTCAATAGAATACCAAGAATAGTTTCATTTTTGACGTGTTTGGAAATTTTGAAGCTAATTCCACTGAGGATTATTTTTTTACAATTTTCCAAAATCTTGAACGCATTTTTAATTTAATTTAATTCACGTTTTGAGTGTTGCCATTTTATTCCCAGCTGGAATAAATCAATTGTTTCAACAGAATACCAAGAATAGTTTCATTCTTGACGTGTTGGGAAATTTTGAAGCTAATTCCACTGAGGATTAATTTTTTACAATTTTCTAAAATCTCGAACGCATTTTTAATTCAATTAAATTCACGTTTTGAGTGTTGCCATTTTATTCCTAGCTGGAATAAATCAATTGTTTCAATAGGATACCAAGGATAATTTCACTTTTGACGTGTTTGGAAATTTTGAAGCTAATTCCACTGAGGATTAATTTTTTACAATTTTCCAAAATCTCGAATTGATTTTTAATTTAATTAAATTCACGTTTTGAGTGTTGCCATTTTATTCCTAGCTGGAATAAATCAATTGTTTCAATAGGATACCAAGGATAATTTCACTTTTGACGTGTTTGGAAATTTTGAAGCTAATTCCACTGAGGATTATTTTTTTACAATTTTCCAAAATCTTGAACGCATTTTTAATTTAATTAAATTCACGTTTTGAGTGTTGCCATTTTATTCCCAGCTGGAATAGATCAATTGTTTCAACAGAATACCAAGAATAGTTTCATTCTCGACGTGTTTGCAAATTTTGAAGCTAATTCCAGAGAGGATTAATTTTTTACAATTTTCCAAAATCTCGAACGCATTTTTAACTTAATTAAATTCACGTTTCTCGTATTGCCGTTTTATTTCCAGCTGGACTAAATCATTTATTGCAACAGAATACCAAGAATAGTTTCATTCTTGACGTGTTTGAAAATTTTGAACCTAATTCCACTGAGGATTATTTTTTTACAATTTTCCAAAATCTCGAACGCATTTTTAATTTAATTAAATTCACGTTTTTAGTGTTGCCATTTTATTTCCAGCTGGAATAAATCATTTATTACAACAGAATACCAAAAATAGTTTAATTCTTGACATGTTTCAAAATTTAGAAGCTAATTCGACTGAGGATGCTATTTTGCTTTTTATATTGATCCAATCAGTTGAACATAAGAAGGTAATTTTACAAAAAATCTTAAACTATTTATTTACTTGAAACACTTGCTTTAGGTTGGAAAATAGGGCCCACCCAAGACCCTTCATGCGCATTTTACTTGAGGTATGCAATATTGCTTTGGTTAAATGATTTATTAGCTCCTGCATTGCAGAAAACAGTTTTTAAAGTTTTAGCAAAAATGCAAACAAAGGGTGGTGGGTGGTACCTATCACACAATCCGACCAGTAAAATAGAAAGCCAGGGTCTCATGTGTGTAAATATGCAATGAAACAAAAATAGAGCACTATTTTGGTTTACAGTTTTACTAGTTTTTTGTGCCTTATTAAATTTAATAAGAGTTACGATAAAATAGTCTGTAATTTAAGATAAAATAGAAACGAAGGTGGCCACCCTATCCCGCAATACAATCAGTTAAACAAAAAATATTGTTTCTTCTAGGAAAGATCTAGAGAATCAAAGAAATGAAGAAGAAAGTGTTGACTTTGCTGCTGTTTGGGAGGTGAAAAGCCTGCTGTAGGTCTGCAAATTAAGTTAAAATTGAAGCGAAGGGTGGTAGGTAGACCCAGGCGCGCACCCAGAGGTGGTGGGTAGACCCCAAGACAACCACCAAACCTGGCCATTACAAAATAGTGCTTTTTATAATTTTAGTTAATTGTAATTCCATTCCTATGTTATTATTATTTATGACAAATTCACAGATTTTCAGTATACAAATATATTTGTGTGTGAGTTATTATATGCGTGAGCCGCCCCCCCCCCCCAACCAAATTTCTGGGTGCGCGCCTTGGTAGACCCCTTCCCAACAATCCAATTAGTTGAACGGAAAACACTGTTTTTTCTAGTAAGGATCCAGAGAATCACAGAAATGAAGAAGAAAGTGTTGACTTTGCTGCTGTCTGTGAGAAGAAACTCTTGCCCTAGGTCTACAAATTAAGTTGAAGTTGGGTATACCCTATCCCATAACCCAACCAGTTGAACAAAAAAATAATGTGCTTTCTAGTGAAGATCAGGAGAATCAAAGAAATGAAGAAGAAAGTGTTGACTTTGCTGCTGTCTGTGAGGTGAAACCCTTGCTCTAGGTTTACAAATTAAGTTGAAGTTGGGTATACCCTATCCCATAACCCAACCAGTTGAACAAAAAAATAATGTGCTTTCTAGTGAAGATCAAGAGAATCAAAGAAATGAAGAAGAAAATGCTGGTTTTGCTACTTTTTGTAAGGTGAAACCCTTGCTTTAGGTTCAACTTTTCGGATTGTGGATACGTCCCACACACCATCCTTCGTTCACATTTAATTTGGGTTACGGAATACAGTTTTTAATAAATGACTTTTTTGCTCCTTGTTTTACTTTCATCTTTTTCATGGCTAACTATTTTTTGGGGCGGCCCGTTGGTGTAGTGGGTAGAGGCGACCGCTTGTGCCGGTTGCACCGCGTGCCGTGTGGGTTCGAATCCCAGCCCGGGCGAAAGATTTTTCGGATAACGAGAAGTATTGCCTCGGGTCCATGGTTGTTGTATACGTCTGACATTATTCATTTATTTACCCAAAATGTGTATATATTTAAATAGTAGCCGCCTTAAGCTGGCCATATGGACTACGCTTCCGAGGCCAAAAAAAAAAACTATTTTTTTATTTATAATAAAACTTAAAAATGACTGTAACTCATTTTTAAAAATAACCATGTCATATGTGATATCGGATTAAAGAGAAACAAATAATTTCCAAAAAGGGCATAGCCAACTATGGTTTCCATTAAAAAAAATGTAAGTTTGCGTCTTATTTCGGAAAATAATGGGGTTAAAAATTTTCTGAATTTATTTTATTAAGATGCGTAAAATTGTCTACAACATTCTCCTTTACGGTTTTTTTCTGTCTGTCATAATACCCGAGATATATTTATTTCAAAAAATTGACACTTTTTAAATTTTTTAAAATATCTAGTTACCCTTCACTTTTTTGAAAACTTTGAAAGTGTTATTTTATTGGGCCCGTAAAACTGCACTTCTTGGCCCATTTAACCGTTTCTCTATCTCTTATAGTTTCCGAGACCTCCATAGAGAACATCGAAAAAACTCCCCTGTATAATCATTATACAGTGCGCGCCTAAAGTATAGAATATATTCAGTAAAACCGAAATAATATATTTTTGGAAAAAATCCTCGAACAGGTCGATTTTCTTTTATAAAAATACACATTTTTGCATGAAAGTCGATTTTCAATTGTCATTTGTGTTTGAGTTATGACGTCCGCCATTTTGTTTTTAAATGGCAACCCCCTGTTTTTGTTCTTGATTTTGAGAGATTTTTTCATTGTCGAACTGGCAGTATAAAAATATTGCCAACTTACATAAGAAATTTTTCGAGTAAATGACAATTGAAGGTGACAACTTCATATTTAAAGTTTTGCAAAATGACCTTGTTCCAGCGTTTGTGTAGCAATTTTTCCAAACAACAATGATCTTGATCTTCCATATAATACAATAATACAATATGGTTTCAGCAAGACGGCGCATCTCCGCTATAGGCGTTTTTGTGTTTTTTTTTGTTTTTGTAGAAATTCTTCTTGAGCATTTTGAATATTTTCCAGGCTAATTCTGCGCATTCATCTCTCTCGCGGGCTATTCTATCGATCCTCATCTGCCAATCCACCTATTCGTAAAGCAATTGTCAATAAACGCGCCTAGTGCGGGGGTGCGCCGTCTTGCTGAAACCATACTGTATTATATGATCATAAGGAAAGTCAAGATCATTTTTGTTTGGAAAAATAGCGCTGGAAAAAGGTTATTTTACAAAAACTCTAAATATCAAGTTTTCACCTTCAATTGTCAATTACTCGAAAAATGTCTTATGTAAGATTTCAATATTTTTATATTGCCAGTTCGACAATGAAAAGATCTCTCAAAATCAAGAACAAAAATAGGGGTTGCCATTTAAAAACAAAATGGCGGACGTCATAACTCAAAAACAAATGACGACTGAAAATCGACTTTCATGCAAAAATTTTATAAAAGAAAATCGACCTGTTCGAGGATTTTTTACAAAAATATTTTATTTCGGTTTTAATAAATATATTCCATACTTTAGTCGCGCACTGTATTAAACACTGTGTACATAAAGTAAGGAATAAATTAGATTAAAATTCAGGGCATTTTCTTTCAGAAAAATGCTCGGATACGTGTATTATTATTTTTTAACGCGCATTTCTTGAGATAAAATTCAAATGTACAGGGTGTCCCAAAATCGAGATACGACCCCTAAGTTAAAATTTTCTAATGTAAACCTCCATTTTTTGTTGCATTTATGGATTCTATGTAAAATTCTGAGTATTTTTTATGTAGCATACCCCATGTCGATATTCATTTGTTTTCAAAGAAATGGCGTTCAAAAAAGTACAACTACTATTTTATTTCTGGTAAAAGATAATATGGTTTCATCGAAACATTGGAATTAATAAGCAAAAATCATTATTTACTTAATAAAATGATGTTTCTGATTATATTGTGTGGGAACGCGTACATCGACCCCACAATTCCCAGGTTTATTTAAATTATTAGAAGCCCTCAAACTTATTAGTGCCCACGGCCTCATTACAATTTAAAGTGGCGGTGTCTATAGAAGACGAACCGTCTTGTACTAATTCGTATCTTCATAATCGATTCATCCATCGTACTCTATTCCTGTCAACTATTTAGATAAACGTTAAGATTTAGATGTTGAAGATTGGTGATGGCACGAAGTGGTTCTCGCGCCCTTAAATATAATTAACCCTGTGCAGAACCGCATCGGCCTATCATGTTTACCTTAAGACTATTTATGTGACAATAATTGACTCTCTACATCTTAATTACCAGCGTATTGGAATTCCTAATGGTGCGTGATTGTTTTATCGTTGGTCTCATGCGCAGCGACGAGAAAAATATTCGATGGTTTTTTTTTTAATTCTAAACAGTGAACAAACAGTCGCGGGTTTTTTTCTGGTACGGCCGAGGAACAAGAGGTGGCAATACAGATAGGTGCGGTCACGCAGCCAGCCGTCTCTGCTACTGACCCTACCTATCTGTATTACCACCTCTTGTTCCACGGCCGTACCAGAAAAAAAAAACCCGCGAACCGTCACTGATTCTAAACTCCCGATTCGAGACTTGGATCTGACAAAAAATGTATTCAAATAATTTTCAGAATCAATCAAGAAACCATGCAGAGTTACGAAAAGGTTCAAGCTACTTTTCGTGGTTTTGAAAATATTTTATTGCATCTATATTTTGTAACGACTTTCAAAAAGTATTTACAATTCGAATCCACTTCGTTCCTATTTGGACAGCATCGACAATAACTGGTATTTAATGGAAATGTTCCGCTGCCATTATATAATGCCGGCACGCTAAATTAGGCCAGAAAAATGGTCACAATGAGGGAATGATCCGGAGAAGTATGTGAACTTTGTGGGGGTTGGTAATAAAAAGGGCCACCCACGGAGTGCACTCCCGCAAAGTCTGTTTGGCTCGCTCCAGTAAACGGCGACAGGGTAAACAGATCGGATAATGCATTTTAACTTCGACATGACCATTTTTGTACCTGTCAGCGCGCCAAGAAAGAGCCATTGCCGGACAACCTGTTACCCCGTAAACGGTTCAATTGTTAACACACGTTTCGAGGATTACTGACAAGTGCTTTGGTCATACGCGTTTTTTTTTCTGGGGCCGAAATTTGATTTTTGATATTAGTGAAATTCGTATTCTTTATTCAAGCTTACAAAACATAATAAAATACATATTAACCCTTTGGGTCCCAGAGGTCCTTGGAAGCACATGGTCAAAAAATGCCAAAACGCGCAATAGTGCTTGTCTTTATCAATTGCGAAGAGACCCGACAAAAAGTCTCCAAGGCGTGATCACACTTCTTGGGACTCAAACATAACAAAATTATAAAAATTTGCGAGCGATATTCAGGTGAAGGGAGTTTCCACATACACCTCATTGACACATCATATCAGCTTCATCAATGATAGTGATGGGCATAATCGAATGATTTCAATAATCGAATTATTACTATTCGAATTAATCTGAAAATCGATTATTCATTCGAATGATCATTCGAATGATAATGCGAGTGATAATTCGAGTGATAATTCGAATAATCATTCGAATGATCTGAAAATCGATTATTTATTCGAATGATCATTCGAATGATTATTCGAGTGATCATTCGAATGATATGAAAATTATTTATTCAAATGATCATTCGAATTAAAGTTCGACTAATAATTCGATATCAAGACTTTCGGTTCTTAAAAAATGAGGGAGTAATATGACTAATCTGAATAACTTCTTTAGAGAATATGCAATAACTGTAATTATGCAAAAATACAATTAACCAATGCGAATACTTACTAATATGGGTTTTATTAAAAAGTTATCATGAATGAAGTTTAGAAAAGAAACCAAAACCGCTTCTTTGATTACGTTACCCCTTTTATCATTGGTAATAATAAATTGAGCACCAATCATTCATTTTTGTTAATAAGTTGAAAATCGGGATAAAAAAATAATTGTACAATTACTATTATTAATTGCGAATTTTAATTTTCATCGCTCACCAACGTCAATATTTTCTTATCACTTGTAAATGCATTGCGTTCGCGGCGAATTTACAAAAAGGTTGACCATAAAAAAAATCCGGTAGCGCGCAGTAACAACAAATAGGCGAAGTGCATCTGCGTGCTTGTTTATAAGGAATGGCAAACATTCGGGTGGCGGAATTTCAACATTTCCATCAACATTTTGGCGTTTCCTTCCGCCCGAGCGAGCGAACTGCTGCGCGCCCATCTCGACAGAGAGCTATTTTGGTTCGCCTCAAAACAATCCGTCCGTCGGCTGTCGTTTGCCCAACCGGCGATTAGATTCTAATTAAAAACTGCATTGTCATCGGTGAACACCCGGCAGTAAGCTAAACATAAAAATAACTCAAACTGTCTAGTTAGAAAATTACAAAGTTATGAATTTCAAGTTGGAGGAATCTCTGGATGCGCACGACCCAATTCGGCGAAATTGTCGTCATTTCTGGATGAACTGGGTCTATTTTTTACAAAGAAAAATGTTTGGGTGGAAATTCCGGAAAAACTAGCGATGTCGTATTTTTGGATTATTGGATATTTAAAAGGCTGTAAGTGTGTAAAAAATCACGTAAATCCATTGAGTTTTTTTTTTAGAAATTGGAATAATCCAGCAGAACGTTTATTTTTTACAAAGAAATATGTTTGGTTGGAAATTCCGAAAAAACAGCAATGACGTATTTTTGGATTATCTTTGTGATTTTTGCAAGAAATTTAATTATCCAAAATTTGTTTTTCAAAAGTACGCCAATTTTTACTTTTATCTAAAATTTTTTTTTGTTCGGCGCTTTCTTTACAAAAAGATCAATTTAACAGGTGTTTAACGGTGAACATTGTTGCAAGCATTTTCTTGAGTGGTAGGAACATCTTTGTAGACTTTTTCAAGATATCTCCATAAAAAATCAAGGATTTTTTTCGGCGATCGAGAAGTATTCGCTCGGGTCCGTGGTTGTCGTATATGTCTGACATTATTCATTTCTTCATTTATTCCATTATTCATACAAAATATACAATACAAAATTACAGCCGTGTGACTGAATGGCTCAGCCTAAGTAAAAAATAATCCAGGGGCGTTAAATCTGGTGATCTAGCAGGTCAAGACAATGACATAACTATAACCAGTAGCGGCTCATAGAACTTGTTGATGGTAGAGCCACTTATATAATATCCCCCCCCCCCTTTTGAAGAAACATAGAACCATTTATCTTCCTAGACCAATCGAATATTTTGGCTAAAAGATCAAAAATTTGGAACAAAACAGCCGAAGATCTAAAATATCGGCCAAAAAATCAAAAATCCTGGTTTAAAAATAAAAATGCAAGCAAAAGAAAAATAATTTGCCATTTTCAGCCCCAAAAATAACACTTTTTAGTTTAAAATAAGTTCCAACGAGAAATTCGAAAATAATAGCAAAAACTAAAATTTAAAAAAAATCGCAAGACAATCTAAAATATGGGACAAAAAATTAAGACCAAAAATCTAAAATTCGTACCCAAAAATCAAAGCGAAATGGAAATAAAGAAAATTTCGGCCAAAGGACCATAAATTGAAACCAAAATAATAGAAAATACAAAATATAGGCAAAAAAGTAAAAACCTACAATAGGGCCTAAAAAGGTGAAAATTTAGATAAAACATAGAAAACTCGGGCGTAAAGATAAACAATGCAGGCAGAAAATCCAAAATTTCTACGAACCAATCGAATTTTTTCGTCAAAATAAAGAATATTTACAACAAAAAATAAAAAAAACTACAGTATAGCCCAGTGGTTCCCAAACTTTTTTGTCCAACCGCCCCCTTTCCAGAAAAAAATATTACTTTGCGCCCCCTGGATTTTTTTTTTTTTTAATTTCGTCAGCAGCAATCTTCTTTTCTCTCTTTTATACTATCACCACCCGCTTACAGTTATTAATCGCCCCCCCACCAGGGGCGGTGGCGCCCACTTTGGGAATCACTGATATAGCCTAAAACGGTAAAAATTTAGACAAAACATCGAAAACGAGCGTAAAGATAAAAATTGCGAACAACGAAAATTGAAAATTCCTACAAACCAATCGAATATTTTGGTCAAAATAAAGAAAAAGAAAAAAAAATGGAACAAAAAAATCGAAAATACAGAAATCTAAAATATGGGCCAAAGAATCAAGAATCCTGATCTAAAAATAAAAAAACGCAGACAAAAAATCGAAAACTTAGGTAGAAATAATTTGCCACTTTAAGCCGCCAAAAATAAGTTTTTGACCAGAAATTCGAAAATAATACCAAAAAATAAAAAAATTCACGAAATAAAATCAATAATTGGATCAAAAATATACAAAAAATCTAAGATATACTATAAAAAATTAAGACCAAAAATCTAAAATTCTGGCCTAAAACCAAAAATAGTGACCAAATAAAAAAACACTAGAAAAATTTAGGGCAAAAGAAAAAAAAATCCACAATGTTGAAAAGTCGAAAATTGATACAAAACATAGAAAATTCGGCCCCAAAGATAATAAATGCAGATTAAACAAACAATTGAAAATGGGGGCAAAAAAATCGAAAATTTTAACAATAAAATCAAAAAGTTGAAAATTTAAACAAGACTGTACATTAAAAACTCGGGCCTAAAGATAATAATTGCAGACTAAAAAATCGAAAATTTCAACAAACAAAACTCGAAAATACCGGAAAAAATAAAAAGAAATCTCGCATATAAAACAATAATTCAGATTATAAATATTTTAACCAAAATCAAATCAAAAATTTAGAACTAGAATTAAAAATTCAGCCCGAAAAATGAAGACAAAAAAAATTACAATTAAATCGAAAATGTATGTCACAATAAAGATTATTTGGATAAACAGATGAAAAATTAAGACCCAAAGAATCGAAAATACAGGTCAAAAATTCAAAAATTAAAAATCCGACGTGAAAATAAAAAATGCGGGCCAAAATAAAGGATATTTAGGCAAAAATATCGAAAATATAGGTCAAAAATTTAAAAACTAAAAATTCGACGGGAGAAATAAAAAATGCCAACCAAATAGTCGAAAATTTTAACAATGAAATCGAAAATTTAGGTTTCATTCTTAAAATTTTCGACTATTTGGTCCGCATTTTTTATTTTTCGTTTAGTCTGCATTTATTATCTTTAGGCCCGAGTTTTCGATATTTTGTCCAAATTTTCGAATGTGGATTTTTTTAAATCTTTTGCCCTAAATTTTTCTTTGTTTTTTTTATTTGTTTACTCTTTGTCTTTATCTTTCCTTGGTCTACCATTTTTATTTTTAGGCCAGAATTTTAGATTTTTGGTTTCAATTTTATTATCGTATATTTTAGATTTTTGGTCTATTTTTTATCCTGTATTTTAGATTTTTTAACTTGGACTATTGATTTTATTTCGTGAGTTGTTTTTTATCTTTTCTACAATTTTCGAATTTCTGGTGAGAAACTTATTTTTGGCGGCTGAAAGTGGCAAATTATTTTGCTTCTACCTAGGTTTTTGATTTTTTGTCTGCGTTTTTTATATTCAGATCAGGATTCTTGATTCTTTGGCTTTTATTTTAGATTTCTGTTTTTTCGATTTTTTGTTTCATTTTTTTTATTTTTCTTTATTTTGACCAAAATATTCGATTGGTTTGTAAAAATGTTGGATTGTTTTGTCTGCAATTTTACCTTTACGCTCGTTTTCGATGTTTTGTCTAAATGTTCACCTTTTTAGGCCCTATTGTAGATTCTTACTTTTTTGGCTTATATTTTGTATTTTCGATTATTTTGGTTTCAATTTTTGGTCTTTTGGCCGAATTTTTTTTTATTTCCACTTAAATTTTCGATTCGTTTGTTAAAAATTTTGATTTTTTGGTCAACCACTTTGATTTTTGGATACGAATTTTAGATTTTTGGTCTTAATTTTTTATTTTTGTTCCATATTTTAGATTTTCTTAATTATGTTTTAAAATTTTATTTTTGCTATTATTTTCGAATTTCTCGTTGGAACTTATTTGAAGCTAAAAAGAGTTATTTTTGGGGTTGAAAATGGCAAATTATTAGATTTGAAAACTAATAATAAAAACATGCAAATCACCAACGAATTTTGAAATATTAGAGTAACCATCAACTTCAGATCTACGAAACCTTATATGAAACGAAAGCTTACTTAATGAACTTTCAAATTATGAAATAATATATAGGGTGTGCCATTTGAAAAAAAAATAGAAATTGTGCAGTTTGCGAATGGCTATCACCCTGTATAATACGCTGAGTTATGTTTTGGTTGATAGAGTAATTTTGAAGACTAAAGTTCAACTAAACTTTACCACTGAATTAAAATGAATTATCTTTATTACTTTCAGTGGAGCACTTTAACAATTTTGTTACATTTTTTGAATAAACAACTGAATAACACAAAAACGGCCCGGTTTCAACCCCCACAACTTAGGTCATTTTAATCTCCAAGTAACGAGGAATCCAAAAATGCTAAAATATACAGGGTGTTCCATTAAAGAAAACATAAGTTTGGTCTGTAACTTTGTTATGAGACACCCTATATAAATTTAAATCTTTTTAGGGCATGCAGCTCACTATTCTGCACAAGTTTTGTATAAAACATTTTTCAAAATTTTGACAAATAAGCACGTGATTGACCGATCCCAGAGCTCTGAAACACCCTGTATATTAAGGCAGATAACTGGTGACGGACGACGGCTCCGCTGCGCTGCGCCGTCGTACGTGTGTGGCTTATTAAAATTAAGCAAATAAACTGGTGACGAACGTCAATACGTAGCTTATTACTGGTGACGTATCCTGTTGGATTTGTTCGTCTGTTCTTTGGGCTAACTGATCGAGCGGTCGATCGCCGAGAGTAGAAAATTATTAAAGTAAAAATCGCTATTAAAAAAATAGGGGTTGGTGGTAGAAGGGTAAAAATTTAGGGTTGTATGTATTTTTTAATGCCGAATTATAAAAAAAATTAAAATAAAAAATTTGCGGTGGACCACCCTTATAACTTAGGGGTATGAAAAATAGTTTACATCCTATTCTCAGACCTACTCAATATACACACAAAATTTCATACGAATCGGTGAAGCCGTTTCGGAGGAGTTTTGTTACAAACACTGTGACACGAAAATTTTATATATTAGATAATAACTTTGAACTTGAAATCTCAAACTAACGAATCTAACATACCTACTTAAAATTTTTAGTTACCATCCAGGTGCAGAATTCAGCATATTCTTTCTCATACAATTCGACTTTGTAGGCAATAAGCTTTCAATAGGTTTGGTTGCTTCCGTACAAATTCCTTCAGACATTTTAGAAGGCTTTTGCTCGTTGTTTGTCACGACGAAAAAACTCTTGTTTAGAAAAGCATGACCCAACCCCTAACAACCGCATTCGTAAATTATTTCGTAAATTTTGTACAATAATAAAATCAGGTTGATGTGAGCTTGAAATGTCAAACTGACAGATATAATCTTTACATTATTGAAAAGAAAAAGTAGCAAGATATAAAAGGGCATCAGTTAATGTTTACATACCAATTATATACCAAGGGTATGTAGGTCTGTCGCCCTCGTATGCGCATAAACATATTCCCAATGCCCTTGGACATAAATAACTATTAACCCTTTCGCTGCTGTAGACGCATATTTTCGTTCCGCTTTTGTGTTAACATTTGTCGCGAAAAGTTACTTTCTAGTTCTTTAACTCCGCAAACAATAAGCATACTGTTAACAGATTTATAGGTTTTCTGCTAGATGCCGTTGCTGTTAACATATACATAAAGTTCCAGGCTAATCTAAAGCCGCACCATAGACATGGAACGTTTTCCTAACGCCGCATCGAAAGGGTTAATGACCCAAAATAAATCGGTATCATGACCACCAACCGTGGAGACGAGAAATATGGAAACAGAAAAATGTAACGATTTTATTCTATGTCCCAGATTGAAACTTTAAAGGCGTTAAAGTCAATTTTATTAACTTCTATCCACAGCTTTGTGATAAAATTTAAATGCTCGTCCGATTTCAAAAACCTCATTTCAAAAGTAAATTCGAGTATCCTTTATAGAATAATTGAAATATGGTGATTGGAATGCGGGTCGGATTATTTCCTTTTTTGAAACTTCTATTCCACATAGATCGGGGAAATCGTTCATTGTACGAGTTCGTCACTGCGGTTTCGCTATCGAGAGGTGCCAGTGGTCTGCACGGGCGTTGATAATAGAGACATCTCCATGACAATACAACTTGCTCATCCGCGAACATCCACACCCATTTTGATATGCTAATTAGCCGCTTTGAACTAACAGTTATCTCGAACTCAAACGCCCTCGCCTCCACAGATGAATATTCACACTGTTGTAGGTACAAAGAGAAAGAGCGAACGTGGGGTGGGCGGGTGATTTTGGCGCAATTAGAGGGATATTCGGGATAGGAAGGAAAAACATAATAAAACGGTTATTTTGTTTTTTCAGCGGGGTCTGAAAAAATACGCGCTAAGCTACCGATTGTTACTAAAAGTGTCCATCAGGTTTAAATCGAGCCCGAAGAAATGGACTGCATGATTGTTGTTTCACGTGACGGTTTCGGGGCAGTTTTAATGCTCTTTCTATTTTCTCTATTATCCTCCACCTTCAACCGCAATGTACAATAGGACCTGCACGTATTGGCCTTTTTTCTACTATTCTTTTGCTACAATGGAAATCGAAAATCGTCTGTTTAGTACTTTGTTACAATTAATAGAGCCACCAGTCGATTATCCTTAGTTGTCCAGAAATTTGGGGAAGAAAATCGAACGCACAATAAATAAGATTGTAGAAAATTTGTATTCTTATGTTTAATTGAATACAGTAACCTTTTCCTTCGGCGATATCACTGAACTCATTAAAATCAAGTTAAAAGAAATATGCAAAGTCATGGGTTCTGGCGGCTTGAGAGCTGTTTATAATGTCGCTGGCAAGATTAAACTGAAGTGATCACAGCTTCCGCGCGATAACGTAATCAGAGAGATAAGGTGGTAATGATTGCAAAACATATTAGCAAAAAATTTAATCATTAAGAAATGCTGACTGCAGAAAAAGCCAGAAAATTAATTAAATACAGGAAATGTATGGGCAGCCAAAAATATTTCATATAATAAATGTCAGTGTTTATATAGAATTGAATAAATAATTGTATAATGAGCACATTAGATTTCGCAAACATAAATGTACATATGGAAATCTAGAAATGCATTGTTAACAGTGGCGGCTGGTGGAACATTTTGATGGTAGAGCCACTTAGTCTACAATATAATTCCTTCTTTTTAAGAAAAAAAATTAACCTTTACACAAGCATTAAATAAATCAAATAACAACGAAAAGCTCTAGGCAATTTGAACAACTTCAGAATTTCAACAATTTGTTTTTTCGTGCAATTATTTTGAAATTCAGCCAAGGAAAATTTTCAGATTTTTGAAGAATCTTGTAGTAGAATTATTTTTGAGTAAATCTAGAAATTTTCCCGCTTGCGACAATTGTTTTTTTATATCTTCTGGGCTCTAGGCAATTGAACAACTGCAGAATTTCAACAGTTTGTGTTCTCGCGCAAATATTTCGAAATCTCGCAAACGACAGTCTTTTGATTTTTATGGAATCTTGAAGTAGAGTTGATTTTAAGCAAATCCAGAAAATTTCAAATTTGTTGCAATATTTTTTTATGCTCTGATAAAATGCGAAACTTCAGAATTTCTGCCAGTTGCGTTCTCGCCGATATAAATCGAAATCTCGTGAAGGAAAGTCTTTCGATTTTTATGGAATCTTGAAGCAGAACTGATCTGGGAAAGTTTTTCATTTGTGGCAATTGTTTTTATATTTTTTTGAACTCTAGGCAATTGAACAACTTCAGAATTTCAACAGTTTATGTTCTCGTGCAATTATTTTAAAATTTAGCTAAGGAAAGTGTTTGGATTTTAAGGGATATTGTAGCAGAATGCATTTTGAGTAAATCTGGAAATGTTTACAATTGTGGCAATCAGAGGCCTGCATGGGCCGGGCTTTGGCCCGGCCCGGAAAGCCCGGCCCGGCCCGACATCGGGCCGGGCCGGGCCGTAACATATTTTTCAAACTCCGGGCCGGGCTTTCCGATGGATAATTTAACCCGGGCCGGGCTTGGATGAATTTAATTTTATTATAATTTGGAAAGCAACAACTAAGTGAATTGAAAAAAAAATGTTATTAACATGAATTCAATGTATTTTTGGAATTTTAAGGAGTACATAGGTCCAGTAATTTTATTTATTTAATTCAACATTTTTCGGAGACGGGCCGGGCCGGGCTGGGCTTTGAATATTCAGCTCCGGGCCGGGCCGGGCCGGGCCCGCAACACATTTTCTTTGCAACGGGCCGGGCCGGGCCGGGTTTTAAATGTTCACTGTCGGGCCGGGCCGGGCCGGGCTTTCAAAAACCCGCTTCTGCAGGGCTCTGGTGGCAATTGTGTTCATATTTTTTGAACAAAGTTATCAACTTTAGAATTTCAAGAATTTGTGTTCTCACGCAAATATTTCGAAATCTCGCAAATGACAGTTTCTTATGGAATCTTGAAGTAGAATTGATCTTAAGCAAATCCAGTTTGTTGAAATTTTGTAAATATTTTTTTGAGCTTTGGCAAAACCCACAAATTCAGAATTTTAGCCGGTTGTGTTTTCGCGGAAATAAATCGAAATCTCGCGAAGGAAGGTCTTTTGGATCTTTATGGAATCTTGATCTTAAGCAAATCTGGAAAGTTTCACGTTTGTGAAGTGTTTTTATATTTTTTTGAGTTCTAGCCAAATGAACAACTTCAGAATTTCAACAATTTGTGTTCTAGTGCAATCCGGTGAAGGCAAGTCTTTGGATTTTTGAGGAATCTTATAGAATGGATTTTCAATAAATCTGGAAATTTTCACGTTTGTGGCAAATATTTTCATACTTTTTTGAGCTCTGGGCTATTGAACAACTTCAGAATGCCAACAATTTGTCTTCTAGTGCAATTATTCTGAAATCCAGTTCAGGAAAGTTTCCAGATTTTTAAGGAATCTTGTAGTATAATTGATTTTGAGTAAATTTGGAAATTTTCACGTTTGTGGCAATCGTTCTTATATATTTTTTAGCACAGTCGAACAAATTTCAGAATTTTGACAATTTGTGTTCTCGTGCAATTATTTTCAATTCCTATGAAGGAAAGTTTCGGATTTTTGAGGAATCTTATAGTAGAATTGTTTTCGAGTAAATCTGGAAAACTTTACGTTTGTGGCAATTTTATGGTCTAGACAATTAAACAACTTCAAAATTTAAACAATTTGTGTTCTCGCGCAAATATTTTAAACTCTCGTGAAGGATAGTCTTTTTATTTTTATGGAATTTTAAAGTAGAATTGATCTTAAGCAAATCCAGAAAATTTCAAGTGTGTTGCAATTTTTCTAATATTTTTTTTTTAACTTTAGAATTTCAGCCGCTTGTTTTCTTACGGAAATAAATCGAAAGCTCGTAAAAGAAAGTCTTTGTTTTTTTTTATGGATTCTTAAAGCAGGATTGATCTTAAGCAATTCTGGAAAGCTTTACGTTTGTGGCAATTGTTTTTATATTTTTGGGCTCTAGACAATTAAATATTTTCAATATTTTTTTATTTTTGATTTTCATAGAATCTTGAAGTAGAATTGATCTTAAGCATATTTAGGCAATTTCAAGTTTATTTCAATTTTTTCAATATATTTTTAAGTTCTGATAAAACGCACAACCAGTGTGTGTGCCAGTTGTGTTCTCGCGAAAATAAATCGAAATCTCGTGAAGGAAAGTGTTTGGATTTTGATGGGATCTTGAAGCAGAATTAATCTTAGCCAAATCTGGATAGTTTCAAGTTTGTGGCAATTGTTTTTATATTTTTTGAGCTCTAGGCAATTGAATTACATATTTCAAAATTTAAACAATTTGTGTTCTAGTGCAAATATTTTGAAATTCAGCTAAAGAATTTTGAGGAATATTGTAGAATTAATTTTGAGTAAATTTTGAATTTTTCACGTTTGTAGCAATTGATTTTATAGTTTTTGAGCTCTAGGCAATTGAACTACATATTTCAAAATTTAAACAATTTGTGTTCTAGTGCAATTATTTTGAAATTCAGCCAAAGAATTTTGAGGAATATTGTAGAATTAATTTTGAGTAAATTTAGAAATTTTCACTTTGTAGCAATTGTTTTTATATTTTTTTAATAAACAATTTTAACAATTTGTTTTCTCATGCAATTATTTTGACAATCAGTGAAAGGAAGTCTTCGGATTTTTTAGGAATCTTACAGTAGAATTAAATTTGAGTAAATCTGGAAAATTTCACGTTTGTTGCAAATGTTATTATAATTTTTTAAGCTCTGGGCAATTGAACAACTTCATAATGTGAACAATTTGTGTTCTTGTACAATTATTTTGAAATTCGGCGAAGGAAAGTCTTCGGATTTGGAATAATTTAAAAATCCTTGCCGAGCTTGAAATTAGTGGTAGTGCCATGGTTCCTCGGCTCTACATAACGAGCCGCCCCTGATTGTTAATGTAAAATTTAAGAAATTATACCGTAAGATATTTTTTATAATAGATGGTGTAAATAGTCTATGATAATCAGTTCTATTTAGTAAGAAAGACCTTAAATTTAACCGCAAGTTAAAATTCGTCACCCCTGAAAATACAATAACGTATCTCTTATTTTAACATAACATTTAGTCGTTAAATTTAACGTTTGTTTATGAAATATTGCTGATCATTAGAAGGGCATTTGATTCTGTAAACTTAGCCAATGGATTTCTGCTAAAAATTGTAAACACTAACTACCACAGTTAACAACAGTAGCAATTAATTACCTTAACAATAATTACTGTTACACATCCATGACAACCAGTGGCGGTTCGTTTTGCAATACTTACAAGAAGCGTATCCACTGCTGTTTTGGTCAAATTGTCTTTCCGTAGCCTCCTCATCATTTTCGACATTTTCTCCATTACAGTAATTTCCTTCCGTCAAATAAATCAATTATCTTTCATCTTCTATTGCAGTTGAAGTTGCATTACCAACCAGCGGCGGCTCGTGGAACATGTTGATGGTAGAGCCACTTTTACAATATCCCTCCCTCCGTTTTTGAAGAAAGAAAGAACGATTTATTTTCCTAGACTAAAGTAACTGGCGAAAAAGTGTTCTAAGAATTACCTAAAAATTCTTGCTGAGCTTGAAACTACAGGTAGTGCCATGGCTCCTTGGCTGTACATAACGAGCCGCCCCTGTTACCAACAACATAGGCCGTAATGTATTATTCCAATCTGTGAGATATTAAATAACAAATGTATCGAATGACTAATAACAGAAGTTGTAACTAAACACTGGGAATCAGTTTGAGAATCTTAAATTCCAATAAGAAATCTTTTCAGTTGGATTATGTATTAAACTTGTTTGTACTGTAATATTGAATAACCTTTTATTGCGAGTAATTAATGACGTCGGCCAGTGATGAACAGGTAGTGTGTGGCACCTTGGCGACGATTCTAAAATTAGTCGTGATGATCCGTTTTGATATTTTGAAAGGAGCACCTGTAAGACGCGATGATATCTCAATGGCAAACAGGAGGCGGGCCAATTCTGTATCAACTGACACTCTTTGTTTGTACAGTAAACACCCAACGAGCCAGTTTAAACACGCTATGTAAATATAGTGGGTCAAATAATTACTAATACACTAAAACCGTCCGGAATATTGGGATAGGTCCGAAAATACTATCTACACATACACACACACACACAACAATCTAAATACCTTAACACCAGAAAGGTTCCATCAAAGTCTTTAATTCACTATTTAATTCAAGGCACGATTTTTTAAATTATTTCAATATGGTTATAAGATGATTAAAGATTAATAAATTGATTCTCTCCTCTTGAAGTCTACATATAAAGAACACATATGTGGTTAGACAAACTCAGGAAATTCGCCATGATCCTACTAATTACACCACAGGACAGCAAAAATAAGGACATACAGGGGTTTTATTTTAACACTGAACATACTATTATTAACGCCTATGTTCAATCGTAAAATAATCACTTTAACACTGAACATGCTATTATTAACGCCTATGTTCAATCGTAAAATAATCACATCAACGCATGGCATTTAATTGAAATTGTATGCAACCAAGTACACAAAGATGACTCATTACGAATAAAGTTAGGTTAATTAAATTAAATACGGTTAAATACGGTTTCGCAGGATTCCGTTCGTTTGCCTTTGTCTTCATTTGATAATTGCTGATGATTCGAAAACTTGTAAGCTTCTATTTAAATACCGTAATTCTTTTAATATCCTATAAACAGAAGCTGAACTTATTTGAAACTATGCTGCAAACGCTCTTAAAGATGATATGTGGTTCTACTCTACGTAACACAGAATGTTGAGTTTCATCTCTTCCGTTAAAATGTGAATTCTTTTAGCCCTTTTACTATGAAAATTACTCACGCCCAGTATTGTCAAAATTATGGACAATATTAAAAATTGTTCCGATGGATGGAAGTCTGCTCGGATACGCAACCGAAAACAAATCTCTAAATGGGCCCATCCACTGTCGTGCACGCAGTGTTGCCAGGAGTAATTTTTAATTTTCCCCAAATATTTCATAAAAAACCCCCAGAATACCCCTCGCATAAAATACCCACCCCAAAAAATACCCCATCGATTGAAGTTCTCCAAAATACACACCAAATCCTTCATTTACCCCCATTTTGGAGAAATCTGACAACATTGGGATTAGAGAAGGCGCTCTGATAAGATTTTCGGAAAAGTTTTATAACTCCGTTTTTCCGAAAATATGTAGGTAGTACAAAAAGGCCATTTAAAAAATTAGAAAAATATTTAATCGTGCTGTGGTATCCTCAAAGTGGTATCCTTACATTTTCGGAAATTATCACTAATTAACTACTTAAAATGGTTTTCATTTTTTTTTTCATAATTTCCAAACAGTTCCAGTTATACCGGGTGATCAGTTTCATTTCGGGCCAAAGTATTATATTTAAAAATTACAAAAAAAAAACTAAATTGACTGCAAAAATTATTTTTTTGATTTAAAAATTTTCGAAAAAAAAATCAAAAATCGAATCGAAATATTTGAAAATTAAGTAATTCCTTAAGCACAAATCGCGCAGACTGTATTTTCTATCTAAATATCAAAGTGCATTAGTTTTATCCTAAAACAACCACTAAAACAAAAAAATTTAAATGAAATAAATAACCTAAAATGAATACAAAAATCAAGTACAGGCCAAAAATAATAATTTCAGTGACCTAAAAAAATATAAAAACAATTGCCATCGATTTGAAATTTCACAAATTTGTTCAAAATGTATTCGAAATTACGCTACTATAAAAATCTGTAAAGACCTCACCTCTAAATTTCTAGAAAATATTATTCAGTCTGCAAAATCTAAATTAGAGGGCAAAAAAATCAAAAACTTGGACCAAAAAACTCAAAAATATCAACCAAAAAATCGCTCATTAAAATCTACAATTAAACAACATTAAAATTAATAATTAGGGTAACAGAACTAAAAACATTGGTAAAACATTGAAAACTCCTGGGAAAAATAAAAATGCAGTCAAAAAAACAGAAAATTTCAACTAAATCAAAAAGTTTGGTTTAGGTACCAAAAACATTTAAAATATAGTCCAAAAAACAAAAACTCTGGTCAAAACAATAAAAATGCAGGTTAAAAATTGAAAATTAAAGCAAAAGCAAAATAATTTGCCCCAAAACTCTTCCTCAAAGTAAATTGCCGAAACTCTAAACTCAATAATAATTTTAAAAATTCGCCCATAAAAACAATAATTCAGGTTAAAACATCTAAAATTTGGTTAAAAAAACTCGAAAATACCGGCCAAAAGTTTGCACACAAAAATCAAAAATTCAGGTTAAAAATCTAAAGTATTGACCAATCAAATATTCGCTCGTTAAAATGTATAATCAAGGTAAAAAAAACTAAGAATATAGACAAAAAATTTAGACCAAAAATCGTAAACTCTCGGCAAAAATAAAAAATGCAGACCAGAAAAAAAAAATTTTAACTAAAGATTCGAAAATTTTGGTTTATAGATCAAAAACTCTAAAATTTGGAACAAATAAATGAAATACACAGACCAAACATCTAAAATATAAACAATCAAATATCCTGATGTAAAAAATAAAAAATGCTAAAAAATTGAAACTTTATCCCAAAATAAATTGCCGAAACTCAAAATTCGAAAGTAATTTAAAAAAATCGCCCATAAAAACAATAACTTGGGTTAAAAAAAATCTACAATGAAGGACAAACAATCAAAAACTCGTACAAAAAACTCTAAAATACCCTCAAAACAAAAAAAAAACGCACATAAAAATTAACAAGAGTGTAGACCAATCAAAAATTCGCTCATTAAAATTAATAATTAAGATAAAAAACTAAAAAAATCGAAAAACGAAAAATGTAGAAAATTTCAACAAACTATTAAAAAAAATTTGACCAAAATCAAAAACTCTAAAGGTTAGAACAAATAAAGAAATCAAAAATGCAGACCAAACATTTAAACTATAAGCAAAAATAAAAATAAAATTTCTGGTCTAAAAAATAAAAATATGAAAAATCAAGCAAAAGAAAAATAATTTGCCATTTTTAGTCCCAAAAATAACTCTGGCTCAAAATAAATTGCCAACCAGAAACGCGAAAATGTTTAAAAAAAGGTAAAGGACAAAAAATCCAAAACTCGAAAATATGGCATTTACCTCTTTGTTTAATGTCGATAAACTTTTTAACTAGATCTCAATGAATAACTTATACAATCGGTGACCTTGACTATACTCTTTCGTTCGGAGAATAAGATTACCATCAGAAATTGATAAGATTACCGTCAGAAATTGATAAGATTACCATCATAAATTGGGTGCTGTTTTCCTAGCGCTCAAAGCGTCTTGGCGATACACCCTTTCTATACAACCCATGGTCCTAGCGCTCAAAGCGTCTGGAGGTTGTAAAGAAATCAATACGTTCAATAATGACAAGTTAAAGTTATTAGACATTAGATTTTAGAGGCTCTTTTCCTAGCGCTCAAAGCGTCTTGGCGATACCCCCTTTCTATACAACCCATGGTCCTTGCGCTCAAAGCGTCTGGAGGTTGTGAGGAAAGTAATTCGTAGTATAATGTATGCTAACTCAGGTTAGTCATTCTTTCTCCGACGATTTTGCATTTCATGGCAGAGTAATAACTCAAATGTGAATAGTTTCACATTTCATTGCAGAGTGATTACTCGGATTCAGTTATTCATTGGATATGTGTTTCACATTTCGTAATAGAGTAATTATTCATTATTTACTTAATGAAATGATTTTTCTTTATTAATTCCAATGTTTCGATGAAACCATGTTATCTTTTACCAGAAATAAAATAGTAGTAGTACTTTTTTAAACGCAATTTCTTCGAAAACAGCTGAGTATCGACATAAGGTATGCTACATGAAAAATACTCAGAATTTTACGTAGAATCCATAAATGTAATAAAAAATTGGGGTTCACATTTGAAAATTTTAACTTAGGGGTCGTATCTCAATTTTGGGACACCCTGTATATTTAAATTTTATCTCAAAAAATGCGCGTTAAAAAATAATAATACACGTATCCGAGCATTTTTCTGAAAGAAAATGCCATGAATTTTAATCGAATTTATTCCTTACTTTATGTACACAGTATATATTAAAACAATGATTAATATTCAAATAACGTTTCCAGAAACGGCAGAAAACTGTTTTTCATAACTGGCAACCAGGTTAGTGTCAGTAGTGTCCGATGCCAGTGTGCAGAACTTTAGTTGGCGCCCCTGTACCCTCCCACAACATATTTTTGCCACTCACCTGAAATTTTTGCCGCCCTGAAGACTTCCTGAAATCAGAAGAATGAAATTAGTTTTTTTCGTTAAATCCGCTCTTGAACTTGAAAAAATATTGTTATCCTTCGCCCGTAATTTATTTTTTTTGCCACAGTCTCAACATCCCATCAACGGACCCAGCGTGGCTCCCCATTTATTTATTAGTGTAGAGAACGGTCCAAGTATTTATTTTGCACCGACTGGTGGTACCCGAACCTACACAATGTTTGAAGAGGAAGTAGGAAGACATACTTTACTGTTCGGTTTGTGTACGTTGTAAGTCACCCAGTTCAAACAATGCACGGACGAGTTTATGCATTTCCGAAAATACGCGCGCCTCTGATACTCTCTAAAATATTTACGCGGGCAATAATTTATGGGAACGTTCGGGGTAATCCTTCTGGGTAACAATTCACGGGAATGCGCGATGAATCGGATTTCTTTTCTGGTTAAAAATATAAGCTGTTTACGATACAGCGTGATGGAACAAAAAATAGAATATAACAAACAGTTATTTGGATCATTTCTGTTCGTTTCACTTTCGAGAAAATTATAGATTGCCACGTACAGTATTACCGAGCACTCGAGACGTGCGGGGGTAAAGTTTGCGCAGAGTGAGAAAGTATTCGGAGAACGCGAATTGAATTTAAGGTCACTGCGCGACACGCCTCGAGTGATTGGTACAACTATACTAAGGGTCAGTGGCGGCTCGTGGAACATGTTGATGGTAGAGCCACTTATATAATACATGACAAAAGACACCCTCTTTTTTTGAAGAAACAAAGAACCATTTATCTTCCTAGACCAATCGAATATTTTGGTCAAAAAATCAAAAATCTTGAACAAAACCGCCTAAGATCTAAAATATAATAATAATAATAATAATATTTTTTTATTTGTTAACTCAAACTCAAATACAATGCAGCAAAATAATAAACGTTAAATTAAAAAATAATTAACAAAAACCAGCTTGGATATCAGAAAAAAAATCTTATATAGCTGTTACTTCCCCTATCGGCCGAAAAAATAAAAAATCCTGGTTTAAAAATAAAAATGCAGACCAAAAAAATTGAAAAGAAAAATCATTTGCCATTTTCAGCCCCAAATATAACTCTTTCTAGCTTAAAATAAGTTCCAACGAGATATTCGTTAAATTCAAATTAAAAAAAAAAATCCCACAATAAAATCAATAATTCAAGTTAAGAAAATCTAAAATATGGGACAAAAAAATAAAAAATTAAGATCTAAAATCTAAAATTCGTACCCAAAAATCAAAGTGGTAGACCAAAAAATCAAGATTTTGAACAAACGAATCGAAAATTTAAGTCTACTAAAATTGAAACCAAAACAATCGAAACTACAAAATATAGGCCAAAAAAGTAGGGCCTAAAAAGGTGAAAATTTAGACAAAACATCGAATACTCGGGCGTATGCAGACAAAACATCGAAAATTTCTACAAACCAATCAAATATTTTGGTCAAAATAAAGAAAAATAAAAAGAATTGGAACAAAAAAATCTAAAATACAGAAATGTTAAATATGGGCCAAAGAATCAAGAATCCTGATCTAAAATTAAAAAACGCAAACAAAAAATTAAAAACTTAGGTAGAAGCAAAATAATTTGCCAAAAATAAGTTTCTGATCAGAAATTCGAAAATAATAGCCAAAAAATAAAAAAAAATCACGAAATAAAATCAATAATCCAAGTTAAAAAATCTAAAATATTGGATAAAAAATAGACTTTAGATCTAAAATATTCGATACAAAATTTAGACCAAATATCTAAAATTCTGACATAAAAATAAAAATGGTGGACCAAGGAAAGAAAAATTTTAGCAGGCAAATAAAGAAAATTTTAGGGCAAAAGATAAAAGAAAATAAAAATCTACAATGTTGGCCAAAAAGTCGAAAATTTAGACAAAACATCGATAGATAATAAACACAGACTAAACGAAAAATCAAAAATGCGGACCAAAAAATCGAAAATTTTGACAATAAAATCGAAAAGCTAGTAAAAAAAATTTAGGTCAAAAGACTAAAAAAATAATAATACAAATTTGTAATGTAGGCTAGAAAGTCGAAAATTAAGACATTGCATAGAAAATTCGGCCCTAAAAATAATAAATGCTGGCTAAAAAATCGAAAATTTCAACAAACAAAACTCGAAAATACCGGAAAAAAATTTAAAAAGTCTGGCATCAATCAATAATTCAGGTTATAGATATTTTAATCAAAATTAAATACAAAATTTGGAACTAGAATTAAAATTTCGGCCCGAAAAATCAAAAATGCGAACCAAAGAATCAAAAATTTGAACAATTCAATCGAAAATTTAGGTCAAAATAAAGAATATTTAGAATATTTAAAAAATCAAAAATACAAAGATAAAATGTTTTAACCAAAAATATCGAAAATACAGGTCAAAAATTTAAATTTTAATTTAGGCCAAAATAAATAATGTTTGGGCCTAATAATCAAAAATTTAGACAAAAAAAATCGAATATACAGGTCGAAAATCTAAAAAAAAATATTTTTTTTAATCTTATCTACATCTATTTGCTGAGTACAATATTTTGTACTGATTCTGGATTCTAATCCAAGAATTTCATGAAAATTCTCCAATTTGGACCACGGTTTTGGATCTTAAACGCATAATTTGTGACCAAAAATTAAAAATTTGTATTTTAATTTGATAATTATATGTAAAATCCGAAATTTGAAATATTCAATCTAAGTTTTTGGCCCTTAAACTTTAAAAAATTATACAGGGTGATAAAAAAATGCGGTAGAAAAACCCAAATTATAAAGTTGAATACCTTCGTTTTTTCAAATGGCACACCCTGTATTTAGTAACGTATTCTCAAGTAGAATCCAATTATCTTTCAGATTATAATAATTATTCCTAATATGATAATCGCCGAATACAAGAAAACTATTGAGATTAGGAACAGGGAACCCTTACACAATCTGAAACATAATTGGACTCTACTTAAGAATACGTTACTAAATACAGGGTGTGCCATTTGAAAAAACGAAGTTATTCAACTTTATAAGTTGGGTTTTTCTACCGATTTTTTTTATCACCCTGTATAATTTTTTGTATGAAATCATGGTTGGCTCTATAATTCGAACCTTCAACCAAATAATAGAAATGATTTTAATCGTTCAACGTCAATCACTGGGGCAAAAATAAAATTTCACCCATTTCAACAAATCTTCAAATATTTCGAAAACGGCAAACAATAGGTATAGGGAGTTTTGAAGTAACTCACCTTTATTTGCTCCATATAATTCAAAAATGACAAAAAATACAGGGTGTTCCATTTAAAAAAAACATAAGTTTGGTCTGTAACTTTGTTATGAGACACCCTGTATAAATTTGAATAGTTTGAGGGCGTGCAGCTCACTATTATACACAACTTTTGTATAAAACATTTTTCGAAATTTTGAAAAATAAGTACGTGATTGACCGTTCCCAGAGCTCTGAAACACCCTGTATAAATGTCTTTCTGTACTGCTGTTAAACTACCGGAGACGTATAAATATGTTCACACGGCATCTCGGAATAACGGTGAAAATTATTGCTGGCAATCGAATAGACGGCGGCTTAACCAGTGTAAACATATTTTAAATTTTATAATAAAATATTTATTATTGCAATAGTTGTACCCATTTTTGTACGTAGTTATAAGACACCCTCAAATTTGTATCCAATTTTGTATTGTATTTTGTTTATATAATTAATATAATAATTGGAATAAGACATTTTTACGAAGCATCGTTAATTTGTTTTGGTCCCCAACAATGCGATTGCATAATAAGCTCGTATAAAGGGGCCACGGTGGTGAATAGAATTGTTGCAACAGTTCCCATTTCACAGGCGTTAAATTTACAAAGGGGCTGAACTCCCCCTTGTAAAATTCTAGGGTTTTCCTGACCGCAATAATCCCTTGCACACCGCCGGACCACCATGGAGGGACAAAACATACTGTTTGAAGCAGATAATGCAATTTTAAATAGACACACACACGCCTTGAGGGGGTTAACAGATGATTCAATTTCGAATAATTACAAAACCCAAATTCCACCAACACAAATTATTTATCACCAGCGAAAACACGATAAAGGTTTAATTTAACCATTTCAACGGATTATTAATGATCACAAGAGTCTAATTAAGCCATTAGAAAATAAATTCTTCGAGTCATCTCCTACTGGCTTTGTGATTTATAAAGGATAGGTAATTCCTTTCATTGGATAATCACATTCCGATATCAAGCATCATAAATCATATTTAATTAAGAGTACCAGCAAAAAATGAGGCGTGATTATGTATAAACGCTCCGGCCGGATCGAAATTGGTGGTAATTTAGAAACAATTAGCCAACAATTAGGTTATTTATACGTGCCGGACGTCCAATGCTTGTTTTGATAATTTTATACCAACACAGTTAAATTAGAATGTTGTTCATTTACACCAGAATTAATTGAAATTTGTTATAATACATATAGTGTAAACCTAATAGCGCATATATTTTTTAACCATAAACATCAACATGTCAATTATTTGTTATTCCATGTGTTAAAAATTACACTACGAAAGGTATTTGTGTTTAAAATTAGAATGATGATGATGTTGATGGCACGCGTTTCTAGCAATTGACCTACGTGCAAGTCGGTGTCAAATTGACTAATGCTTCTGCTTCTGTTCTTTCTGGAGACTTGTGAACCATTAATCATAATTAATTGCACTGAATGAATGAACCTGGAGTTGTAAAACATGCTAGTCTTGTTAGTAACGTGATCAAATATATGTATACTCCGCTTTCTTCGAACTAATTGAACTCATGTGTGGAACTAACAGAAAATGTGAGCTAGCCTGTAAATCCTGGAGTGTGGATTATCGCAATTAGGTTGAAAAAATTGTTCAAAACTAAAGACTTGTTTGTGGAAATAGCCACATGAATTTTAAAATTGACAAAGACTTTAGTTTTAATGATAAATATGTAGTGTAATTGTATGTATATACAGTTACTACTTTATTTGTCTCCAATTTATTAAAGGTTTTTGTACAAGAAGAATTAGCGTGTGTTCACAAGTAATATTTTTCTCGTCTAGTTGTTTATTTTCCTCTCTATAGTAACCGAACGTCACGGCTACCCGTGATCCTCATTTTCGTTTTCCTATTCCGGTCCAGACAGCCACTACAAATACTTGCGCTAGCTCGAAAGTCTCAAGAGGGACAGGGTCAGTGGCATGACCAACCTTTGAAGCTACAAAAATTCAGTAGAAAATTTTTGTTACAATTTTTATATTGATTTTTGCCTATTTATTTAATTTGGTTTTCACAGAAGTGGTCGAAATTAATTTTTGTGAGTCGACTCACCGTAAAGCATCAACTGAAAACAGTCGATTCTTGAAGTGAATCTTTTGGAAAAGTATGTCCGGAAAAAGGTGATGAGTAAAAATGTGTCAGGACATTTACACAGGAGTCACTTTACTCACGACTCATTTTCAATCGACTCACTCATGAGTAACCCATCTCTACTTTGTAATAATAAAAAAATCGAATTTCACATCATTTCCACATATTTTTGAAGCGAAGCATCCGCAACCCATTACAAATGCACTGCCGTCCATCTGTAACACTCATTTTACTTTTTATCTTGAAACATACAAATTGTAAATTCATTAATTGATGGGGGAAAAATTACGCGGTGCACGTGTCGGGGTAATAAATACATCGATATAAATGCCGGAAGCTGGGCAAAGGGTATACGTGCGGTGTGGCGTTGATGTGGTTTTCTACGGTTGGACGCCCCGCTCCGGGCTGGCAATACGTCCGCTATTTTCAATCCAAACAAAGAAACCCATTAATTAAGAGCTCCATCTCGAGGTTTACTCTCTGTCATAACAAACGCCCGCCGAATCCCCAAAGATTCATTTCTACAATCCGACGATTGCCCTCCTTCCATTCCCCACCCTCGGTTTACTTAGATTATACGTTTTGGCGAAATAAATGTCCGACGCCAATAATTTTTGGAAGAGCTGTTAAGGGTTCGCCAGCGATTTCACTAAAATACACAATGTATTTAAGAGGAGTTTAATTTATATAAACGTAATCTCTTTTAATTACTATAATTGAGTTGGGAATAGATTAAATGTGAAATAATGAGGAAGAGTTGATAAATCTCCCCTTGGTTTGCATTTTTCAATTGCTTGCATCTTATGTATCGTTAATAAAATTGTTAAATTTAATTATCAATTCTTTAATAATTCTTTATTGATGTAAACAATCAATCACATTAATTATAATCTATGTACCGGGCTGCCCATTTAAATTCAATCAATTGTATCTTCTTTTTCTCTCTATACTTACAAACATACATATTTCTTACCAAAAACTGTTTTCCCATTCAATTTACTTTATCTCTTTTCCTCCCTTCAATAAATTCAGCCACTTGCTCCAAGCATCTCACACTCCAACCTTCAAAGCTTCCAACGCTCTTCTTATTTTCTACATAACCTAAATTCTATCATCCAATATATGCTACCTCACCCTTCACTTCCACACCAAATTATATTTTCTTCTAATATCCATGTTTCGCACAAGTATCTCGACTTTTCTACCCTTTCACGTTTACTTTCAAATGATCTTCCGCAGACCTGAAAGTAATTTTTTCAAACTGTTTTGTAATTTTTACCTTAAATTCCGAAACGATAAGTTTTCAATTCACAATTCGCTGTTGATGTTTCAAAAATGAAAACGATGTTTTATGAATTGCCAATTTGTAGCTCAATATTTCTCTGATGTCATTTAAATGTCAAAAATCAGAACTTTCTAAAAAATCGCTGCATTTCTAAAACTACGCAATTATAAATTACAATGTTTTATGACTTCAATGCAATTTCAGTTTCTCAGCATTTAATATTTTTGCTCAGATGTTTGTCATTTCAAAAATAAAGTATTTCAGAAATTCAACAATAGAATTCCGCGTCTTTACAAGCACACGCGAAAGAACAAATTTTGGGACTTGAAATATTTTCAAATTGTATTATAATATTTTCCTCAATTTCCAAAACGTTTTTTTTTTTAATTCACTGTTCGCGCAAAATCCACGTTAATTTTCCAAAAACGAAGCTTTATGAATTTCGAATTTTTAACTCAATGTTGAAAGAACAAATTTTCGGACCTGAAAGTAATTTTTTCAAACAGTTATAATTTTTACCTTAAATTCCGAAACGATTAGTTTTCAATTCACCATTCGCTGTTGATGTTTCAAAAATTAAAACGATGTTTTATGAATCGCCAATTTGTAGCTCAATATTTCTCTGATGTCATTTAAATGTCAAAAATCAGAACTTTCTAAAAAATCGCTGCATTTCTAAAACTACGCAATTTTAAAATAATAATGTTTTATGACTTCAATGCAATTTCAGTTTCTCAGCATTTAATATTTTTGCTCAGATGTTTGTCATTTCAAAAAGAAAGTATTTCAGAAATTCAACAATAGAATTCCGCGTCTTTACAAACACACGTGAAAGAACAAATTTTGGGACTTGAAATATTTTCAAATTGTATTATAATGTTTTCCTCAATTTCCCAAACGTTTTTTTTTAATTCACTGTTCGCGCAAAATCCATGTTAATTTTCCAAAAAGGAAGCATTATGAATTTCGAATTTTTAGCTCAATGTTGAAAAAACAAATTTTGGGACCTGAAAGTCATTTTTTCAAACTGTTATAATTTTTACCTTAAATTCCGAAACGATTACTTTTCAATTCACAATTCGCTGTTGATTGTTCAAAAACGAAAACGATGTTTTGTGAATTGCTAATTTATAGCTCAATATTTCTCCGATGTCACTCAAATCTTTAAGAACTCGAAAACCAAAATTTTCCAAAAAAATCAGAACTTTATAAAAAACCGCTGCATTTCTAAAACTACGCAATTTTAAAATTACAATGTTTCATGACTTCAATGCAATTTCAGTTTATCAGAATTTAATATTATTGCTCATATGTTTGTCATTTCGAAAATAAAATATTACAAAAATTCTCTTAAAACTCTTAAAATACGTATATTAAAAACACTTGGATTAACAAAGTTTTATGAAATTGAAACTAACGAATTGAGTGTTCCTATATTACAGAACGAAAAATTTGCCCGCAATACGCAATTTTTTTAAAATCTATATACCGGGTGTTCCAGACCACCCGTACACCCCAAATATCTCGCGAATTACAAATCGGATTGACCTACAGAAAAATACGTCTAATTTTTTTTTGAGCTCTATCATGTGTGAAATTTAAACCACCACCCCTCCCCCCTAAGGCGGGGTGGGGGGTAACTTTGAAATCTTAAATAGGTACCCCTGTTTTTTATTGCAGATTTGGCTTCTACTTTAAAATATATTAGGTTTTTATTCGAAACATTTTTTTCGATTAGCAAAAAATAATTTTTTTTTTTATTAAAAAAAATCCTGTCTTTCGTTACAAACATTTATAAATTACAATAGAAAAGAATAGATAATCAAATTGATTTTTATTCTTTTCTACGATTTTTTTCAACAAAGAATTTTTTTTTTGCTTATTTCTGACATAAAATTACGAATTATTTTAATCAACGCCTTATTTAAGAGATGACTACGTAAAAAATGTCGTCTATCATTTGATGCGAAAAATAAATATAATTCAATAAATGTTTTTGCCGAATATAGCGCCATCTGTCGCTCATCGAAAATTTTTTTCGGATAAAAACCTAATATTTTTTAGCATAGAATCCAAATCTGCAATAAAAAATAGGGGTTCCCATTTAATATTTCAAAGTTACCCCCCCTTCCCGACCCAGGGGGGAGGGGGGCGCGGTTCACATATCACACGACATGATAGGGCTCAAAAAACATTTTTGGACATATTTTTTTTAATCTCAATCCGATTCGTATTTCGCGAGATATTTGGGGTGTACGGGTGGTCTGAAACACCCTATATATTTTGCAAGAACAAAGTTTTATGAATTGAATGAATTTTGGCGGCGTTTACTTCGTGGTACATCTTGATTGTAGATTGGAATAAAACACTTTAACTTAAAAGTTGAAGTGTTTTATTTTATGTATTGAGTGTAATGTTTGTGACACGGCAGCTTTTTGTTTTCATTTGTGCTCTAATATTCGAATATTCGAAAACCGAAATTTTCAACAAAAAATTCCTGAAAATCGTGTAATTTTAAAACAATCATGTTTTACGACATATAAATTGATAGTTTGATCCCTATAGTTTTAATATAAAAAGATTGGACTATTGATTGGATTTTATATAGGGTGTCCCATTTTAAATTGCCACCCAAATATCTCGAAACCTGGCAACATGGCAAAAAATTTTTCAGATAAAAGTTGTAGGGTTCGGAGGGGGACATATGAAAATGACCTTGGCGTTAACTTTGAAGGTCAAACGAAGGTCAACTTTAATTTTTCAAATAGAACCCCCTATTTTTTATTGCGGGATCGTATTCTACGGAAAAAAATACAAATATTTTGTAGGAAACGTTTCTTTTGAAAATGAGTTTTTTTACGAATTTTGTCCGTCATGTTGTTTGAAATCTCAGATGAATCCAGGCTGTAATTCATGCATTACCCTCGGCATTAGCATCAAAGATCCCCGGATCTTACTCCCCTTGATTTTTTCCTCTGGGGACTAGTCAATGAGAACATATTTGCTGGAGCTCCGACAACAGCGCAAAACACGAAGGAGAGGATTAGGGCTACATTTCAAGCAATTTCCATCCGAACGCTTCAAAATGTTCAAGTAAACTTTCGCCAGCGGGTACAGAAGTGCATTGACGAGGATGGACACTTGATCGAGCATTTGATCTAAGAACGAGATCGAGCCTCCAGCCACTGAAACCATCGGCCTTTTTCAGGGCCAATGATGTGCAAAATCCCATCGGAAACCTCCACGTGGTGCACGTCGTGTGATGCTAATGCTGAGGGTAATGCACGAATCACAGCCTGAGATTTCAAACAACATGACGGACTAAATTCGTGAAAAAAGCATTTTCAAAAAAAAAGTTTCCTACAAAAAGTTTGTAGAATACGATCCCGCAATAAAAAATAGGAGGTTCCATTTGAAAAATCAAAGTTGACCTTCGTTTGACCTCTAAATGACCCCTAGGTCATTTTCAAGGTCACCAGCATATGTCCCCCTCCGAACCCTACAACTTTTATCCGAAACATTTTTTGCCATGTTGCTCAGGTTTCGAGATATTTGGGGTGGCAATTTAAAATGGGACACCCTTTATACGACCCTAAAGATATTGTCCCTAACTTCCTAAGAATAAACCAAGAAAGTTAACTAAATTCACTTTTAACCCTTTCGTGCCAATTTTTTTCTCGTCATGATATAACATTTTCAAGTAAATTTTTATGTTAATGGAATTTAAAATTGTTTGTTTTAAAAATGTTAAAATTTGTTTTCAAATTTGGGCTGTGGAATAAATGAGTGCCACTGGGGACTTCTTCAAATACTTTAGAACAACCACAATTATAAAGCAAAATTATTGATTGAAACTTATAATTATAATGTAATTTATGTGTAGAAACTCTAGAAGCAGTTTAAACTCAAAGCAATTATTTTTTCTTTTTTTATAACAATTATCATATGTTCTTCTGGTTCTTCTGTTGTTCTTGAAGAGTATAGCGCTGCATTGTTCGTTGGTGTATATTTTACATTTGTCTACTTCACAAATGTCAAAGTCCCGATGACATAAGGCACCATTTGTAAAAATTACAGCATCTTCTGATAACTCTTGAAGAGTATAGCGATACATTGTTTGTTGGTGTGTAGTTTACATCTGTCTACTTCACAAATGTCGAAGTCCCGATGGCATAAGACACCATTTGCAAAAATGAGAGCATCTTCTGATAATGGTCCACCTTGTAGTGCATGCGATAGTTTAGCTAAATCATGATTGGTCCTCTCGGCGACTTTATCTGCTGACTACTCCGGAAGATTCAAAAGAAATAGATTATACTTTCTATTATTTCTTTCAGTTAATTTAGCAATAGCATCAGATACGGCAGAAACCGTCTGCTCTTGCTTTTACTGGTCAATTATATTCACCACTTCTTGTACCTTTTTCTCAACAGAAGCTACATTCACTACGAAACTCTTGAATGGTTTAAAATATAAAAAAGAAAAATATCGGGGATGCTACCTTTACTATGTAGTAATCTATAATTAACCTGAGTAAATATAGAAACGCCAAAGTGGCGGTATCTATTGTCTGAATGTTGTACTAAACCTAATCTGAGTGGAACAATCACCGACTGATATAGGTATATGCCAATGGCAGCAAATATAACAATCATAATGTAAACATTAAATAACTTTAACGGTAAACATTAAATATTGTTTCCCCACCAGAACACCTACAGACCAAAATCTTTATATTATTATTGTTATATTTGCCGCCGCTGGCATTCCCATATCTGTCGGTGGTTAGGCCACTCGGATTAGATTCAGTACAACATTCAGGCAATAGATTCCGCCACTTTAGTGTTTCTAACTTTAACGGTGTTTGGAATATTTATATTCTAATAGTAAGTTCCGTTTCCCAATCAGCAACTAACTACACTGGTGAGAACTGAAAGGTCGAAACCGGTCTGTACGTGCTCTGGTGGGGAAACAATATTTATTGAATAAATATGTTTGTGATTAAAACCAAACAAATTTTCCAACTCATTTTCATAAACACTGATTCTATGAGCAATATAGAACATGGTTCAACCTGATGAAGCGATTTTATTTGAAACCTTCTGTAGAATGGGAAACAATTTTTGAAATTTAGAATTTTTTCCACTGTTATTATAAAGTCTTAAATCATTTGAAGTTGAAATATAACCAGAGCAATTGGACGAGTTCGTAAAGAAAATAGAAGAGGCGCGAGTGATTTATCACGATGAAATCAAACAATTAGTTAATCCGCCGGGCAATGTTGGCGGCGTTAAGATAGGTCGGTATTTTTTCAACTTAAGAAAATAAACTGCACCTATTTTGATTATCTGGCGCGGGCCGGATATCATAATATTTTCACAGTGGTTCCCGCTGACCGATATATTTTGTTTGCTTTAAAAGAATACGGAAACGCATTTAAAAATTGGGAACGGAAATTGTGTTTTCATATTTTCCGAACGATGAGTGAACCGAAGGACGGAATGTATATATATGGGGAGGGCTTTATGCAAATTTCATATAAAGACTTCGCGACCAGACATGTGGATAAATAAACATTCCCAACTGGAATAATAATCCGCGAAACAATACTTTCAAGTAAATGATTATTAAGAGAATCCGAATACTGGCCTGAAGAGTTTAATTTTAAAAATTGGACAGTGTCAATGTTTCCTGGTTGTCCTATTTTACAAATAATAATTTAGAATTGTTAGACGAAATAATGCTTGGAAGTAATAAACCCACCTACAAATTTACAAAAAAACAACATTGGTCCTCACATCAAAAACACACAAAAACAAAATAAACAAATAGATCACAGCGACCACCAAAGACTCGTTCTGCAACTTTCGTCTCTCGTCACCTCCAGATAGCTTCACCTTTCAATATTGCATTTCGACGGTATCTTGCACACCTTTATCCCTTCGCCACTTTCAAGCAGACCTTTCGGCCTCTGGGGCCAAATTCCAGGGGTGTAGGCCTTTTTCTGACCTCGGATTCGGATTCAGCGGTGAAAAATACATAAGAATATACATGTCTGATCTACAGATCCGGACTTTTTTTTGTGAGGCTGTGTTATAGCGACGTCTGTCACGAATACAAAAAAAAAATCAGATAAAACTTTCCTATTTTTTCCCGGAGTATTCAAATCCGTACAAAAAAATGGGGGTTCCTATTTCACTTTTCTACTTCTCACCACCTACCCCCTAGGGGATTGAGGGTAGAGGGTCGAGTTTCATATCATTAGATGTCCCCCTCCGAGGCGAACAAATTTTATAATTATAAATATATAATTTTTTTTTTATTCGATGTATAGTTTTCGAGATATTTCAAAGTCTTCACTTAAATTGAACACCCTGTATAATTTTTCTCTAGGCTATAAGTTATTTTTTAATGCATTTTAAGATTTTCAGGCAAATTCCTGTACTTGTTAATCTTATACATTTTTTCTAATCGTTGAAAGCAAGTTTCGATTTTCGGATTCAATTTTGAATTGTTATCATTTTATTTTCATTTCGGATATGACAACTGTTTTTATGGAGATGTCACAAATGCATTGTTTTTTAAAGTATTTTAAGATTTTGAAGCAAATTCCTTTATTTGTTTATCTTTTTACAATTTTTCAAATAATTGACAGCAATTTTCGATTTTCCATTTCTAGTTTTCAAATGCTTTCATTTATTAGCAATTATTTTAATCAGAAATTCATTATTTGTTAATGGACCTTGAGCTTTTAAACAAAAATCGTTTTTGCTTAATTTTTTACATTTTTTTAAATCACTAAATCCAATTTTCGTTTTTCTCTACATTATATACAGTGCGCGCTTAAAGTATGGAATATAAGCCGAAATTAAATATTTTTGGAAAAAATCCTCGAACAGGTCGATTTTCTTTTATAAAAATACACATTTTTGCATGAAAGTCGATTTTCAGTCGTCATTTGTTTTTGAGTAATGACGTCCGCCATTTTGTTTTTAAATGGCAACCCCCTATTTTTGTTTTTGATTTTGAGAGATCTTTTCATTGTCAAACTGCCAATATAAAAATGTTGCCATCTTACATAAGAAATTTTTCGAGTAAATGACAATTGAAAGTGTGAACTTGATATTAAGATATTCGATGATTTCCCGAATTACGGAGTAATCTTTGTTTATTATTTATTTAATTTTGATATTTAGAGTTTTTGAAAAATGACCTTGCTCCATCGCTTTTTTCAAACAAATGCACAATGCGCGTTTTTTGACAATTGCTTTACGAAGAGGTGGATTGGCAGGCGAGGATCGATAGAATAGCCCGCGAGAGAGATGAATGCCCAGAATTAGCCTGGATAATATTCAAAATGTTCAAGAAGAATTTCTACATGTTCGAAATAAAAAAATAAAAAAACAAAAAAAAAACGCGTTTAGTGCAGGGATGCGCCGCCTTGCTGAAACCATATTGTATTATATGGAAGTTCAAGATCATTTTTCTTTGGAAAAATTGCTACAAGCGCTGGAACAAGGTCATTTTGTAAAAACTCTAAATATCGGGTTCTCACTTTAATTGCCATTTACTCGAAAAATTGTTATGTAATATAGCAAAATTTTTATACTGCCGGTTCGACAGTGAAAAGATCTCTCCAAATCAAGAACAAAAAATTTCTTTTGATGTAAATTATTCGTACAACTGCTGGAAACGCCGAAAAACGATTATATTTAATTTTTCTTCAAAAATTAATTTATAGGGGGTTGTCATTTAAAAACAAAATGGCTGACGTCATTACTCGAAAACAAATGACGACTGAAAATAGACTTTCATGCAAAAATGTGTATTTTTATAAAAGAAAATCGAGGATTTAAAAAAAAAAAATTATTTCGGTTTTACTGAATATATTCCATACTTTAGGCGCGCACTGTATTTATGGATTTTAAGTACTTTCTTAAATTCCTCCCTTGATTAATTTTTAGAACTTCTGAAATCGTTGAACGCAATTTTCGTTTTTCCAATTAAAGTTGGGAATGTTGCTATTTTGTTTCCATTCGAGAAGTAGCAATTGCTTCTTTTTAGAACTACATGATTTTTTTATATACCGGGTGTAACTGAATTCTGGTAGACCCCGAATATCTTTTTTATCTTTACATATATCTTTTTGAAATTTTGTATGGTGTTTTAAGAGAATAATTTAGGTTAACAAGTGGAATTTTAATAAAAGTTATATTTCCGGTTTAACCGGAAATGACCTTAACTTTTCTATTTTAAATGAAACACCCTAGATATTTTTACGAAATTTAATTCGTCTTCATAGATGTATCACAAGTGACCCCTTCGTTGTTACTTTTTTGTTTAAATTTTAATTTAAGTTTGTTATTTTTTGTAAATTTAATTTAAATTTAAACAAAAAACTAACACTCAAAAGGTAACTTATGATACATCTCTAAACTCAGAATGTAAAAATATATAGGGTGTTCTATTTAAAATAGAAAAGTTACGGTCATTTCCGGTTAAACCGAAAGTGGAAGTTTTATTAAAATTTTACCTTTTGACACACTTTATTCTCTAAAAACACCATATTAAATTTCATAAAGATATATGTAAAAATAAAAATTATATTTGAGGTCTACCAGAATTCAGTTACACCCGGTATATTTTGGGCTTTTCATAATTTTTTTACAATTTTCAAGTGCTGATGTATTTCCACCCGAGATATGTCGATTGATTTAACCAGAAATCGGAAATGCATTTTTTTGTAGATTTTGGGCTTTTCAAGAAAATTCCTGTATTAATGAATTATCTACAATATTTCAAATTATTGAATGCAATTTTAGGATATTCAGTTTATGTTTGAAATGTTACAATTTCGTTACTATCTAGAATAGGACATATAACGTATCAAAATATATTCCGTTTAATGAAAGCAATTTTGCAAATGAACGAATTTGCCAAAAACAAAATAACAATGAAAAATTAATTCTATGTTTCATTCATCGTTTTTTTGCCTGTAAAACTCTCGTTCGTGTACGACTGTTTGGAGGGTGAGCTAGTGCTACTATAAAAAACTGGAAACTCTTTGTTGGTGTTTATTAAAATTCCAACATGTATTAAAAAAATGGTGATGTGGCCGTCATGTTACTTTCTCCGACTTGATGGTATCATTTAATTTACGCTTTCATAGTTGATTTTCAATTTAAATCATATTTTAAAAGAAAATCGAACGATTCGTAGACTCGGATGAAACTGATGTTTAAAACGTCAAAATTATGAAAGACGGAAAATTTATACTTCAAATTCAAAAATTTAGTTTACTCAAAAACGAAAAAACTCATTGTTTATAAGTTGTTCATTTTAGTATTCTCTACAATTATTATTAACATAAATTTGCTGTAACTATTATCGTTTCATAATTAAAAACCAAAAATTTGAAAAATAATAATAATTTTTTTTCTGGAATAAAAATGATTTTATGAAAAATATTTTCAAGCAAAAGATGTTCATTTCTTTGTTGTCTTCAAAGTTTGTTTAAATGTTTTTGTGATATTTTTCACATTTAGGAAAATATTGGCAAAAAACAAAAAACAGTTTAGGTATACGCCCACTTCCAGTGTACGAAATTCTACCAAAAGCTTTTCAGTTCTTCAGATTATTCAAATAAGGTGGATGTTCAAAGTTTCATATCAATTACTCTATTAGTTTTTGTTTTTTTTTTTGTGCGCACAAACAGACACACACACAGACACACACGCATACACACACACAGACACAATTTTTTTTTCCAGAAATTGTTAAAATGGCATCTAGGGACCCCAAAACGGATATTTCCGTAAAAAAAAATTTGAAAAAAAAATCACGATCACAATACGTAACGGAGAAAGTAAAAATTCAGTTTTAATTTTTTTCTCTAAAGTTAAAAAGTTTACGAGAAACATTTATTAACAAAAGATTAATGAAATCTGATTTGACATGTGCCTTTATTTATTTGATTTACAATTACCAAACTGTCATTATTTTGCACACCAGAGCGTCGCTCGATCCTGGCCTAAGTTATGTTCTCGAATGAACTCTTTAGATTAAAAAAAAAAATAACCTCATATTGTGCTGTCAAAATGGCATTATGTCCGTGATAGTAAAAATAATACGATCGTTTAATTGGTAACTAACGGTGATTGAAGCTAACACAGGGCAAATATATTTTTACATTTAATAGACTATAGTTTTTGTGTATGCCCTAGCCTAGACCACGTGGTAAATAAAGTGTAATATTAAACAAGATTCGCGATGTTTCTAAAAAAATTAGTTAGTTTGCCGTTGCGGAACATAATTAAAATCGTGTTAATAAAAATAGCTTATGGTCTTGGACATAGCCCGAGATAAATGGTGTGTAAGAGCAGCGAGGTGTAAATTGAGTAGTTGCAGTATTATTAAAGGTATTCTAGTCCCAGGCATTCGGCCAAAATACACAAAACTCAGACGAAATTCAACCTGCTCCCCGATATACACTTCTTTCGCTGCTCCCGAGTCTACCAACCGAAAACGCTTTTAAAATCCATCCCGAAAGTCTAAATCTGCATATGCGTGCTCCAAAAAAAAGAGATTTAAAAATAGAACGGAAAAATCATCAAGAATTTTTGATGAAATTTAACCAACACCAATTCGTCTTTCGAATCAAGCTAAATTTAAAAAAGCTTTTAATGCTTAAAATTATGTAATATTGTTGGTATTCGATACAATAATTTTGCTCACGTTAGAGACTGTAGTATATGGAAAATTAATTCAAATCTTCTCAAGAATCAGAGTTATTTTTCTTGTAAGATTTGTGCCAAAAACCGCTACTATGAATGAATCGAACAGATTCTTCTAAAATAATCTAACAATGCTGCCTGCCTATGCCTATTAAAGCTTAAATCATCGCTAGATGACATTAACAAATTGATGCCTCTGCCTATTAAAACAAATCACTGTTTGATTAATGGCATTGACAAATTGCGCTAAAAATAATATTGTATTATTATTATTGTTGTTATAATTTATTTATTATGTACCTAAATATATTTCCACATTATCATTTGCCACACGAGTGCAGAGTGTTAAGTGGATGCGATTAATTATGGAAGCGCGCCTGCGAAAATTTATGGCCGCGAGCACGGGTCAAAATACTCTAAAATGCCAAGAAAACAACATAAATTACAAAATTGTAATATTGCACTTCCAACAAAAATATTAGAGTTTATACGATGTCCACATTGCATTTCTTGCTATAGGTCAAGTCGTTTCATTAAGGCGCCTTCGAAATTTACAGATGACAAATTGACAATGGGAAATTTTTGGTTTCTCATATTTTCCAAAAATATTATTGATTTGTTCTTCGAAACTTTAAGCGAACAATTTCCGTAGTTTACCAAGTTAATAACGGATTTTTCAATAACAACTTGACACTTTTGTTTTCTTATTGTGAACGCACCCTTAAACCAATTAGTGCGTTATCACTGTCAAAATACGCAGTAACTCAAACATTTTTATCATGCAAAGACTTACGAACGAAGAACGTTTACAAGTAATTAAAAATTACTACGGAAATTCCGGGTCAGTGATTGCAACTTTAAGAGCGCTTACGCCAATTTTGGGTCGTCATTCTCTACCGAGTAGACAAGCAGTTCACAATTTGGTGAAAAAATTTGAGTCAACATATTCACTGTTGAAAGTGCCAGTGAGACAACGCAGCGGTCGCAGCGCCGAGAATATTTCTGCTGTTGAAGCGTCCATCACAAACGATCAAAATCAGTCGATTCCACGGCGTTCTCAGGAATTGGGCATCAGTCAGGCGTATTTTGCGAAAGAATCTTGGCCTGCACCCTTACAAGATTAAGTTAACTCAAGAACTAAAGCCATTTGACCATATGAAGCGACGCACGTTCTCAGAATGGGCTCTAGAGATGTTTGCCAAAACATGACGACTTTCATCGCAAAATCATCTTCAGCGATGAAACGCATTTTTGGTTGAATGGCTTCGTCAACAAACAAAACATGCGTTATTGGAGTGCTGAAAACCCTCATGTGCTTCATGAAACATCACTTCATCCACATTCACGGTATGGTGCGGTTTCCATGCCGGTGGTGTCTGGTCCATTTTTCTTCGTTGATGAAAATGACCGTCACTTTACAGTCAATGGTGAACGCTACAGAGACATGATGGATGAATATCAGTGATATGTGGTTTCAGCAAGACGGTGCCACATCCCACACAGCTGGAGAAACAATCGACTTATTGAAGTCTAAGTTCGGTGAACGTGTTATATCGAGAAGATGTCCTGTGGATCTTGTGATTTAACACCTCTAGACCTTTTTCTGTGAGGCTACGTTAAATCGAAGGTCTATGCCAACAAGCCGGCGGCGTTAGAGGACCTAAGAGCCAACATCGAACGAGAAATTGCGGCCATTTCCATCGAATTGTGTGGCCGAGCCAGCGGCGGCTCGTTATATAGAGCCAAGGAGCCATGGCACTACCTTTAGTTTTGAGCTCAGCAAGAATTTTGAATAAATCCTTAAAATTCTTTTTGAATGATGATGAGGTTACGTGGACGAAGAATGGTGTTGCAGATTTAGTGCATGCCTGGGACAAAATGTAAACGCACGATAAATCGAAAGTACGCATAAATCATATTTTCAGCTTGTTTGAATTCGACTGTTTGAAATTATGAACCTTTACTTTATAACTCAAACTAATCTTGGACTATGAAAATTAATCGTTCTTTCTTTCGTCAAAAAATTATATTATATATTGTAAAAGTACCATCAACACGAGCCGCTACTGAGAGTCATACTAATCAAGTGAATTGTTTTATTTGAGTTATTTAAAATGAATCTACTAAATCTAAAGTTGTCGAAACTGCCGGCACCAAAGGTGAATCCCAACAAACTGAATGGTTTTATTTGAATTCTTTTTCAAATCAGAAACTTATTTTTGGCGGCTGAAAGTGGCAAATTATTTTGCTTCTACCTAAGTTTTCGATTTTTTGTCTGTGTTTTTCATTTTTAGATCAGGATTCTTGATTCTGTGGCCCATATTTTAGATTTCTGTATTTTCGATTTTTTGTTACATTTTTTTAAATTTTTTCATTTTGGCCAAAATATTCGATTGGTTTGAAGAAATTTTCGATTTTTTTCGTCTGCAATTTTTAACTTTACGCTCGTTTTCGGTGTTTCGTCTAAATTTTCACCATTTTAGGCCTATATTTTGTATTTTCGATTATTTTGGTCTCAATTTTTGGTCTTTTTATTTACTTAAATTTTCGATTCGTTTGTTAAAAATTTTGATTGTTTGGTCTACCACTTTGATTTTTGGGTACGAATTTTAGATTTTTGGTATTAATTTTTTAGTTTTGTCCCATATTTTAGATTTTCTCAACTTGAACTATTGATTTTATTGTGCGAATTTTTGAAAATTTTTATATTTGCTATTATTTTCGAATTTTTTGTTGAACTTATTTTAAGCTTAAAAGAGTTATTTTTGGGGCTGAAAATGGTAAATTATTTTTCTTTTACTTGTATTTTCAATTTTTTGGTCTGCATTTTTATTTTTAAACCAGGATTTTTGATTTGGCCAATATTTTAGATCTTTTGCCGTTTTGTTCCAAATTTTTGATTTTTTGGCCTAAATATGTATTCGATTGGTCTAGGAAGATAAATGGTTCTTTGTTTCTTTAAAGGGAGGGGGGGGGGTATATTGTATAAGTGGCTCTACCATCAACATGTTCCACGAGCCGCCACTGGGCCGAGCCATCGAAAATTGGCTTCTACGAATCGACCGCTGCAATCGTGCCCTTGGTGGACATATGACCGAAGTCAAGTTCCATTCATAATTGCATTGATTGTACTTTAAGCCAATAGTAATAGTTTTGATATATCCCAAATGGTTTGCGAGATATTTAAAAAAAAAGTTGTCAAGTGCTTATTGAAAAACCCTTTATAAAGTAATTTGTAATAAAAAATCTTTCTATGGTTTGTGCCATACTATTTATACAGGTATAAAAAAAATATCTAAAAATGGACTACCGGTTATTAACGGTTGCATGTTATTATTTTTTACCTTGCCAATACATTAGTTTGATGTTAATTTATTATTGCAGCAACATCATCTTGGGTTAAAAATTTTGAAATTACAAAAAAATTGAAATCCCTCATTGTTTGAGTTTTGGGGTGAAAAAATCAAAAACCTCGAAACTTCACAACTTTGATTCTTCGAAAAAAATCGCAAACTTCGCAACGTCGAAACTTCAAAACTTCGAAATTTCGCAACTTCGATCCTCCAAAATTTCGAAAACTTCGATAAGCGAAGTTCTCTTCGTATCTTCGGATTCTTCGAGACTTCGAAATGTTAGGACCCCTATTATCCATCCCAATTCCCAGTGTTCCGGTGGCACTATCCGCACCTGTCTTCAATACAAATCAACCATCCTCCAATCAAAGGCTGAAGGTTTGTATTTTTGATGCTCGTTGGCACCCTCGATAATTAAAACGCAAACCAAATACCAAACTCTACTTGCCTTCATCCAATACTCCTCTCTTCCACCAAGATTATTTCCAAATCATTCCAAACTCTTTGTCTCCGCCATCCTTTAAATACGTTTCCTCTGTTCGCCACCTAAAGTCGCCCCTGCTTCTGCAAAGCAATTTTAGTTGCCGTTATTTCTATTCCAATTATTCAGCTTTTCTCCCATTTTAATTTGGTTCACGCCATTTTTGCGTCGCGAATCTAACAAATAATCTGTTAGGGACGTGGGCGCAGGATGTTTTAAATGAAAACAAAAATCATTAACTTCTTAAGCTGAGACGAAATATTATTCTTATACATTAGTCTTTAATGCTCGGGGCGATCCAGCCAGGCAAGAAATATATGTACTAAGAGGGAGCAGAAGAGATACATGCCGTATAAAACAGACATCAGAGTCACTGCCTCCAGCAATCTGCGGCTCATACAATTTTCATCGCCATTTTTCCTCCTCTTTCGTTCTAGCCATCTCCTTCTTGTAGAAAGAAATAAACTTTTCGCAAGTCCCCACTTATTATCGATATTAAAATTTGAATCGCAGCTTATTCATGATTAAATAATTAAATTCTTTATAGAAATGTAAATTTGATTATATTTAACAAAATTTACTTTTTTTCTTTACTCTAGTCACAAGCATATTAAATAGAAAAAACAAAGTTAAAAAAGCGTTTTTTTATGACTAAAATAAAATTTACAAGGCAGAAAGACCTTTGGTCGATAATCATTTAACTGGATAACAATGGCATTAATTTAAACAAATTAGCAACAACCTTACTTGTTGCAGAAAGCATTAGATAAATTCAATAAAAATAATTTTTGCTTGCAGAGTTACGAACAGGTTGAATATAGACTGGCCGCGCTATGAAGGCATCTGAGGTGATTAACTTGGATCGCCCTCATTTGCGTGAATAGTTAGAAGCCAATATTGCACCAATAGCTAACAGGTAAAGCGTAAACATCTGCGAGTGTAAAGTAACAAAATATCCAATCACTTCTGATGAGGGCGGTCTTTCCGATCCTTCGTTATTCACCTCGAATGCCTTCATAGCGCAGCCAGACCATATTCATATATTCAGGCTACATTTCGTTTTATTGAATTTAGCATTAATTTAGTTACATACTATTGTAAAATTATTAAACTGTTAAAGATATGATATATCAAATTTACAATTAAACTGAATGAATATATTCCTATCTGCATAGGATGATGTTGGTTTTTTGTTAAAGTTACTTTTTTTCGTAGAGGTAGTTTTAGATCTAAAATGAATTAGAACCTCAGAAGAGCTCGATATTTCCTCTCCCCCGTCGGTCCCTCGCGCCCCGCGGACATCCCCTCACTTGGAAAATCCCAGATGGCGGTTCCCATGGTCCTCCAGATCTTACAGACACACTATCGTTTCCACGGTAACGTTTATAATGCCACCACATTCGATTGTCTGCCATGTAATGCTCGGCGCGCGCGCGCGGCTCGCAGTTTATTCCCACTGAAAAAGGATTCTTCTTCACCTGGAAAACCTCCTGAAATTCGTGCACGGGTGCGAGGCGAAAAATTCTACCCCTTTTTGTTTTGTATTATGATTATGGCCGTGCGCGGGAAACAATAACAAAACAAATTTTAGAATTAATTACAACTGAATTGTGTTTGTTAATTTTCCGTGTGCTCCGCTCCCTCTTCACTGGCGCGAGTCGTAATTTTAGTTATACACGTGTATATAATAATTAGCGTTTTAAATGGCTGCTTATTTTGCTAGGATCAACTAACTTTAACTTCTATTTTCGGAAATACACGAATTCATAATATAAACTCTGTTAGAAATGCCTTTATTTGTTACCCTCCATTCGGCTAAAGCATCACCTTTTCTACTATCATATAAATAAACTAACTTTGTAACCTCGGCACACCCACGATAACGAAAGTAAACCTTCGAGCTTCCGGATTGCTAGGTGGTAAAGTAAAGCTTTCGCGGCCAGGGCAGAAATAGTTATTTACTGTACAATTGGGCAAAGTAGGGTATTGTCCACCGGGAAAAAAAAAAGTATTTCATGTATTTGTTACCCTCCAACTTTGTAATATTAGATACGCCCACGATAACGAAAGCAAACCGTCGAGCTAAAGTGCTAAATAGTAAACAAATTAAAACAAGAATCTGAGAAACATCGAAGCGGATTCATTCCAAGATCAGATCTTCACAATAAATAAGATTGCAGAAAAAATAGCGGATTCATGATAGGACATGTAACTCAGGATCAGATCTTCACAATAAATAAGTTAACAGAAAATATATTGCAGCAGGAGAAAATATTGTACTTGGCATTGTGAAAAGGTTCGGCAGAGATAAAAAGAAGAAATAAAAATAAAAAGCTTTTACAAAAAACATGAAAATGTAAAATGTAAAAATATACAGGGTGTCCCATTTAAACTAAAAAAGTTTGAGAGTATTTCCGGTAAAACCGGAAGTACAGTAGTAACAAAAAATATGGCATCAGATGCGTTATGTGTCATTATACTTGCCTGCAAAGTTTAATAAATTTAACTCTTTTTGTGTTTGAAGTGGAATCGGTTTTGAGAAAATTTAGAGTGTTTTGATTTTCTAGCGATTGTTTTAAAATTTTTTAAACGGATCCAAAAATGTGCAATTTTGGAAATACAATACAAGTTCTGTTCTCTCGAAAACTACGAGTGTGATTTTTCAGATTACTATGGGAACTTAAAGAAGAATCGGTTTTGAGTAAATTTGAAAAGTATCAAGTTCCTGCCCTTTGTTTTGAATTTTTTTGCCATGTTAAAAGCAAAATAAGTTCTGTTCGATTAATTAATTTCTCACTTAATCCGTGGTGAAACATTATTATATAATTTTGATTAATTAAAACATTTTGTTTCACTATTTTTAGTGAAAATAAAAATAGTAAAAAGTAAAACAAAACCAAACCAAAAAAGTAATTATCTCAAAATTTAGAAATCAGGTGTTTTAGATTATTATAGAATCTTGAAGTAGAATTGGTTTTGAGTAAATTTGAAAAGCTTTTAGTTCCTGGCAATTGTTTTTATTTTTTTAAACGGATTGGAAAATGTGTAGTATTTTATATACAATAGCTGTTCTCCAGCGATTATCTCGAAATCTATGGATGTGGTGGTTTCAGATTATTACAGAATCTTAAAGAAACATCGATTTTGAGTACAATTTTTTTTTTAATTTTCTTTTGCCCCTGGGGAAAATGTGTAACTTTAAAAGAAAAATAAGTTCTGTTTTCCTGTAATTATTTCTAAATCTAGGAATCAGGTGTTTTAGATCATTACAGAATCTTGAAGTGGAATTGATTTTGAGTAGTTTTGAAAAGTTTTGAGTTTCTGACAATTGTTTTTAATTTTTTAAACGCATTGGAAAAATGTGCAGTTTTTTTTTAATACTGTAAGTTCTCCTGTGATTATCTCAATATCTAGGATGAGATGTGTTCAGATTATTAAGGAATCTTAGAGAAGCATCGATTTGAGTACATTTGAAGAGTATCAACTTCCTAGCGTTTATTTTTTAATTATATTTTGCCAATGAGGAAAATGTGTAACTTTAAAAGTAAAATAAGTCCTGTTCTCCTGTAATTATCTCGAAATCTAAGAATCGGGTGTTTTAGATCATTACAGGAACTTGAAGTAGAATTAGTTTTGAGTAAATTTGAAAAGTTTTGAGTTCTTGGCAATTATTTTAAATTTTTTAAAACTGATTGGAAAAATGTGCAGTTTTTTTAAAAGCAAGTAGTTCTTTCTATGATTATATCGAAATCTAGGGATGAGGTGTTTTCAGATTACTACAGGATCTTAAAGAACCATCGATTTTGAGTAAATTTGAAAAGTATTAAGTTCCTAGCGTTTGTTTTTAATTTTCTTTTACCCATGTGGAAAATGTCTAACTTTCAAAGTAAAATTAGTTCTGTTCGCCTGTAATTATCTCTAAATCTAAGAATCAATTATTTTAGATTATTACAGAATCTTGAAGTAGAATTGGTTTTGTGTAAATTTGAAAAGTTTTGAGTTCCTGGCATTTATTTTAAATTTTTTAAAACGAATTGGAAAAATGTATAGTTGTTTTAAAATTCAAGTAGTTCTGTTTTCCAATGATTATCTCGAAATCTAGGGATGGGGTGTTCTACTACAGGATCTTAAAGAACCATCGATTTTGAGTAAATTTGAAAAGTATCAAGTTCATAGAGTTTGTTACTACTTTTATTTTGCTTTTGGGAAAAATGTGCAACTTTAAAAGTAAAATAAGTTCTGTTCTCCTGTAAATATTTCAAAATCTAGGGAAGAGGTGTTTTCAGATTATTACGGCATATTAAAGAAGCATCGATTTTGAGTAAATTTGAAAAGTATCACGTTCTTAGAGTTTGTTTTTAATTTTCTTTTGCCCATGGGGAAAATGTGTAACTTTAAAAGTAAAGTTAGTTTTGTTCTGCTGTAATTATCTCGAAATCTACGAATCAGGTGTTTTACATTATTACAGAATCGTGAAGTATAATTGGTTTTGAGTAAATTTGAGAAGTTTTAAGTTCCTGAGAATTGTTTTTAATTTACTATTCACCGATAAGTAAAATGTGTTACTTTGAACTTCTTCTGTGATTATCTTGAAATCTAGCAAATGGGTGTTTTCGAATTATTACAGAATCTTAAACTTGTATAGATTTTGAGTAAATTTGGAAAGCTTTGTATTTCCGGCAATTGCTGATTTTTAATTTTTTTCACCGATTTGCAAGATATGCAGCTTCAGAAATACAATAAGTTCTATTTTCTTGTGGTTGTTTTAAAATCTGGGGATGGGGTGTTTTTGGATTATTACAGAGTTAATTTGAAACGCGTCAAGTTTCTGGCAATTGCTTTAATTTATCTTTTTCGCCGAGGATGAAATATTCTTTGAAAAAAAAAACATTAAATCGTGTGATAATCTCGAAATTTAGGAATTGGATATCTAGAGGTCAGGTGTTTTAGATTTTGACAAAATCGCGAAGGAGAATCAGTTTTAAGTAAATTTGGAATGTTTAGAGTTCATGGACAACTATATAATCCGAGTGGGGGAAAATGTGCAATTTTAAAAGTACAATAAGTTCTGTTGTCCTGTGATTATCGCGATATTTAGGGATGGGGTGTGTTCAGATTATTAAGGAATCTTAAAGAAGCATTGATTTTGAGTAAATTTGAAAAGTTTTCCTAGCGTTTTTCTTTTTCCTATGGGAAAAATGTTTCAAAGTAAAAGTTCTGTTCTTCTTTGATTATAAAATCTAGTTTACATATTATAACAAAATCGTAATGCAGAATCGACTATGAGTTATGCGGTTAAAATACATGAGGTGACAGGTTTTAACCCCTGGCCCCCATGTCACAAGGTGTCACACCATATACCCCTAAATTTAGTAAAGATATTTACTTGGTTCCATACTTTATCCCAACCCTGTATTTCCTGTTGCATGAGATGTTTGAACTGATTCCGAGTATTTTGACAATGCTGATTTCAAATCTGGAATCAGTTTTCTTCTGCAAGCTACGGTTATCATGCAATTTGAGACTTGGATTTTTCATTATTTCTGTACTTTGATGTAGAAGTTATTTAATTGCTCGCTAATGAAAAACGTTAGAGCGATGGGGTTGGCCCACTTTTGTAGCCGAATGTTTCACAAATAACCTCCCGGTTTTCGTTTTTTTTTTATATATTTTGCACAGGTGCAGAGGAATAGCTGTCCAAACGCGCGCGTTCGGCAAATTTCGACATCTAAAATTTTCGCCTCATTTTTCTGTTTTATTAAAATTTAGTTCAGCATACTTTTGTAGCAAGGAACCTCATGAATAACCTGGTGTTTTCCTTTTGTTGATATTTTGAATAGGTGTCGAGCTGGCGTGTATTGCTGGCGAAAATTTTAGAACTTGGCCGAACTTGCGTCATTGGACAGCTATTCCTCCGCACCTGTGCAAAATATAAAAAAACGAAAACCGGGAGGTTATTTGTGGCCAACCCCATCGCTCCAATGTTTTTCATTAGCGAGTAATTAAATAAATTCAACATAAAAGTACAGAAATAATGAAAAATCAAAGTGTCAAATTGCTTGCAGAAGAAAACTGATTCCAGATTTGAAATCAGCATTGTCAAAATACTCAGAATCAGTTAAAACATCTCATGCAACAGAAAAAAATTTGTTTTGTTGCCCAGTGTTATTATCATTAAAATCTCATTGAAATTTACGTCCCAGTTTTAGAACGTTGGCTGAAAACAGTTACAGAGCGCTCGTATACTACATCTACTCATAGATTAAACTTTTTTACATCTTAAGTGACAAAAATCCTACTAGGTTGCCTAACAACTCTCGCCACAAAAAGTACTACTTATGAAACTTTGCGGGAAATGTAAAAACATCATGAGCGGTACAAAATATAGTGTCGAAAAAATTTTAACCTTAATGAAAATACATTTAATGTTTGAGAACCCCAAATTTTGGGAAATGCAGATGTCAACGATTTTGACGTAGCAATTATTCTTCCAGATCCTGGCGAACTGGCCGGTAACAAAAATGTTGAAGAAAATGATCTTGGGGAAGTAGAGGATGCCGAAACAAACGGTTCTTCTGAAGACAGGCACGCACCCAGAAATTTGGTTGGGGGGGGGGGTCACACAAATATATGTTGGACTGAAAATCCACAAATATATGTTGGACTGAAAATCCGTGAATTTGTGGGGGGTAATACCATAAGAGGTTTAATTTGGCCGGATAAATTTTATTTGTTTGCACGAGCCATTGAATCGATACAAATTTCGAGAATGAATTGAGATGGAAAAATCTACGAGCGCTTTAGCGCGAGTGGATTTTGCCTAATCTCAATTTATTCAAGAAACTTGCGATGAAATGACGAGTGCTTAAAATAAAATTTATCCTGCCGAAATTATAACCGCGAGTGGTATTTGTTGAGATAATTTAACGAATAAGAACTTATTTATATTAATTAAAAGTACAATGTGCGAAAGAGCATTGTTTATTTATAATGAAATTGGATAAAGCACCAGTCGTCAAAATCGTGTGTGAGTAAAATGAAAATGGTTGAGTGCCACGGGAATAGCGAAATTCGCACCTGCGCGTTTGCGAGTGGTACAAACACTGAGATCCAGCCGTTAAAATGATATTTATAATTATTGTTTTCTATAAATATATATTATTACTTAAATTTAGTATACATTTCTGACGTTTCTTATATTATATTATAGGTTATAACCTCTCACCAAACACACACACACACTACAAGCGACACAAGTTAGGAGACCAATAACGGCTGATCATTTAATCGCCGGTGCACTTATTTCTGACACACATAAAAGAGAAGACGCCAAGTGCACTAATATAAAAATGTTTATTTCATACTATTAGAACATGATAGAACAAGATGGATATTAAATGCAATCCAATTCTCAATTTCGCGCATTGTGGCAGCGCTACCGTACACTTGCGACATCTCGCGGCACTAGGCCTAAGTACGAAATCTGTGTCTGGCTTAAATTGCAAATGTACGTAACTAAATGTGTATTATTGGTGAACGGACAATACTTACTCAACTTATACATGGATCGGAATGAAAATCGTAAAATAATTTTCACGTGGAAGAGTGTCCGAAACGAATTTCAATTATATTTCACCGCAGAGGTATTCAGAACTGACACGAACTGCCAGAGTACAACTGAAGTCAGCTGTTTACCAAAATTGTTAATATAAAGATCGTGGTCATGGTGAAGGTAAATAAATTTTTAACCATTTGCAAATTTATTTGTCCGCCGTTTTAAATGCACCTTTTTATACATGAGTTGAATTATCATAAATAAAATTGCAACATAGCAACAATGTCATTAGAATTAAATAGAATTCTAAAAAGCACTATTTTGTTATGGCCAAGTTTTGTGGTTAACACTCGGTTTATAAATGTCTTGTGGGGGGAGGGGGGGGGGGGCTCTCAAGCCCGATAGCCACCCCCCCAGGTGCGCGCCTGCTGAAGATAATTTTGATGATGTTGAACGGGAAAACGGCAGTTGAAATTTTTGTCAGGAATTCATTGACTACATAGTGCAACAATGCACAGAGTATTCCCGGCAAAAAATGACCCAAACTTTTTAGTTACTGGTGATGAACGAAAAAGTTTTATTGGTGTTTTATTATTTAACGGTTAACATAAACTACCCCAATAAAGGGCATAAATTGGCAACATGCACCCGATGTAGGTATAACTTTAGTGTGCAATGGAATGCTGAGAAGGCGATTCAATGAAATAAAAAAGTACCGTGAAATCAAAAAGGCGAAAATAGTTAAAAATAGGGATAATAATTCAAATAATATGGAATTCTCCGGTGCAGTGCGTTTTGTTTATCGTGACATCTAGTGGTTTTTTGAGGTTACTTCTTTTAAAAATAGTTCTGCCTATTTTGTCTATTTTTAAGCCGAGTAAACACAAAAAACCACAATATGTCAAAATAAACAAAACGTAAGTGCACTGCCCTGGAAGGAAGTATTACTTGCATGATGATAGGGATTTTTCAGAAAATGTGCTGCCAACTATTTTCGACTCACTGATTTCATCTAGCCGACAATTCAAACCTTGATAAAGACCAGTGACGGTTCGCGGGGTTTTTTTCTGGTACGGCCGAGGAACAAGAGGTGGTAATACAGATAGGTAGGGTCAGTTGCAGAGACGGCTGGCTGCGTGACCGTACCTATCTGTATTACCACCTCTTGTTCCTCGGCCGTACCAGAAAAAAACCCGCGAACCGTCACTGATAAAGACGATAAAATGTTCAAAGTGCGACCATCTTTTGATGTGCTAAAGCAAAGCTTCTTGAAATTTGGCGTTATTCTTGCGCATTTATCAATAGATGAAATGAGGGTCGATATTATGGATACCCAGCAAAAATGTTCATGCGAGAAAAGCCAAGTTTGGTGTTTATGTAGTTCAAATGGTTACCTATACAATTTTTAAATATATTGTGAGCCAGCTGATTGTCCTTTGGGATTTCGTCATTATCAATCTTATTTCTTCTACACAGGATGATAAATACGAAAAATATGAGTTATTTTTTGACAATTGTTTTGCCAGTCACGAAATAATGTACCATCTCAGAGTCTTGAAGGTGAAAGCTACTGGAACACTTCGCGATAACCGAACACAAAAGTGTCCCTTGGTTTCATCCAAACAAACTTTTTTGAATTTCAATTTGATGAATCAAATAAAATTCTTGCATTGACAATAAACCTATTTTACTTGCTACTAACAATAGTTACATTGCATAGCATCATATGAACAATCCACTGAAATATCTCGCGTGTTTATAATTCAAAAAAGGATATTACGCCTTATATTCACTATACCATATAATGTATCTTGTCGTGAAATTTTTGTTAAAGAAAACATTTTAACAGTAGCTTCAATCTACTTATTGAAATTATTATGTCATATTTTTAAAAATAAATATAAATTTCTATTGAACAATAACACCCATAACCCTAACACCAGAAATAAGGATGACTTTCACTTAAAAAAACACCACCATAGCTTTTACAAAAAATCTCCAATCTATGCAGGCTGTCGATTTTACAATTAACTACCTCAATACATAAAAGATTGTAAGACGTTAAAGGTATTTAAAAAAATATGTTGATTACTAATTGTTTTTATACGATTAACGAATTTGAACAGTATGTGCATTGTTAATTTTATAATTTTAAATTCAATTAATTTAGTATTCAGTATTGTATCAACCTCATTTAAATGTTTGTTGTATTGTGTTTCTTTTGACATGTTCAATCTGTATTTAATACAGCGTAATGAATTAATAAACAATATTATTATTATTATTGAGCAAATTGGTCAAGCTAGACGTTACTCACGTAAAGATAGAAAACACATTCAGATTTCTATTCCAAAGTTTATAAAGGAGTATAATTCACACATGGGCGAAGTGGACATGCTCAATAAACAAGTTCAGCTTTACAGAACAAGAATTTGCTCCAGAAAAATGGTGGTGGTCATTCACCCAAATGCTAGATCCATGTATTGTGAACACTAGAACATCAAATTGCAAATTGTGAAGGAAAGGCGTCACTGTTAGATTCACGCAGGAGAATAGTGTTTCTATCTTTCTAAAACAACTTCCTCAGCTCCAAGAAGATCGGGCCCAAAAAATCTAAAATTCTGGGAGGTCATGTAAGTTTTGATGTGAGGTTTGATGGAAGTGGACATCTCGTAGATCTAATTCATACTCAATGTGGTAAGAAGACAAAAACAATAGGAATTTGTTGTAAACTGGATCTTCCATTACATGGTGCGTGTTGTTACTTTTCACACAAAATACATTTTTTTTACTTTCTCCGTTACGAAGTACGAGAAAGTATTGTGATCGTGATTTTTTTTTCAAATTTTTTTTTTGCGGAAATATCCGTTTTGGGGTCCCTAGATACCATTTCAACAATTTCTGGAAAAAAAAATTTTGTGTCTGTGTGTGTGTGTGTCTGCCTGTGTGTGTGCGCTGTATCTCAAAAACTAACACAGCAATTGATATGAAACTTTGAACATACGTCTTATTTGATAATCCGAAGAACTGAAAAGCTTTTGGTAAAATTTCGTACACCGGAAATGGGTGTTTACCTTAACCGTTTTTTGTTTTTTGCCAATATTTTCTTAAATATGAAAAATATCACAAAAACATTCAAACAAACATTAAAAACAAAAAAGAAATGAACATATTTTGCTTGAAAATATTTTTCATAAAATCATTGCTATTCGAGAAAAAAATTTATTATTTTTTTTTAAATTTTTGGTTTATAATTATGAAACGATAATAGTTACAGCAAATTTATGTGAATAATAATGTAGAGAATGCCAAAATGAACAACTTCTAAAGAATAAGTTTTCTTCGAAATATCGTTAGTTTTTGAGTAAACCGAGTTTTTTAATTTGAAGTATAATTTTTCCATCTTTCATAATTTTGACGTTTTAAACGTCATTTTCATCCGAGTTTACGCAACGCTCGATGTACATTTAAAATATGATTTCAATTAAAAATAAACAATGAAAACGTAAATATAAATGGCTATGATACCATCAAGTCGGAGAAAGTAACATGATGGCCACATCACCATTTTTTATGTATATTAATATACAGTGTGTATCAACCAAATGGAATAAATTTGATAATAAATAAATGGGGGCGTGTTCGACAAAACGCTCGGATACGCCAATTAGTATTTTTAGTAGTGCATTTTTTTCAGCAAAAACTTTTTATACAGGGTGTGTCATGTAGCAGAGGCCAATACCAACTTTGTTATTTTAAATGCAACATCCTATATTTTATTCAATTTTTGGATTGTTCAGAAAATTCTAGAAATATTTCATGTACCATACCTATACCTATCTTCAACTGTTTTTTTACTTATTAGTTTTTGAGTGTATTGTAGCGAATTTCTGTAATCAAATAATATTCTTTTTTACTTTCTCCGTTACGAAATACGAGAAACTATTGTGATCGTGAAACATTTTTCAAATTTTTTTTACGGAAATATCCGTTTTAGGGTCCCTAGATGCCATTTCAACAATTTCTGGAAAAAAAAATGTGTCTGTGTGTGTGTGTTTGTTTCATAGACAGTTGAAGATAGGTATAGGACATGGTACATGAAATATGTCTAGAATTTTCTGAACAATCCCAAAATTGAATAATATACAGGGTGTTGCATTTAAAATAAGAAAGTTGGTATTGGCCTCTGTTACATGACACACCCTGTATAAAAAGTTTTTGTTGGAAAAAATGTGCGACTAAAAATACTAATCGACGTATCCGAGCGTTTTTTCGAACACGCCCCCATTTATTTATTATAGAATTTATTCCACTTCGCTGATACACACGGTATACTCATTGTACAAGTTTCTTTCAAATAAATACATAAACTGTATATTTTATTTCTTTCATTTGAAAAGGATTATTTTCAACCATCGATTGTCCCAAAAATGGGACGGCCCAGAAGTTAGATAGATTTTTTCGCCTGAAAGATATCCGAGCTGCTTTTTGATGCACTTAAACTATTTCGAATGAAAATTTAACTATTATTTTTCTCCACGACCACTGTAGAATTTAAGTATTTTGAAATCAATGTTGATCATCGAACGTACACATTCTCACTCTTGTTGTGCGCTTATGCGTTTTGCTTGTAATTCATTCCATAACATGTTATGGAATGAATATTCTTACACAGTTCCGAATAAAACAATTAGCCTTGGATGTCAATTATTTTATTTTGTCTGGTCGTGGAGAAAGTATAGTCTGCTACTCAGTAAGAATCGACTCTTGTTATGGAACAAAACACTAAGCGCTTATGTGTTTTGCATGTAATTCATTCCATAACAAGTAATGAAATGAATATTCTCACACCGTTTTAAATAAAACAACTAGCCTTGAATATCACAATTATCAAAATACTATAAACATAACCACAAATGTGATTTTAAAGTTTTTTGTGTTCATCATTTTATTTCTTTATTTTGTTTGGTCGTGGAAAAATTATAGTCTGCTACTCGGTAAGAATGGAAATTCTGATGATCGTGGTTCCTAGCGTCGAATTTATAGAGTTATGGCTAGTCATGGGTTAATAGCAATGATTATTAGTACAATCTTCATCAAAGGCAATTTAAATACAAAAAGATGCTCTAGGATACTGTTATGCTTGTAACAAGACGGAGGATGGAAGTCAGCCGCTGCAGAAGGATACTTGAAGGACTCTCAAGAAAGTCAAAAGAAAATCGCTTGTCAAATTCATCCTAAAAAATTGTTTTGCAGCTCAAAAATGTTATTTCTTCCAGAGCTTCCTCATCACAAGACGCACATGTCTATAGTTGTCCCAGCTGTACATTCACTATAAATATTACCAAATAGTTTGAATTTTGTAGAAAAAATCATTAAATCGATATGATATTTATGCGTTTAATAAGCACAATTATTAAAAACAGTTACATATGAATTTTAGTAAATCGCAGAAGGTAAATAGAAAAAAAAACAGGTGTAATTTTAAACGAGGTCCGAATTAATATTTCAAATATTATTTTTGAAAGCGTGATTTCCACGTTTCCGAAGTGAAGTGCAAAAATCAGTATTTTATTATTTATCGCCGGCGTTATGAAAAATATAGGGCTCCGGGGGCTTGTTTTTAGTGACAACACATTAGATTCCTCCGGGACGCTCCCCGCCCCGTAAACGCTAGATAAAACGAATTACCTTGATGGTCGGCCAAAAGTTATTTGTGGAATTTAATGGTGTGTGTTTGGTTTGGGGTGTGAAAATGCGAATTGTCAGAGAGTAAAATAACCAATATAATGACGGAGGCGCGGCTCGGAGGGAAAGTTAATACGGAACGCATATTTGCACAGCTCTTTAGTTAGGCCCAGTGTCAACAGAATAACAAGCACTCCGCCTCTGGGGTTGAGGGACGACAGCAAAAAGCAATTTAATAATGTACCGTCGAATTCACTCCCTCCGCCCCTTGAGCACTTATTTAAATGAATTTCACCACCTCTCTCGCCAACCCACCGTTTATGGCTGCATTTTTAAAATAATATTTTCGAAAGCGTTTGGGGTCATCGTTTGCCCATGCTTCTAATTGAATCAATGAATTATTGTTTTGATAAATTTCATTATTGAAATCTCGACTTACATTTTTGAAAATATCTATTTAAGGGCAAGACATCTGGTCAAGTGACTGTGGTTTAGGAGGCTTAACCCAGAGGTACCTAATCTTTTTAAGATGTACCGGTACGTGGGAGGCAATATAGAGACATACCAGCGGGTAAATATTTTTGGAAAAGGTGTAGTAAAAAAAAAACATAAATTCTCAAGGGATAACCTTTTTTCGGGGGCCACGGTGGCCTAGTGAGTAGCGTTCCTGCTTCTGGGCCTCGTGGTCGTGGGTTCGAATCCCATCCGTGCGGTCGCTTTTTCAGAACGAAGAAGTGGCCGTGCGGGTCCATGGATGTGTAATGTATGTTCCATTCATTTAAAAAATGAAATCTTCAAAAACTTACGTTAGTGGCCGAACAGCAAATCGCTTACGCCAATTCCCTTATAGTCATTCACTCTCCTTAACCCGTAATTCCATCAAACATCCCTCCTTTTTTAATTTAAAAAAAAAAACCTTTTTTCCCGTAGCAAAAATATTGTTATCATCATAGCTCGACATATGAGTACCGGCACCGGTACGAGTGCTAAAGATTGGGATTTGGAAGTTTTATAGGTCAAAAATTATCGTTTGATCATTAATAATCACATGTGGAGGACCAATAACGACTGTTATTTTTCTGGACAAAAGTAGGTATTGGCCGTGGGGAATGATGAAAACGGTGGAAATATAAATGTGAGTTTCCCTTTTAAAAAGTGTAATTTGTTATTAAAATGAGTTAAATTTAGACCAAAGCGGCCGTTTTTCTCTGAATCGTTCTCTATGAACTGGGTGTGAAGAGATGTGACCGCGGTCTGTATAAACAAGTGATGCTCTGGTTTCTATCTTCCTCGACTTTAAACACATACGCGAGCGTCCGTACCGCATCCAACTTATAAAAAACACACGCGAAAAATATAAATTGCATTCATGCACTTTTAAGCTGTAAATACAATCAACCAAAAAGCTAAATGTTGGCTTCGAAACGTACTAAAAAATAACAACACAATCTGCAGACTTTATTTAAGTTTCTAGAGAAATTCAGATTTCTAGAAGTAAGGCATTACTGAAATATTTAGATATGCTAAGAAATCCCAGGATTTTCACAAAGATTTACATTTTGATCAAGAAAATTTAGACGAGTGTCAAAAGTAACACCAGTTGCTTCTTGATATACGATAGTTATACTCAACTACTACACTCTTACAATATGACACAATACGACCGTTGCAAAATCAAATTCAAATTTTGTTGAAGTAAAATACGTCCATTGTATATTTCAAAATCGTCGGCATAAGCTAAAATTGTGCAAGATAACGAAGTCATTGATAAATATGACAAATAAAAGGAATCTAAATTTAACCTCTTCGGCTGAGCTTTCACAATTTGTATGTGTACAATTAACAGTGACGGTTCGCGGGGTTTTTTCTGGCACGGCCGAGGAACAAGAGGTGGTAATACAAATAGGTGTGGTCACGCAGCCAGCCGTCTCTGCAACTGACTCTACCTATCTGTATTACCACCTCTTGTTCCTCGGCCGTACCAGAAAAAAATCCGCGAACCGTCACTGACAATTAATAAGCAGTGACGGCTGGTGGGGTGTCTCATGGTCAGCGGCGGCTCGTGAAACATGTTGATGGTAGAGCCACTTTTACAATTGGATGATACTCACGTTTGAAATATCAAAATTATGTAAGATGGAAATGACAAATTATACAAATTAAATACCGACAAAAAAAACAAAAATTTGCACATAAAAATCAATCACTCACGTTAAAAATGTAAAGTATAGACCAGTGATTCCCAAAGTGGGCACCACCGCCCCCTGGTGGGCGCTGCAGGAATTCAGGGGGGCGCTGATGGCTACAGATGCATTTGGGGGCCGATGAATAACTGTAAAGGGGTGGTGATAGTATAAAAGAAAGAAGAGAAGATTTAGTGGAACGTGGTTTTTTTAACAAAAAAAAAAAGAAACTAATTGCACTAATAATAAATAGTTTCATAATTTCAAAGAAAAATTTCTAATTTACACCTTTACTATATTTTACGAAAAAGGAAGAAACATTAATACACATATATTTCCTATTAATTGCTACTAAAATTTAAAAAATAATTTCCAGGGGGCGCTAAGTAATATTTTTTTCTGGAAAGGGGACGGTAGGACAAAAAAGTTTGGGAACCACTGGTATAGACCAATAAAAAATACGCTCATAATTAAAGTAAAAAACTAAAATATACGCCAAAAGATCGAAAATTTAGACAAATATCGAAAATTCGCGGTTAAAAAATGTTAAGAAATAAAACAGGCCATAGATCTAAAATATAGGCTAAAAAAATAAAAAATGCTGGTCTAAAAATAAAAAATTGAAACCAAAAAATTGAAAAAGGAAAACGAAAATAATTCAACCCCCAAAATAACTCTTTAGCTCAAAATAAGTTGCCGACCAGAAACTCGAAAACCTCAGTTCCTGCAAGTCCCACAACAAAATTTTATGGACAAATCGTGTTCAGAATGGTCTCCGTCTTGAAAAAAATAAAAAATAATTTTTTGAAAAAAATTTAATTTAATCGATTTTAGTCAAAAATTAACCAAAATGTAAAAGAAAATCGCCTATACAAAATAATAATTCAAGTTAAAAAATCTAAAATGAAGGGCAGGCATTCAAAAACCATCAAAAAAACTTAAAAATATCGCCAAAAAAAATAAAAAAAGTCGCGTATAAAAATCAATCACTTAGGCTAAAAAAATCGAAAATTTGAACAAACAAATCGAAAGTGTAGAAAAAAAATTAAGCTAAAAGATTAAAAATTTAATTTATGTATATATTGGTTTTTGAAAAAAATTAAAGTTAATCGATTTTAGTCAAAAATTAACCAAAATTTAAAAAAATCGCCTATAAAAAATAATAATTCAAGTTAAAAAATCTAAAATCAAGGGCAGGCATTCAAAAACCATCAAAAAACATAAAAATATCGGCAAAACAAAAAGTCGCGTACAAAAATCAATCATTTAGGTTAAAAAAATCGAAAATTTGAACAAACAAATCGAAAATGTAGAAAAAAAATTAGGCTAAAAGATTAAAAATTTAGACCAAAATATCAAAATCCGGGCCTAACGATAAAAAGTGAAAACAAGAAGATTGAAAATTCAAGTACGAAAATTGCCTTTTTCAGCACTCGGGGTGGTTAGCCCCAGAAAACTCAAAATTTGCTCTGTAGCGCAAGAAATTTGCAATCGACGAAAAGAAAATTTTTAAAATCTTATTACTTGAAGGTTACGCTTTAAATAAACTTCAATTATTCAAAAATAGTGTACTTTTGATTTCCTGAAAACAACGACATGCTCCTGCAGAAAACAAGGGAATAAACTCAAAATTTGCTCTGACGCGAAGAAAATTTACACTCAATGTTTTGAAAAATTGTAGAAAATTATTCACTTGTAGAATTAGCTCAAAAATTACTAAAACTATGTAGAAAGAGTGTACTTTTGATCACTTCTAAAAATAATTGCAATATTGCTACTGAAAACAACAGGAATTGACTCAAAACTGCACTGGAGGGAATGGAAATTGCACTCAATGTTTTGAAAAATCGTAAAAAAATAATCACTTGCAGAGTTAGATCTTAATTACGGTAAAAAACTAAAATATAAGCACAAAAAATCGAAAATTTAGACAAATATCGAAAATTCGCGGTTAAAAAGATGCAGTCCAAAAATCCAAAAATTCCAACAAAAAAAATAAAATAAAGAATATTTTAATTTGGAACGAAGAAATGAAAAATACAGGTCAAATATCTAAAATATAAGCCAAAAAAATCGAAAATGCTGGTCTAAAAATAAAAAATGCAAACCAAAAAAATTGAAAAATCAAGGAAAACGAAAATAATTTGCCATATAACTCTCGAAAACGGTAGTGAAAAAGTAACCAAAAAGTAAAAAATAATAATTCAAGTTAAAAAATCTAAAATGAAGGGCAATAAATCATAAACTGTACTTGAAAATATCGGCAAAAAAATAAAAAGTTGCGTATAAAAAGCAATCATTTAGGTTGAGAAAATCTAAAATATAGGATAAAAAATTAAAAACTTCGACTAAAAATTCGATCCTAAAAATCAAAATTGCTGACCAAAAATTCGAAAGTTTTAACAAAAAAATCGAAAATTTAGAAGAAAACTATTTTCTTTGGTAATTTGTAAAGACACATTATTCAAAATTTGTCTGTCAAAATTTCAATCATTTGTTGCAATAAATGTGGAATTTCCATGCATATTTCTGAAAAATGCGCCTTATTGGTCATCAAAATTTTCTTTTTAGTGCAACCATTTTTGTTGTGGTAAACTTGCGATTATTTTCTTTGGAAATTTGCAAAGACACATTATTCAAAATTACTCTGTCAAAATTTCAACCATCTGGTGCAATAAATGTAGAATTTACATGTGAATTTCTGAAAAATGCGCTTTTTTGGTCATCAAAATTTGCTTTTTAGTGCAAACATTTTTGTTGTGGTAAACTTGCGATTATTTCTTTAGAAATTTGTAAAGACACATTATTCAAAATTACTCTGTCAAAATTTCAACCATTTGTTGCAATAAATGTGGAATTTCCATGCAAATTTCTGAAAAATGCGCCTTATTGGTCATCAAAATTTTCTTTTTAGTGCAACCATTTTTGTTGTGGTAAACTTGCGATTATTTTCTTTAGAAATTTGTAAAGACACATTATTCAAAATTACTCTGTCAAAATTTCAACCATCTGGTGCAATAAATGTAGAATTTATATGTGAATTTCTGAAAAATACGCTTTTTTGGTCATCAAAATTTGCTTTTTAGTGCAACCATTTTTGTTGTGGTAAACTTGCGATTATTTTGTTTAGAAATTTGTAGAGACACATTATTCAATATTACTCTGTCAAAATTTCAACCATTTGGTGCAATAAATGTAGAATTTACATGTGAATTTCTGAAAAATGCGCTTTTTTGGTCAAAATTTGCCATTTTTGTTGTGGGGAACTTGCGATTATTTTCTTTGTAAATTTGTAGACACATTATTCCGAATAAGTCTGTCAAAATTTTAACCTTCAGTAGCAATAAATGTAGAATTGCCAAGTGAATTAAAAAATCCGCTTTTTTGTTATCAAAATTTGCTTTTCTAGTGCAACCATTTTTGTAAAGGTGAACTTGCAATGATTTTTTTTTTAATTTGTAAAGACGCATTATTCAGAATAAGTCTGTCGAAGTTATAACAATCTGTTAAAATAAATGTGCAATCCCCACGTGAATTTTTGAAAAATGCGCCTTTTTTGGTCATCAACATCTTCTTTTTAGTGCAACCAATTTTGTTGTGGTAAACTTGCGATTGTTTTCTTTGAAATTTGCAAAAACACATTATTCAGAAGTAGTCTGTCAAAATTTTAATCATCTGTTGAAATTAATGTGTTAAAGTGTTGTTTAACATTTAAAAAGTTTTTTTAGAATCAGTTAAAAATTCTTGCTGAACTTGAGCCTACAGGTAGTGCCATGGCTCCGTGGCTCTATATAACGAGCCGCTGCTGCTCATGGTACGGCCGAGGTAGCAGAGAGGTGCCGGCACGCCACCAGCTGCTTCTGCAACCGACCATACCTATCTGTATTGCCACCTCTGCTACCTCGGCCGTACCATGAGTCACCCAGCGAGCCGTCACTGCTACTAAGTAAGATATACCTCAGAAAAAGTGTTAACGAAGGCGATAAGTGTATCATTCTTGATGGAGGATTTGTACGTAGTTTTTTTTTTAATTCCATTGTAAACCTCACTAATTATCGTGCCAAATATAAAAAATACCGTTGATGTTGGAATTAGTGATGCGCATAATCAAATGATTTTAATAATCGAATGATTACTATACGAATTAATCCGAAAATCGATTATTCATTGGAATGATCATTCGAATGATAATTCGAATTAGTGATGGGCATAATCGAATAATTTCAATAATAGAATTATTACTATTCGAATTAATCTGAAAATCGATTATTAATTCGAATGATAATTCGAGTGATAATTCGAGTGATAATTCGAATAATCATTCGAATGATCTGAAAAGCGATTATTTATTCGAATGACCGTTCGAATGATTATTCGAGTGATCATATGATATGAAAATTATTTATTCAAATGATCATTTGAATTAAAGTTCGACTAATAATTCGATATCAGAGTACTTCGCTCTAATGTTTGGTGGGAGAGATATCCTATTAATAGCCTTAGTAAAGTTTTGAATAATATATATTCGGGTACAATCATTCGAATGATCGTTCGAGTTTAGATAATTTGAATGGTCATTCGAATTATCATTCGAGTACCGATCATTCGGATGATCATTCGTGTACCGATCATTCGAATGATCATTCGAATAATTACTCGAATATCGATCATTCAAGATCATTCGAATTAAAAAAATATGTTCTTGAGATAATCGATTATTTTGATAATCGAATGAATCGATTATCGTCATTCGAATGATCCCATCACTAATTCCAATGGTCATTCAGATTATCCCAATAGCTAGTTTTCGAATTGTTCATTCGAGTACCGGTCACTTAAATAAATGAATGATCATTCGAGTATAGATAATTCAAATGGTCATTCGAATGATCATTCAATTGCTCATTTGAATGATCATTCGAGTACCGGTCATTCGAATGATCACTCGAATACCGATCATTCGAATGATCATTCGAATTAAAAAATAGGTTCTCGAGATAATCGATTATTTTGATAATCGAATTAATCGATTATCGTCATTCGAATGATCCCATCACTAGTTGGATTATTTATCAATTTTTAAAGTATTTGTATTCTGTAACGTTTTTGCAAATAAAAAATCAAAAAGAAAAATATAAAAAATACCGTTGATGTTGGATTATTTATAAATTTTTAAAGGATTTGTATTCTGTAACGTTTTTGCAAATAAAAAATCAAAAAGAAAAATCCCCACTTTTCCCCCGCCCTCGTGCAAGCAGAGGGATCTGAATTATGCGAATCGTTGTTGAAACTCTCTCCCTCCTTTCTGTGGCCGTAACGATGGGAAAATTTAAAATTGTAATTAGATGGAAGCTTCGCGGAAATCCGGTCTGGGAAATGCTAAGAGGGAATCGCTGATAAAACAGTGATCTTTCCACTGCCGACACTGTAATATTCAGATAATACAATGCATATTATACGAAACATAATATTATTGTTTCTTAAAACCTTAAACTGCGCCCCATAATATATTTTCTCTGATTTTAAACTTTTTAACCGCGGCACAAGCGATACTAATGCCCTCCTCCTCCTCCTCCCCCTCCTCCTCATCCACCACGACCCACGGGTATTTTATCATTTTATTCAAATTTAAACCCTCTCATAAATATACATTGTTGTTCTCTCGTCCATATTTATATTTTCCCGTTGCAAAAAAAGAATCAAGATGATATTGATTGCGTAATTTATAAATTCGTTATTCTTCACAAGACAAGACTTTATCCAAACGATGGAAATACCTAAACAAATTATAAATACAAGTCAATTAAATTTTAAATGTACATACAGAATGGCTCTTCATGCATTCTTTCTGGCAGACCTAATTCAATGTAGATGTTACGGGGAAAGGCAATAACGAGAAAACCCGGGTAATGACGTGAATGACCTGTTAAGATTTTGACTGTTAAGGACTGATATTTTAGGATTTTTTGCCGTTTTTCCGAACTTTCTTCCGGATTTTTTGTAATTTTCTTCTGAAAATTTTTGTACACAATATGTTTTCCGGTCTTTTATCAGGATTCTTTTACAGTACCTCTTTTTTCAGGAATTATTTTCTGGTCTTTTCTTTCAGGATTTATTTTGAAGGATTTTTTTTCAATACTTCATTTTCAGGATTTTTTTATTTAGGACTTCTTTGTCAATAATGATAGGCTGTGGATAAATTTCACCACATTTTCTTCATTCTAAACCATTTTTCAGTGCCCTGTTATATTGTAAAATTTTAAAATTCGCCAATAATTTTTTTACGCCGAAATTTGATTTATTTGCGTGTATTTGTTTTTTACGTGAAAAATTTAGGAATATGATTTTCGGTCCGTGTTGGTTATTCCCTTTTACACGAAAATAAAACCGCGCTCTCGCGCCTTTCTCTCTCTCTGTGCGTGTGTATACGATCCGAAACTGGTACACGTAGAATGTTTATATAATTTTATGATTTGTTTTAAAAAGAGTAAGTGTGTAAAACCTCACACGATGCAGCAGCATTCAGTGGCATTAAAAGTAAATTATATCCACTAATATTTACACTGGGCCAGTTACAATAAAATCCCACTGAAACGCCGACCGAAACTGTTCAATTTTATTACGTCTTTGGTCCTTCTCATTTACCTACGTGTTCTTGATGTCTGAATAAAATATCGAAATCAATTTCTTACCACGAATATTATTTTCCTATGCCGTGTTACCTATTTTTATTGCATTTGTTATAAATAAAAAAAAATGTTCTTATCACCAACAATACTAAGGAAAAATCATTTCATTAAGTAAATAATGATTTTTGCTTATTAATTCCAATGTTTCGATGAAACCATGTTATCTTTTACCAGAAATAAAATAGTAGTTGTATTTTTTTAAACGCCATTTCTTCGAAAACAGCTGAATATCGACATGGGGTACGCTACATGAAAAATACTCAGAATTTCACGTAGAATCCATAAATGCAATAAAAAATGGGGGTTCACATTTGAAAATTTTAACTTAGGGGTCGTATCTCGATTTTGGGACACCCTGTACATTTGAATTTTATCTCAAAAAATGCGCGTTAAAAAATAATAATATGCGTGTCTGAGTATTTTTCTGAAAGAAAATGCCCTGAATTTTAATCGAATTTATTCCTTACTTTATGTACGCAGTGTATTTTGTTGTAGTAATTTATTAACCAAGGAAGACTGGTGGCGATCATCTGACTACGTTTGGTGGGATCCAGGGCCTTTTATGTCGTTTGATTTCATTAATGATGCGAGTAATATTTCCACGAATTTATTCTGCCTCTATTTCTATTTTGGTGCACGCGTGTGAAAAAAAAAATCTCAGAGACTGACTGCGTCTTCTTTCTTCAGGCCACCTGCTTGCTTATCGCGTTGTTTTTAGCCCGATTCATGCAAACAGTCGATAAACTCAATTATTCCGAGAAATGCGGCGTAAAATATATTTTATTTCGCGTGAAATTTCATTACAGATTATCAGATGTCCACCAGGGTGGTCCAGAAAACAATACAAAAAAAAACACAGTTTTGTCTCATGTTTTAATTTGGTTCCAATTGCTAAAACAAGGTCCTGTGATTTCTTTAGATTTTTAGAATAATATCGCGGATTCACTTCAGTTTCTTAAAAAAACAGGAAAGTTATCTTTTTTTTTCATATGCATTGAAAATAGTTTTCCGATGTTTAGGTAAATGAAAAACGCCGATTTTCTACAATTTTACTAATTTTAATTTTATTGTTACTAATAAACGATTGATAGGCAACAATAAATTGATAAAAATAAAACTTAAAATTAGTTAAATTGTAGAAAATCGGGGCTTTTATTTACCTTAACCTCCGAAAACTATTTTCAAACCATTCGATGACTGTTTTAACTTTGAAATCAAGATTATTTTAAAAATCCAAAAAAAATCAAAGGACGTTCTTGTAGCAATTGGAACCGAATTAACACATGAAACATAAAACTTTAAAACAATTTTTTTCTGGACCGTCCTAATTGAAGAAACCACTGGTTTGATTCGGGGTTTTTGCACATCACTGGAAAGATCCCTTCAAGACGCCTCGGAAAATGTACTTTCGAAAATATAATGTAATTGAGAGTTTCTTAACTTATAATTAAAGCAATCAAAATCAGAATAAATGAACACAAGAAGTCAATATTAAATAATAAAATTTCTACAGGTCTGTCACAACATTGTATTGAATGTAACCATTTTTTTAGTGACAATAATTTCCGAATTTTGTATTCAGGTAATAAGGGACGGGATTTGAATTTACGAGAGGGCCTCGAAATTAACAAAGCAATAAAACGTGGAAAAACCACGCTTAATAACTTCGAAGATATCTCTGAAAAATAAAATCAGTGAAACAAAACCAAGTGTTTTAATTAATCAAATATATAATTATGTTTCACCACGGGTTAAGTGAGAAATTAATTAATCATACAATCACACTAACAAAAAAGTAGCTCAATACATCCCTGTCTTTGTCAGTCTGAACATGGGAATAACAACAAAAAATATTTCATGGCAAAACAATCCTTTAGTTTAAGTTCTCAATAATAATAAAAAAGAAAAAAATCAGTTGGAAAAGTTTCTAGAATTATAACTTATATTTAACTAAATTTTTAAATATTGCTTATATTTGTCAGTAATTCTCGACCGTCAAAAACCGTAAAAAACCGTCAAAAACAGTCAAAAACCGTCAAAAACTCTCTCCTTCATCTCTCAAGTTACGGCTGTTAATTATTGGCGACTAATGATCTAGATATTCAGAATGGATACTACGAGGTAATATGATAAAAAATCTAAAACATCTCTTCTTCAAATTCTGAGAAAGTCGCCCATGAAAGCCCGCGTGTTCTTTCAGTAGTTACATATTTTTAATTCGGTAAAAAATAGAGAAACGATTGCTACAAGCATAAAACTTTCAGATAATATTCAAAATAGATGCCACTTAGTAATACCATAAAATTTCCAAAAGATCTTTTCTTCAAATTCTGAGATAATCACCCGTGAAAACCTGTTTGTTCTTTCAGTAGTTACATTTTTTTAATTCGAAAAAAATATGGAAACAATTGCTACAAGCATAAAACCTTCGGAATTTGTTCAGAATAGTTGCTACTACGAAACACCATAAAAATGTTGAAAAGCTATTTTTTTAAATCGTAAGATAATCTCAATTCAACACCCGTTTGTTTTTTCTGAAGTTGCATTTCTTCAATTCGGTAAAAAATAGAAAAAAATTGCTACCAGCTTAAAAAAAACCGAGTTACTACTATATGACACCATCAAAATTTTGAAAAATCAATTTCTGAAATTGTACGATGATCAGAATTCAACGGCCGTTTGTTTTTTTAAGTTGCATTTTGTTAATTCGGTAAAAATATTTAAAAAAACAGTTCCTACAACTTTAAAACGCTCTGAAGTTACTTAAAATAGTTGCTACTATGTGATACATTAAACATTCTAAAAAGTTAATTTCCTAAATTTTTAGATAATCTCAATTCAACGTCCGTTTGGTTTTCTGAAGTTGCATTTTTCAAATTCGGCGAAGAACTAGAAAAACAATCGTCGGATTCAATTAATATTGGTGATTTTTAATTTTTGACGAAAAGCGACAGCAAGCTTGATATGAGAATCAATGCTTTTCTTGCTATTATTGATAAGCTATCAAAAATTATAGAAACGATTGATTTATGTAGAAATATAGAGTTTGAATTTTTAAATAAACTTTAGATTATGAATGACAACGACATATGAAATGATTCAAATTATTTGCAAACGATTTGGACGAATGTTTTAATGAAGATTATAACTATATTTCCTAATGTGGAAATGTTTATACCTACTTGTTAACTTTTTCCATTTAATGTTTTTTGTTCACGAAAATGTTATAATGTGCACATTATTTAATTCCATGGGCAGCATTAATGGGGTACATTTAACACTCAATTTATTAAACACGCATTTGCGTGTTTAATACGCTTATTAAACACGCACACGCTTTTGCGTGTTTAATATGGTTATTAAACACGCAAATTCGCGCTTTAATTCACAGAACGCGATTTATGATAATATTTTCTTTACCCTGTTTAATACTGATTCATTTTTTTTCAATTGTAATTGTAATTACAACTTTAATTTCGATTTTAATTTTGATTTTTTTTTTCTATTTTGATTTTAATTTTCGTGAACAAAGTATAGTGTACAACTCGCATATAATGGCTATTAATCACTCAAACGATTTGCTCCACTCGCCTACGGCTCGTTCCGCAAACATCGTTCTCGTGATTAATAGCCATCATTATATGCTTGTTGTACAATATACTATTTTTTTCGTTTGTGCTGAGTTTACAAGGTTTTTAAACTTAAAGTCGGCATTATTGCTAACTTCGTTATTATTGGAGCTGCAACTTCAGTCAAATAGGCAAACTAGTAGTATTCTTTTCGCTGATTGCGATGGTGAAAACGGAATAAAAATCGAACATTGCGTTCACCAGTTATGTCAAAAAGTTTCATTGTTTCAAATGGAACACGCAGTATACAATATTCTCAATCGATAGGAAATTTAATTGTTAACAAAAATTGATCCACGACCTTTTATCCTAAAGTCAAAATAGACAAAACTATCGGTGATTTTTCAAATTCGTCAAGATGGATGTGTGAGTTACCCTACCATAAAGTACCATATGTATAAAAATTATTTAGATAAAGGGTGGCTTTGTATTTCGGAACGTAAGTTGCAGGTTTGATACTTCGTAAGTAATTAATTGACATAAAGTCAACAACGTGCTGAACTAATCTAAGACCGTGATTTTGTTTATCATGGCCATGCCTTATCTAATTAATTTTTATACATATGGTATAAAGTAAGAGGGATATCCATTTATAAACTTAAATTTGTTTTATTCGTGATATTTTTCATATTTAAAAAAATATCGAAAAAGAAACAAAAAACAGTACGAAATTTTACCAAAAGCTTTTTAGTTCTTCAGAGTGTCAAATAAGACTTATGTTTAAAGTTTAAAGTTAATTCCTGTAGTAGTTTCTGAGATGCACACTCAATTTTTTTTCAGAAATCGTTGCAGTTGTCCAATATGTTTCGATTTAAATTGTAATTTATCTTTACGATTTAAGATAATTTTAAGGCATTAATGTGCAACTTATTTGGTGTTTTTTTTATATATGTATTTATTGTTTTAAGTTGAAAAGGGTAATTTCTTATCATTCGCGCTTATTTAACTCGAATTCCTGCCTTTAGATAAAACAGATGTTTTTAGTGGTTTAAAACATAATCAATTTTTAAATTCAGTTTAAAACTTTATTTTTTTTTTGTTTAATAATGACTAGTTTCCTTCTAAATAATATGAATAATAACCTTTATTTAATAGAAAACACATGAATGATGATGAAATAGCGTTACGTTCCTGTTTATTATTTTCCTAGGTCCGTAAGTAAAAATTAAGTTCCGTCGTCAAGGACAACAAACACCACGAATGTTATCAGCCACTTACGGTACCTCTAACTATGGATGCAATGCTTATTTACGTTGTCGGTAGCGGAAAAACCACTATTTATTTGTCTTGTATTTTTTTTGTTGTATTTATATTGTAAGCTAAATTATTAAACAATCTAATTGGCCTCTGCAAATTGAAGCGTAGTATTGAATAAATTATTATTGCCGTTATATATTTAACCTGTTAACCACATGAATTCTAATTACCTGAAAAATCAGTGACGGTTGGGTGACCCATGGTCAATGAAACCGCTATCATTTGATTGGACGTCACCTGTGGAGAAAATGATTCGGCCCGAAAATGGACAACTTTCTCAATCAAAAACGATTTAACAACGTTTATATTATTTAATAAGATGCGAAAAAATATAGTATTAAACTCGTGAACAAGTTGGCCATTGCCACTCGGGTAAATTGCAAACTTCACCCTCGTGGCAATGGCCAACTTTCTCACTCGTTTAATAATATACTATTTTCTAGAAAATTGGAGGTTCAAGTTCGATTCTTGTCGGAAGCACGTTCACACTTTTAATCCATTTAAACACGATTATTATGGAAAATTCTAATGAATTTATAACTGAATTTTTAAAAATTGCCACTATTAAAGACTTTTTCAATTCAGTTTAATTATGGATTACTACGTAGAAAGGGTTGCACCATCCTCTTCCAAGTTGTATTTTATAGTCGAAAGAAGAAGTGGAATGGATAATAATAAAAAAAAGTGTTTTAATCCATATAATGTGCCAAGCAAAATTACTTGCATTTGTCATTTATACTGTTAATACAGTTATAGCCAGTGACGGCTCGCGGGTTTATTTTGGTACGGCCGAGGTAGCAGAGGTGGTAATACAGATAGGTGCGGTCACGCAGCCAGCCGTCTCTGCAACCAAGCCAAATGATTGTGATAAGAAAGTGTAGTCTGTGATATATTGGCCTAGATATCAACAAATATCTGTTTTAAACTTTTTAATCTGTATCGTTTATTTTAATATGTATAGATGTAAATTGTGTCATTATTTTATTAACGACATTGTAATATTTAATTATAATTTTTAATGTACCTAACTTTTAATTGACAAACACATCCGCAACAAATTTTTTGCATCTTATGTATAATTTGTATACTGTGGCCGACGTGAAATAAATGAAATGAAATGAAATGAAAGCCTACCTATCTGTATTGCCACCTCTGCTACCTCGGCCGTACCAAAAAAACCGCGAACCGTCACTGGTGAGAACTCTTAGTCAAAATCAAAAATGGCTTTTGCGTTTTTTTTTATCTACTCTCCAATTAAATATATTCGATTGAAATAAAAAATCCTTCAAATAAAGCGATGGAGAATTGTATCATCGATAAAATGACACTTTGATATAACTTTAGCTGGTTATTGAATTTTTTTTCGCCACTCCAAACAAATCGATGTTTTTGCAAGTTTTTGCGAATGAAAAAAAAATGGTTTAAATATAAGCGACGTAGAATTGAATTATCACAAGTAATACCACAAGAGGCTAAATTTTGCTGGAAAAATATTAATTTACACAAAATGTTGGTTGCCTGGCAATTTAACGAGTTCGAACTGACATGATGAAGTCACGAGAGCGTAGCTCGAGTGATTTTATCAAATGTCAGTTTGAACGAGTTGAATTTCTTAAGGCAACCAACATTGAGTGAAAAATCGTTTTTCCTTGCAAAATTTAACCTCGAGTGTGTATTTTGCATGATTATTTCATGAATAAATAATTATTTAATCTTCAGTAGTTCACGTCTTTTTGCATTTCTTGCATCGTGAGCACTTTTAAATGCAATGTCTTTGAATGGATCAAAGTTAATTTTATATTGGGTGAAGTATATCTCCTGTAGCATCTTAGCTGTAACGTTTCAAAGGACCTTAACCACACACTCTTTGTATTCACTGACGTTGATTTTTCGCATATTGAATGCCCACGACTTTAATATGGTACATAATTCTAATTAATATATATCCATTTGACTCACAAAATGTTGTAAACTGTTTCCAGATTGATCTCTTACTTTTAGTAGTGTTGACTGGAACCGTGTTTTCTACTTCTGCATCTATTTCATTGGTAGATTTATCACCAAATCAATTCATGTTTACTGTCACTGTCACAAATTTCTCGATTGTTTGATATTTGCAGGAGCATAAAATCGGAAAAACTTCATTCTACCATAAACGTTTTTCCAAAATAATACGTCAATTTTAACCAATCAAAAACGTCCATTTGTTTATGAATGAAATAATCGATAAAATGGTACTATTAATACTTACTATTTTTTTAATGGAGATTAATAGATTTTTTTTCTTGGCGAGAAAATCGATATACACGAACGCAATAGGAATGCTTTGAAAAAATAAATAAAAGTGCAGATCTTATCGACAGATTTATTAACTCCGTATTTTCAATAAATAATATTGTACAACATGCGTGCGCTTTAATTCAAATACATACAGTTAGACACATCTACATGTTTTACGTTTATTTCTTTACAAATAATAACTATTCTCTTATACAACTATATAAATATGTACACAGCACACTCATCATCATCGAAACGAAATAACGAAATTGCAACTTGCAGAGATCTTTTCTTGATTTCTTTACACATTTATAACCGAATATTTATTTATTTATATATAAATGCGATTTCGGGTTTTTTCGCCCAATAGGAACATAGGATTTTAAGAAATGATTATCACATAATGAAAAATTAAGCACAGTCTTTTTTGTATTTACATTACTTTTTTGAGTAGGTTTCAGTATTTCTGGCCTATGCAGTCCTGCTGGTGGTAGTAGGAGGCGGCTGGAGGGCGGTAGTTCGGTGGGCTTGCGGTGTGCCTGAAGCCGGAGAGTTGGCAGCTGGGAGGGCCGTCGAAGATGATGTCTCGGTAGCCGGATGCTGTCGTCGCGGAATCGGGGGAGGTTTCCGGGCTGTACCACGGGCTGTAGCGCGGGGTGGCTTCGTCCGCGATGTATTGCTGCGGGGTAGCGCTGGGGCAGTAGGAGTACATACCACCCGAAGAATGGAGTCTCGGGGAGTAGTTGTGGGATTGTTCGCGGGCGGTCATCAGGCTGTCCACGCTGAAGGCGGCCGCCGTGTCCATGGCTTGCAACGATGCGGTAACGTCGGAAATGACGTGATCCTGATGAACGATCACCGATTTCGTGTCTTGGTACTTGTTCATGCACTGGCTCAATTCGGTGGGTTCGCGTTTCGGTTTCAACTCCAATTTGTTTTTCGTATCGTCCAGAACTTTGTCATCACGCTTCACCATGGGTTCCCCCTGCACTTGCCGCTTCAGCGCCTCCTCCTTCTCCCTAAGGGCGTCCTTCTTCTTGAAGCGCCGGCGGCGGCGTAAGTACGAGCCATTGTCGAACATGTTGTAACTATCCGGATCCAAGGTCCAGTAGCTTCCCTTGCCAGGTTTTTTATCGTCGCGCGGCACCTTAACGAAGCACTCATTCAGGCTAAGGTTGTGCCTGATGGAATTCTGCCAGCCCTGCTTATTCTCGCGGTAATACGGGAACCGCTCCATGATGAACTGGTAGATCCCGTTGAGGGTTATCTTCTTATCCTGCGCGTTTTGTATCGCCATGGCAATCAGCGCTATGTACGAATAAGGCGGTTTGACCATATCCTTAGCAGCCGTCAGCTGATGTTGCTGGTGAGGCCACGCAGCGTACCCATACCTCGAGTACTGTTCGTAAGTGTAGGGATTAGCAGTCGCGGTAACCGCGGCGGTGTACCCTCCTCCAGCTGCATGCCGGTAATAAGCGTTCTGGTGTTCCCCGAAGATGGTGTGCATGGTACGGCCACTTGTTCGGTAAACAGAGTCCCGTGCACGCAAAACGATAACAAACAAACTCGGAAATTGGAAGGCGCCTCGAATTTTATAAACGCAAACAAGAATGTTAGTTCAGTAGTCTATGCGTTTTATGTTTTCATTCCAATCAATCTTCCGAAAACAAGTTTAGCTCACTTAATATTATGATACACAACATGGGCCAGTTTACACAGAGATTAAGTAAAAACAGAGTATGTTGCTTCTTGCCGGGACACAATGTTACTAGTGAAAACAGATGGAACCATGAGCCTGCCGAATTAAAGGGGGCCCCGGCGCGCACACTTGCGGCACACCCGACACGCCCACCCACCAATCCGGGTAGGTCTGGGCGTTGCGGAAATGCGATCAATTTCCCGACCATCGCGGAAAGCTCTTTGTTTGAGGACCGCACGGTTCGCGCCTCCCATCACCTTGGCTCGTCGCATTTTTGAGCCCTCGAACCGATGGATGATAAGAGATAATCGTGAAGGAGAGCAACGTCCTCCGCCTCGACGGCGGTTTATTTTTGCGCGGGATGAAATGAACATAAACACATAACGTGTATGTTGTGTGTACCTTGGCAGGCAACGGCGTCTGTTGCCGGTGCCGAGGCCAGAGATAACAATCCATCACATAAACCACGGCGATGCCACACTAGTTCAGTTCGCGAGCCGGAAGCGACCCATTACCAAGCACCTCTTCGCGTCTTCATTTATTCCTTTATCTGCACGAATCACGAACGTTCGTTCGTTCAATCGCGACCGCCGCGCGGATCGAGACGTTTTCCGCACGCATCGATCCGGGTCCGTCGCAATCGCGCCAATGACGTCACGGCACAGTGTTCGCACGTGGGGAATTACAGAATTCGCATTCGTTATTGCAAACGACGACAGTGTAAAACCAATGATGAAATAGTGCTTCATTTCATGCAAATCCGCGGAGGATGAATACAAGCCTTTCCGAGGTTAGGAGAACGCCGTTTTGAAGAAAGTGAGTCACGTTTCAACTACTACTTACTGATCATTTGAATTATTATGGACTGAAGTTGAACAAAATGAATAAAAGTTATCACGATATCGTCAAATCAAGTGAAATCGCCGGCGGAATAATGGAAATGCAAAAGTGTACCATCGCGGGAGATGTGCCGATTGAGCGTAAAAAAACATTTACGCCGCCTCTGTATAATATTTTGTATTGATAAGCAAAATATTGTTTGAATTAAAAAGATCACTTTGCTTTAACAACAAAAATTAACTACAGCAGACTCAAAGAACAGTTGTAGCCCAAAAATTACGCAACCGATTAAAAACCGTTCCATACATTTTCCTTTACTGTAAAAAATAACGCCAGAAGAATAATTATTTGTGCTTCTGTCGGCCGCGAAAACCTGTTCGCGGCGTAGAACGTACAATGGTTTTTTATCCTACGACATTAGTCCATTAAAAAAAACAAAAAAAAAACGCGTTCACTTCAACGAGGGCCACCGTTGGTAGACGCCAATTTTCCGCTACAGCCGTTGTCTATCACCGGCGATACACGCTATATGCAGCGTAAAAAAATACATTGCCTAAATACCGAGAACGTAATAATTAGCTTTAAATATACAGAGTGTCCACAGATTCATTCTCAACATCAGTGACGGTTCGCGGGGTTTTTTCTGGTACGGTCGAGGAACAAGAGGTGGTGATACAGATAGGTAGGGTCAGTTGCAGAGACGGCTGGCTGCGTGACCGCACCTATGTATTACCACCTCTTGTTCCTCGGCCGTACCAGAAAAAACCCCGCGAACCGTCACTGCTCAACATGGAGATCTCCATTATTATAAGAGATAAAGATTTGGTTAAATGGGATGAAATATTCCGGAGGTAAAATTGTACTAAACCCCAATTTGATATTTTACGTACTTTATGTGCTATAACGAAAAAAGGGATTTTTTTTATAGTTCATATATTTTCAGAGGAAGTCAGATTTAATTTGCTCTTTTTTTAATAGTAATCTCATAGTGTATTCAAATTTTCGAAAATTGTTATCATATTTGTGTTACACGGGTCAACTTTGTTTTTCCTTATAAGGGTCGTAATTGGCTATGGTACCATTGAAAAGGGATTTTTTTCACTTTTTAGAAGTGTGTAATTTGTTACGTCTAATATGAAAACTAATGGTAAAATTTTTGAGATCCCAATGTAGAGAATGAATTTGTGGACCCCTGTATTGTGGCAATGGATGAAGTTAATCCAGTTTCGTCTTAATTTAAATTATTAGTAGGCGTTGCGTTGCCAATTTCTTTATGAGTAGAATAGCCGCAGCCAGATACGTCCACGTTATACGATAAATGGGCTTCACCGCTTGCGTTCATGTTAATTTCGAGTAAATGATTACATTGAAATTGAAACTATGGCAGATATACGAATGCGCCCTCTGGTGCCACCCGTGTGAACGTTTTTTTTGAGCTAGGCTTTTTTCTTGTTTTTGTCAGCCCAAATGCATGCTTTCGCGTTCCAAAAAAGCGGGCAAAATCGAACTTTCGCTCAGTGTAGGATAAAAAGGATTTTGATATTTCGCACCCGATTTAAGAAGCGTTTCATATATTTTGTTTTACTTTTCGTATGGTAATGTTTATTCGTGCCAAATGCAAACATATGCGGAAGTCAGTTAATAATTGGATTCAATTTCAATGGTGATGGGCGTATGAACATGTAGCAGTAAATGAATAAAATAGTCAATAGATAAATACCAACAAAAATTGGGATGAATTGGGTCAGTGCCAAAAAATTTACTGATTCAAAATTGCTTACGTGGTGGTTTTAAAGTTGTACATATTGAGAAAGGAATAGTATAAAAAAATAAATTGAGGTAAAAAATAAGGCTGAAAGACCTCTGGTCAATTGCCTGTTGAGTGTCTCAATAAATGTTTTGTCTCTGCCTCTGGATAAAATAAAGAGATTTTTTTGTTTTTTGTTTTGTTTTTGGCGTCGACTACAAGGTCATCTGCCACCACCGTTTTTATAAAGAGAATTCATACAATAGAACAAATAAACACTAATCACAAAATTCAATTAGGAGCACACATTGGCGACTCGTGGAACATTTTGATGGTAGAGCCACTTGGCTTACAATATTTTTTTTTGCAGAATTACGAATAGGTTGAATATTTATATATTCAGGCTATTTTTCGTCTTTATTTAGTTTATTGAATGCTTCTGCAACAACTAAAGATTTTCAATGTAAATTATCGTTTTCTCTTCCCTCAAAAAAAAAAACGATAATTCATTTGATTTGCCATTTCATCCAATCAAATTGGTCGAAAATGTACCATTCGACTCTTAAGTTGTATTCTCGAATATATAGCAACAAAAAGCGTAGAGTATGCAAAAATTTATAACTTAATCGCACTAGTTTTTAAAAAATATAATAAATCCCTCTATCCCATCAAATACGGGAAAGTTACATGATGGTCACATCAATTTTTTTTTCTTCCCAGATTAAAAAAAAATTGAAAATATTACTATTTTTTTTTAAAATAAATATTGAAGATAACGAAGAACTGCACATTCTTCGTTAATCAATTATTTCCGTAAACTTAGTTTTTGAAAAATAAAATGGACAATTTCTGCCATTATTTGTCTATTATTATGAAATGATAAATTGTAGACAGTGCTAAAATTAACAGCTTGCAAATGATAAGGTTTTTTTTCCGAAATCGCACTAGTTTTTGAAGAGAAACTGATAGATATGAAAAATAAAAGAAAAATCCATTTTGTACAATCAAATCTGAGTTATACAGGGTGTTTCAGAGCTCTGGGAACAGTCAATCACGTGCTTATTTTTCAAAATTTCGAAAAATGTTTTATACAAAAGTTGTGCAGAATAGTGAGCTGCACGCCCTAAAAATATTTAAATTTATGCAGGGTGTCTCATAACAGGGTTACAGACCAAACTTATGTTTTTTTTTAATGGAACACCCTGTATTTTTTGTCATTTTTGAATTATATGGAGCAAATAAAGGTAAGTTACTTCAATACTCCCTATACCTATTGTTTGCCGTTTTCGAAATATTTGAAGATTTGTTGAAATGCATGGTCTGGGTGAAATTGTATTTTTGCCCCAGTCATTGACGTTGAACGATTAAAATCATTTCTATTATTTGGTTGAAGGTTCGAACTATAGAACCAACCCTGTATAAATTTAAATATTTTTAGGGCGTGCAACTCCGAAACTTTTCGAAATTTTGAAAAATAAGCACATGATTGACCGTTCTCAGAGCTCTGAAACACCCTGTATCAGGGTTCGGAAAATATCCGATATTTATATAAATATCAATATATCGGATATATATCCGATATATATCAACTTCTTGATATTTATTCTTGGCCATTAATATTAATGTTTATATGACTTATTAATTATATAATGCGCATACTTTATTTATATTATATTTATTTACTGCAAACAAACACAGTTGCTTACAAGATATATAAAAAAATAACATTTAAAATGTCAAAATATTTAACATCAAATTGAAATTTTTTTGAAATGAAGACTTTTTTGCTCTTCACTATGTTTTCAGGGATAAATTGAAGATTTTTCAAAGTGAGGACCTTTTTCTGTTTTTTTTTTGCTCACACTTACTTTTTCATTTTTAAGTCACTTCAAAAATCAACTCTTTTCGACAAAAAAAGAGTCATTTCGCCCATCTCTAGTTTAAATTAAAGCAAATGCTTACTATTCATATTGCTGCAACTGGGAATATTTGAGAAACGGGGAAATTTTTTGGTATTGTGTGTTTCATAAATATCCATGATATATATCCGATGATATATATCCGATGATATATATCGTCCGAACCCTGCCCTGTATACCTACATATAATTAATTAAATATTTATTGCAGCCACGTTTTACTTCCAATTTTTATGGACATCACATAAACAGAAACACACCTAGTTTTTATTTTTCATTATTATTATTATTAAACGCGGAAATACCAGATGGCGGGGAACAATGCGAAATTTCGGACTTTCCGGACTTAACAGCCCTTTGGTTACCCACGTGCTTCATTGTTAAGTAGCTTAGCGAGTTAAAGACATGCCAAGATTCCAAACATTCCCACGGACGGAGGACAGAGTTTCCTCAAAAGTATTAAAGGATTAGGAAGTTGCGGGATTTAGCGGGACCGAATCAGTAAGTCACTTTTTCGAAAAATATTTAATCCATCCGGCACGCTTACCACCACGTAATTGATTACCCATCGACGAACTGACAACTTCCGACAGATATTTTCAATCGGCGAGGTTAATACTCTTGTAATAGAAATTGATCATCGATAATCTCTGTTCGTTTTTGCAGTAATTATTATATTTTTTTCTTATTTTATTGGTGTAGGCGTTCAGCCACTGACGACGAAATTTTGATTAATTTATTTAAATAACTTCGAAATTAAATGAACAAATGAATAATGTAAGACGAATACAACGGACCCGAGCGGATATTCCTAGATCAGAAAAAGGTTCCGCCCGGGCGGGCAGGCAGATGCTCGCGCTCTTACCCACTTCACCAACGGACCGCCTAGGCACTAGTTATACTTAATGTTGTAAAAATTAGATAATTTACAGTCATAATCTGTGTTCATTTTTATAATTACAATATGTTGAAAAATCAGATAATTAATAGTCTTAAAAGTCACGAGGGTTATCTCTTGCAGCAGTAAGTTTTTTGTTATTTGTTATAAAGTGAGAATTTGTCCACATGTAAGAAATTTAAAAATATGTTTCTTACCCAGCCTGGGTGAAGGTACACTCCAATTGGAATTGGACAAGGTTATGTAGCATGAATTTAAAAAAGATATGTTTATTGATTTTATATTGCAAAAAAACGAGCCGCAAAAAAGTCAAAAAATGAACTTTTTTCTAAACAAGCGTCATTTTGTTCTTTTCCGAATTTTAAAACTCCATGCTACATAACACTGGCAAATGTAATAAACTTTAACACGTTATGTCGTTTTTTTTTATTTCACACTATTTTTGTGGACCGAGGAACTTCCACCAGTGAGGCATGCCCGTGTAACATCCCAACTTCGACGATGTGACAACATAATTAATTTTTATACCAAACTCAAAAAAATCACAATTTGTACTTAAAGGCTTATTAAATTTCTGGCAAAAACATTCAAGTTAAAAACTGTATTAGTCGTCTCAAAAAAAAATACCGAAAATCACCTTTTTGTCAGGCCTGCAAAGTAGACTGTACCCTTAAGGGTAAGGGCCGTTTTACGATGTCTGTGGTTTTAGGCATTGTTCTGGTATGTTCGTAGGACGGTTTCTCCTCTTAAAACTTGAAACCGTTTTCAGAAGAAAAAAAGTCGGTTGGAGATAAACCTCGCAGCGGAACGCCTTTATCTTCAAGAATCGATGAAAATGACAGAATCCGGGATCTTGTGTGTTCAGATCATCAGTTGACGGAATGATTCGGGAAGAGTTTAATATGACTCACACCACCGCTCATCAGATTTTGACCAATTGATTGGGAATGAGAAAAATTTGCCCAAAAATAGGTCCAAAAAAACTTTCGCAGGACCAAAAAGACATCAGGAGGGAAAGATACCTTGATTTTTTGGAATCGATTGAATATGATCCCCATTTTCTGGAACGAGTGTGTGTTTGAGTACGATGCAGAAACCAAGCGCTAGAGCAGTGATGGGGAACCTATGACACGCGTGTCAGAGCTGACACGCGAGCTCATTTTTGGTGACACGCATCTTCAAAGATAAAAAAATTCATAATTCAAATATTTGTCTTTCATAACTGCCAGAGTTGGTTATGAATAATAATATTATTGCTTACGTTTATAATAATTATTAATTAACAAAATTATTATTACTTAATACAAAAATTATAAATATTTCTATTTTTTTTAATCTTTACTTTTGTGATGTGTGACACGCCACGAAAATTATGTTCCGGTTTTTCAAAATTTTGACACACCGAGCTCAAAAGGTTCGCCATCACTGCGCTAGAGCATGGAGTGCAATTTCATGCTCTGGCCTCAACTTACTCATTCTTGCTTTTTTGGGTCCTGAAGAGGTTGTTCAAGACCCAAAAAGCAAAAATGAGCAAGTCAAAGATTAAATGCATGGTGATTTGCTTCTTCAAAAGCATGGTAATCGTCCACAAAGAGTTTGCGCCTCTAGGCTTCTACACTTTTACCGAAAGTTTCTTAAAAAAATTCGAATTATAATCATGCGTGCGTGTGAGACCAAACATCAAGAACTGTTGCGTCCCGACAATGTGCCTTGTTACACCCAACATTGTTTCAATAAACACATTTTTGGACACTTCAGTCCCTTTTTGCCTGACTTGAGTCCTTGCGATTTTTTCCTCGTCCGGAGATTGAAAAATCACCTCAAGGCAATTTATTTTGGGACACTCAAAAACATTCAAACTGCTGTAACCGACCAGTTGAAGGCTATTCCAGAATCCGAGTTCCAGCACTGATATGAGGATTGGAAGAATCATCTCCAGTGCTGTGTGGCTTCCAAAGGAAGGTATTTTGAGGGAGATAATCAGAGGCGGCTCGTCATATAGAGCTACGGAGCCATGGCACTACTAGTTTCAAGCTCAGCAAGAATATTTAATTAATTCTTAAAACACTTTTTCGCCGGTTACTTTGGTTTAGGAAGATATATCGTTCTTTCTTTCTTCAAAAAAGGAGGGAGGTAGGGTATATTCTATAAGTGGCTATGCGATCAACATGCTCCACGAGCCGCCACTGGTTAAAACTGTTCGTAGTTAAACATGCATTTTTTTAATTGCGTTCAAAATTGAGCATTTTCTAAAATAAATACAAAATAGTAGAAATTGTTTAAAAATTCTGAAATAATTCTACACAACTCCCAAATTATTATATTTTAAGAATATAATCAACTTCTTAAATTCCAACAATGTTTTAACGAGTTATAACTGTTTGTTGTTGAACAAGCATTTTTTAATTGCGTTCAAAATTGAACATATATATACATCATCTTTATTCAGACTATACAGTAGGTTGTATTAATATACAAAATATACAAAAAACAAAAAGGGTGTTAGTCCGTCTGGGCTATCGACCTGCGGTCTTTCAGCCCTGTCTTGATTCTACTGGTGAAAACATATAATACTTTGCTAGCTAGCTGAATTGTCCTGATGATTCGCGCAAATGAATTGATGTATTGTGATGGGAGGATGCTGATATTTAGAAGGGATATTCGGGTTTCGGGAAATACAGAATTTGGATAGAAGTTGTTGATTAAAAGGATTGTTTGCAAATTTAACGCTAAGGCTAAGTATACGCTGGGAGATAGGTGTGACGTGGGTGGTTTCATATAATAGGTCATTTGAGGGATTATGGAGTGGATTAGTCGGGTGTCTTAATTTGGTTAGGGTTCTTAGGGCTGATCGTTCAGCAACTTGGAAGTGGTATAGGATGGATGGTCGGATTTGGGTAAAAAGGATTGCACCGTAGTCTAACAAGGGCCGGCATATCGATTTGTAAATATTAACAGCTGTTTCTGTTGATATGCCTTGTTGTTTAAATGTTAAGGATCTGAAATGCCGGGCCCTGGTCTTGATTTTAGTTTTAATGGATTGGGCATGAGTTTTAAAGGATAGTTTGGAGTCAAATAGGATGCCTAGGTATTTACAGGTATGGGAGGGATGGATTGTGACGTTACTGGATATGATGGTGGGGGATTGTGGTGTGATTTTGTGGTAAGGGATAAATAATTTGGATTTGGAGGGATTAATTTTGATGCGCCATTTGGAGCACCAAGCTTGGATGGAGTCAAAGGAGGATTGGAGGGATTGGTGAGCAATTGAAAGGGTGGGTGCATGAGTAATAAGAGCGGTGTCATCGGCGAAAAGCAAGGTATAATAGCAAATTGAACATTTTCTAAAATAAATACAAAATAGTAGAAATTGTTAAAAAATTCTGAAATAATTCTACACAACTCCCAAATTATTATATTTTAAGAATATAATCAACTTCTTAAATTCCAACAATGTTTTAACGAGTTATAACTGTTTGTTGTTGAACAAGCATTTTTTAATTGCGTTCAAAATTGAACATTTTCTAAAATAAATACAAAATAGTAGAAATTGTTTAAAAATTCTGAAATAATTCTACACAACTCCCACATTGTTATATTTTAAGGATGTATTCAACTTCTTTAATTCCAACAATGTTTTAATGAGTTATAACTGTTTGTTGTTAAACAAGCATTTTTTAATTGCCTTAAAAATTGAGCATTTTCTAAAATAAATAAATAATATTAAAAATTATTTAAAAATTCTGAAATAATTCTATACAACTCCTTAATTATTATATTTTAAGAATATAATCAACTTCTTAAATTCCAACAATGTTTTAACGAGTTATAACTCTTTGTTGTTAAACAAGCATTTTTTAATTGCGTTCAAAATTGAGCATTTTCATAAATAAATAAAAAATATTAAAAATCATTTAAAAATTCTGAAATAATTCTACGCAAGTCTCAAATTATTATATTTTAAGAATATAATCAACTTCTTAAATTCAAACAATGTTTTAATGAGTTATAACTGTTTGTTGTTAAACAAGCTTTTTTTAATTGCGTTCAAAATAGAGCATTTTCAAAAATAAATAAAAAATATTAAAAATTGTTTAAAAATTCTGAAATAATTCTACACAACTCCCAAATTATTATATTTTAAGATTATAATCAACTTCTTAAATTCCAACCATTTTTTAATGAGTTATAACTGTTTGTTGTTAAACAAGCATTTTTTAATTGCGTTCAAAATTGAGCATTTTCTAAAATAAATAAAAAATATTAAAAATTGTTTAAAAATTCTAAAATAATTCTACACAACTCCCAAATTATTATATTTTAAGATTATAATCAACTTCTTAAATTCCAACCATTTTTTAATGAGTTATAACTGTTTGTTGTTAAACAAGCATTTTTGAATTGCGTTCAAAATTGAGCATTTTCAAAAATAATTAAAAAATATTAAATATTATTTAAAAATTCTGAAATCATTCTATACAACTCCTTAATTATTATATTTTAAGAATATAATCAACTTCTTAAATTCAAACAATGTTTTAATGAGTTATAACTGTTTGTTGTTAAACAAGCATTTTTTAATTGCGTTCAAAATAGAGCATTTTCAAAAATAAATAAAAAATATTAAAAATTGTTTAAAAATTCTGAAATAATTCTACACAACTCCCAAATTATTATATTTTAAGATTATAATCAACTTCTTAAATTCCAACCATTTTTTAATGAGTTATAACTGTTTGTTGTTAAACAAGCATTTTCAAAGATAATTAAAAAATATTAAATATTATTTAAAAATTCTGAAATCATTCTATACAACTCCTTAATTATTATATTTTAAGAATATAATCAACTTCTTAAATTCCAACATTTTTCTAGTGAGTTATAACTGTTTGTTGTTAAAGAAGCATTTTTTAATTGCTTTAAAAATTGAGCATTTTCTAAAATAAATAAATAATATTAAAAATTATTTAAAAATTCTGAAATAATTCTATATAACTCCCAAATTATAATATTTTAAGAATATAATCAACTTCTTAAATTCCAACATGTTTAAAACAATGTTTTAACGAGTTCTAACTGTTTGTTGTTGAACAAGCATTTTTTAATTGCGTTCAAAATTGAGCTTTTTCAAAAATAAATTAAAAATATTAAAAACTATTTAAAAATTCTGAAATAATTCTATACAACTCCTAAATTATTATATTTTAAAAATATAATCAACTTCTTAAATTCCAACAATGTTTTAATGATTTATAACTGTTTGGTGTTAAAGAAGCATTTTTTAATTGCGTTTAAAATTGAGCATTTTCAAAAATAAATAAAAAATATTAAAAATTATTTAAAAATTCTGAAATAATTCCATACAACTCCTTAATTATTATATTTTAAGAATATAATCAACTTCTTAAATTCCAACAATGTTTTAACGAGTTATAACTGTTTGTTGTTGAACAAGCATTTTTTAATTGCGTTCAAAATTGAGCTTTTTCAAAAATAAATAAAAAATATTAAAAATTGTTTAAAAATTCTAAAATAATTCTACATAACTCGCAAATTATTATATTCTAAGAATATAATCAACTTCTTAAATTCCAAAATTTTTTTTAATTGCTTTAAAAATCGAGCATTTTCTAAAATAAATAAATAATATTAAAAATTATTAAAAAATTCTGAAATAATTCTACAACTCCTTAATTATTATATTTTAAGAATATAAGTAACTTCTTCAATTCCAATAATTTTTTATATGCCATGGCATTGCCTGTAGTTTGAAGCTCAGCAAGAATTTTTAATTAATTCTTAAAACACTTTTTCGCCAGTTACTTTGGTCCAAGTTAAATCGTTGTTTCTTCAAAAAAGGAGGGGGGGGGGGGGTACATTGTATATGGCTCTACCATCAACATGTTCCACGAGCCGCCACTGGAGATAATATTGAATTGTAATTCTATTCAAATATATTTTTTAATTTACACACCTCGAACATATTGGGAAATCCCCTACGTATGTATTCTACATACTATGACCTTGTGGTTTTCTAATCCTTTTTATAAAATTGGAAATACGGAATTTATATGGCTTTATATAAAATTATTCGTTATACAGCATTTTACAACTTTTCAGGAAGGAATTAATAATTTAACCACAATAATTTATGGTTCAAACATTTTAATAATGGATTATCACTTGGCAACGGTCGCAACCACCCTCTTCATTTCATAGAAGATGTCTCGGTCTTGGAGACGCTGGGACCTAGCGGGTGGAGTTCCTGCTTCTGGGTCCCTTTTGTGCGAGTTCGTGTCCTGCCCGTCACGTTTCTGCTAGAAAATTATCCATGGTTGTCTAGTGTTTGTTCTATTTTCATAAAAATATAATCCAATTATAATATAAATCGGTCGTGGCTGAATATCGCAGATGGCTTAGCCAATTTCCTATCAACTATCCGTACTTAAAAAAAAAGAAATATTGCTCTCGGCCATATATTGAGGCAGTGGCGGCTCGTGGAATATGTTGATGGTAGAGCCACTTACAAAATACCCCCCCCCCCTTCTTTTTTGAAAAAGAAAGAACGATTTATCTTCCCAGACCAAAGTAACTGGTGAAAAAGTGTTTTAAAAATTTAAAAATTGATTATATATTTTGGCTGACCTTGAAATTACAGGTAGTGCAACGGCTCTATATAACGAGCCACCCCTGTATTGAGGTATTAATGTGTTACAAACTGAATTTTGTATTAAAACTATTTAATTACATAGCAATGTTGCGAATGTAATTAAGGTATAGACCTAGATGATTAGTTATGATGTATATCAATTAGTGGTGTGAGGTTATGTGTGTCGGAACGTGGGCTTTTGTCGGCGACCGATGGGATTAAGAGGGATTTATACCTTAAGTGACATGTTATTACAGTTTGCGGAAGACGTCGGTGTCTGGGCTAAATGGGGAGTAGTTCATCATTGTGTCACGGTTATTTATAACCATTTCTGGGCTTTGCACGTTTGGATCTTTTGGAAAAGTATTCCTTTCGTCGAATAGTCAATTAAGCCATTAATAATGGATAATGTTTCTTAAAAATTAGACATGCATTAAAAAAAATTCACTTAGATAGTTTTATTTTACTACCTCGGCATTCTGTTGTAAAAGTTATTTAAAAAAAAAAACATTTTTATAATATAACCTTTTGGATCAATATTTCTTGTGGATAATTTTTCATTGAAAAAAAAATATACCAAATTTACTGAAAATATTTTCATATGCTTCAATTCTAAAATTATTTCATCGAGTAAGGTTTCTTACTTTGTATGTATTATTTCCCTGATTAAAGTTTTGGCAACTTTAACGTGCCATTATCGAAATTACAATACTGTACTAAATTTTTTCTACGACCGATAAATAAAGTGGGCTTTTGCGCATTCATTTGACAACGCAAAGTAGACGTTTTCCGAACAGCTGTACTTCCCCACATGTTACCTACAGCAACATGCGGGAAAAGACTTTCCCGCACGCTTGAATTAAATGTAGGTATTTTCTGTGTTCTTGTCCGCTAGATACGAACGAGAGAGTTTAAGGTTCCCCACCTCATGACAAAGCGAAAATAATGGCATTGATATTTATGTATTATGTGTTTGGGTTTTTCTGCAAAACGGTCGTAGAAAAATTTCGAGCGCAAAGCCTGTTTGCCGTCTGTCACAATCGGCAAACACGTACTTTGCGCAATTCATACACAAATAGCTAACGGAGTCTCTAGACATTTGCATATTTTGCGAATATGGCAATCCAGCATCGAGTAGAAGTTTAGCTGCGATTTTTCTGTTACAGTTACTTCCGTTAAACCGTATTGGTTATAAATAAACGTTGGAAAAATAACGTACGAAAAATTTTAATAAAGACGCGGACTTTTTAATCTCGAGCGCGGGCGTTATAATTTGCGGCTAATAAGAAAGGTAAACAGAGATTAGGGTCTGGTTGATTTGTAGTCTCTAAATGAGTACACGTGTCGCCATAAATACTTCGGGATCTTCTTTTATACCCACCGAAGTTCCCTCCGCCCGCCTGCTGACGGCATGATGGATCACACGTGTAATTCCCGAGACAAATTTCGAACGTGTCACATGTTCCGTCTTAATATATTTCATACTTAGAACATCCAATCTAATCAACTCATTAGACAGCTCAATTAAACTTTATGCACGCCGGCATAAATCCTCCGCAGACAGTAAAATTTTTATCACCTACAATTTCACGGTTTTAACTAAGCGTTACCTCTTTATTAACTGTAGCGTTTTAGGAGCAATAACGATATTATTATCTATTTATCAATTTTTAATCTTCATCTTCGTTTTTGGCATAGTCTTTGTTTTTAACAAAAAACATAATAGATTTTTAATAACTGCAGTCACAGGCTTGTTCCCATAATGAATTGCACGTTCCTTTGCCTTGATATTTTCATTGAAAGTGTTAATCCATCCTAACTGCTGCAAATTAAAGTTATTTTTTCCTCGTGCTGACGTATAATTTCAAGGTCGTCTATCATGAAATTTTTCGTAATCAGCATTTTTCATTCTTTTTACACGCAGAAAGGAAGGCATCATTTTTCCTCAGTATTAATTCATTTTGGATCTTCGACAGTTTCAATTTTCAATTCAAAACTACAAGTAGACCTTCTTCAATTTTCACCTACTAAAATAAATACAAAATAGTAGAAATTGTTTAAAAATTCTGAAATAATTCTACACAACTCCCAAATTATTATATTTTAAGAATATAATCAACTTCTTAAATTCCAACAATGTTTTAACGAGTTATAACTGTTTGTTGTTGAACAAGCATTTTTTAATTGCGTTCAAAATTGAACATTTTCTAAAATAAATACAAAATAGTAGAAATTGTTTAAAAATTCTGAAATAATTCTACACAACTCCCAAATTATTATATTTTAAGAATATAATCAACTTCTTAAATTCCAACAATGTTTTAACGAGTTCTAACTGTTTGTTGTTGAACAAGCATTTTTTAATTGCTATCAAAATTGAGCATTTTCAAAAATAAATAAACAATATTAAAAATTATTTAAAAATTCTGAAATAATTCTACACAACTCCTTAATTATTATATTTTAAATATATAATCAACTTCTTAAATTCCAATAATGTTTTAATTACGTTCCTTTGCCTTGATATTTTCATTGAAAGTGTTAATCCATCCTAACTGCTGCAAATTAAAGTTATTTTTTCCTGGTGCTGTCGTATAGTTTCAAGGTCGTCTATCATGAAATTTTTCGTAATCAGCATTTTTCATTCTTTTTACACGCAGAAAGGAAGGCATCATTTTTCCTCAGTATTAATTCATTTTGGATCTTCGACAGTTTCAATTTTCAATTCAAAACTACAAGTAGACCTTCTTCAATTTTCACCTACTACCACCTCATGTCGTATTTCATCTACCATCTGACGATGTTTGCTAACTCATCATGATCAAATGAATGATGGGTTTTGTAAGATTAAAGAAAACTTCAATGTGCACCCTTTAGGCACTTATTTTAGTTACTACTTGTATGTCCAAAATCAAATAACCAGAGGGTAGTGAGGGTATTTCAAGTATACTTTAAAGGTTGGTTGGTGAAACGGTAGCTTGTATATTTTGATGAAAACTGAAAATACTGGAAGCTGAAATTAAACTTTCGGTTCTTCCTCATGCCACGATAGTAGACATGCGTGCGGGTCATTATTTCGGTGAGGTAAAGTTGCGTTGTCCTGACCAATTTCAACTTCTGCTGGCCGTACCCTGAGTCACGCCACCAATCGCCACTGCTTCTAGTGCATCACAAATAAAAGTTGAGAAAAAAATTACTAAACAACGGTGAAGGCATTCAGGGTTGTTTTTTCATCTAGCCTTATACAAGGGATGTAACCGATAACGAAAACTGTTTTAAAGACGATTTTAGAAAATTGGGGCATTTTTAATGTGCATTTAATATTTCAGTCTCGTATATTTTCAATTTTTATTTCGGCAAACTTATGAATTATGAGGGCCCTAGGCCTAGGATATTTAACAGGTTATTCCAAATTATTAAAAAAATTCAACGATTTTAAAACCTTTTTCTAGGCCTCAAAATTATTCACAATTCATAACTTTGCCAAAATAAAAATTCAAAATATACGAGACTAAAATATTAAAAATGCCCCAATTTTCTAAAATCGTCTTTAAAAGAGTTTTCGTTATCGGTTACATCCAATTATTCACTTTTTGTTTTGTAAATAACTGAAGGCATAACATATACAGAATATCGTAATTACAACATGGACAATTAAAAAAGTAATGGAAACAAATCCGTTTTATACAATAAATCTTGTTTGTAATTAAAATACAACGAGTATAAATTAATAATAAATATTGGAAAAGGCGCGAATTTATCAATTTACCGCGTGTGAGTTTTAATGATATTTATAATTAAAATGTGGCGTAATTTTTGCGGCGCATAAAAGTGGTCGGAGAAATATTGGGAAATTGGGAAATTTATAAAATTAAACATATATGGGCTGCTAAATGAAAAATCAGATATGATGGTATAAATATAAAGCAAATAGTCGAGGGCGTACGCAAAAATAATAGCGTAAATAAATTAATGGAAATTTTAATTAATAATCTCGCTTTTAAAATATTAATGCAACGAAATAATAAAAAGCAAATATTGCGTATTGAGTTTCGTTGTCCCCGATTACACGTGCTGTTATTTTTAATATATTTATTAATTAACCAAGACTCAAACTTCAATTTTCTAAAAAAATAGTGATGTGGCCATCATGTTACTTTCTCCGACTGGATGGTATCATAGCCATTTATATTCACGTTTTCATGGTTTATTATCAATTGAAATCCTATTTTAAATGTTCATCGAGCGTTGTGTAAACTCGGATGAAACTGACGTTTAAAACGTCAAAATTATGAAAGATGGAAAAATTATACTTCAAATTCAAAAACTCAGTTTACTCAAAAACTAAAGGGACTTCGAAAGAAAACTTATTTTGTTCATTTTAGCATTCTCTACAATTATTATTAACATAAATTTGCTATAACTATTATCGTTTTATAATTATAAACCAAAAATTAAAAAATAATAATAAATTTTTTTCTCGAATAAAAATGATTTTATGAAAAATGTTTTCAAGCAAAAGATGTTCATTTCTTTGTTGTCTTCAAAGTTTGTTTAAATGTTTTTGTGATATTTTTCATATTTAAGAAAATATTGGCAAAAAACAAAAAACAGTTAAGGTAAACGCCCACTTCCGGTGTACCAAATTTTACCAAAAGCTTTTCAGCTCTTCAGATTATCAAATAAGACGTATGTTCAAAGTTTTATATCAATTGCTCTATTAGTTTTTGAGATACAGCGCGCACAGACAGACACACACACAGCCACACACACAACACACACACGGACACACACACAGACACAAAAAAAAAAAATTCCAGAAATTGTTGAAATGGCATCTAGGGACCCCAAAACGGATATTTCCGTAAAAAAAATTTTTGAAAAAAAAATCACGATCACAATACTTTCTCGTACTTCGTAACGGAGAAAGTAAAAATACATATAAATAATGGATTAACATAAAACCAAGTTTTAAATCTACAATATTAATAAGAATTTTAAATCGTAATACAAAAAAACTTAAATTACTTGAATGTTCAAATATTGTTATTGAAAATGGAAGTTGAATAACAAAAAAAAACGATATTCCTAGCTGCCCTGCATGCCAAATTTTAGATAACATTTTGACATAACTGCGTCTCAATTGCAGTAATTTCATTTATATCTCCCCTAAAACAAAAGCGAGAAAATCGCTTGAAAAACCAAAATTATTTCGAAAGGACGACGTTTCCCGAGTTGAATTAAATTTTCGTAGAGTTGTCTCCCTGCGTTTTATATCTATACCAATTATTTTTCGTTCGAATGTCAACTCAACCTAGAATTAAAAAAAAAATCGCAGCTCGCAAGAAAATTTGTGCATTTTTAAAACCCAACATTATTTTGAAAGAATGGTGTTTCCTGAACTGAATTAATTTTTTGTAGAATTTTACCTGCACGATTTATATTTATTTAAATTGTTTTGTTGCAGATTCAATAATTCAAAATACAGAATATAAAAAAATCTACTGGTTAAAACATCGGCGAATATACAAAATTCAAAATAAATTTTAAAGAACGGCGTTTACTGCGTTGAATTTCTATTTTGTACAATTTTTACCTGGCATTTTATATTTATTATAACTGTGTAATATATTAAAACTAAAATTAAAAAAAAAAATACCCAATTTGGAATTTCAAAAACCAAAATTGTTTTGAAAGGGGGCTGTTTTGTGAGCTAAATATAATTTTAACGTGTCGTTTTAAGTTTATTATAACTGTGTGTTGGCATATTAAAACTAAAATTAAAAAAAATACAACTTGGAATTTCAAAAACCAAAATTGTTTTAAAAGGGGGCTGTTTTGTCAGCTAAAATTTTAACGTGGTGTTCTAAGTTTACTATAACTGTGTGTTAACATATTAAAACTAAAATTTAAAACAAATCACAAAAAATTGGTGGATTTTTGAAAATTGAATAATAATAGAATTTATTCCCAACAGATTGATAAATCTAATTACAGGGAATACAAAATTTTTAACTTAATCGAAACATAAATTCGTAAAAATAAAGTTAAACTAATAGTGCTCTTAAAATTATACTTAATATTATGTTAAATAAAAAAAAGAGGGCAGAAAGACCGATAGGTCGATAGCCCTAATAAAACATTGTTTACTACTACTACTAAAAAAAAAGAAAATTATACAAAAAGTATTCAAAATCCATAATGAATAAATGATTTCAGTTTTTGTAGAATATTAACTTGGCGTTCTATATTTGTTTAATTTATTTTTTGTGGCGTGTTCAACATATCAAAACTAAAACTTAAAAAAATACCCAACTTGGAATTTCAAAAACCAAAATTATTTTGTAAGGGAGGTGTTCTGTGAGCTAAACGTAATTGTTGCCTCGGCCTTTTGTATTTATTTTACATTTTTTTCGTTCAAGTGTTCAACGTAAAAAAAGTAACTCGCAAGGAAATTGGTGGCTTCTCAAAAACCAAAATTATTTCGAAAGGACGGTATTTCCTGAGCTGAATTTAATTTTTGTACAGGTTTATCCTTGCGTTTTAGATTTATTTTAATTTTTTCCTTCGAATGTCGATAAGCCTCAACCTAGAATTAAAAAAAAACGCAAGAACTACAATTATTTAGAAATTCTTGAACTGAATTAAAAATTTGTAGAAAATACCTGCTTGGTTTATATTTATTTCAATTTTTTTTCGTTGTAGATTCAACAATTCAAAATATAGTATATAAAAAAATTCGCTGCTGATTAAAAAATCCGCGGATTTACAAAATCCAAAATTAATTTTATAGAATCGCGTTTAGTGCGTTGCATTCCAATTTTGTATAATTTTAACCTGGCGTTTTAAATTTATTATAACTAAAAACTAAAATGAAAAAAAAAATCACAAAAAATTGGGGGATTTTTGAAAATCAAAATTGTATAGAAAGAATGTAGAATAACAACTTCGCGTTCTATATTTTTTTAAATTTTATTTTTCGTTGTGTATTCAACATCAAAACTAAAATTTAAAAAATGTACAACTTCGAAGAAAATATGTGGAATTTCAAAAATCAAAATTATTTTGGTATTGTGATGTTTTTTGAGCTAAATATTATAATTGTTGTTTATTTAAGTTTTTTTTTTCGCTCAAGTGTTCAATATAGAAAACATAACTAGCGAGAAAATTTGTACATTTTTAAAAACTACAATTATTTTTGAGTGGTGTTTCTTGAACTGAATTAAAATTTTGCAGAAAAATAACTGCATGGTTTATATGTATTTAATTTTTTTTGTGTTGTTGCTGATTTAACAATTCAAAATATAGTATATAAAAAAATTCGCTGCTGATTAAAAAATCCGTGGATTTACAAAATCCAAAATTTATTTTAAAGAATCGCGTTAACTGCGTTGCATTCCAATTTTGTACAATTTTAACCTGGCGTTTTAAATTTATTATAACTAAAAACTAAAATGAAAAAAAAAAATCACAAAAAATTGGGGGATTTTTGAAAATCAAAATTGTATAGAAAGAATGATGTTTTCTGAACTGACTTCAGTTTTTGTAGAATAACAACTTCGCGTTCTATATTTTTTTAAATTTTGTGTGTTCAACATCAAAATTAAAAATTAAAATATGTACAACTTCGAAGAAAATGTGTGGAATTTCAAAAATCAAAATTATTTTGGTATGGTGATGTTTTTTGAGCTAAATATTATAATTGTTGTTTATTTAATTTTTTTTCGCTCAAGTGTTCAATATAAAAAAAACATAACTAACTTTTTTGGAAAAGTGGTGTTTCTTGAACTGAATTAAAATTTTGTAGAAAAATAACTGCATGGTTTATATGTATTTCTTTTTTTTTGTTGTTGATTCAACAATTCAAAATATAGTATTTAAAAAAATCGCTGCTGGTTAAAAAATTCGCGGATTTAAAAAATCCAAAATTAATTTTAAAGAATCGCGTTTAGTGCGTTGCATTCCAATTTTGTACAATTTAACCTGGCGTTTTACATGTATTATAACTTAAAACTAAAAAGAAAAAAGAATCACAAAAAATTGGATTTTTGAAAATCAAAATTGTTTAGAAAGAATGATGTTTTCTGAACTGACTTCAGTTTTTGTAGAATATCAACTTCGCGTTCTATATTTTTTAACTCTTTAACTACGGGCAAAATTATACATGATTGCAACGCCAACTTTTTTTCAAAACTTACTGAAATATTTTCTTAACCGCCATTTTGTCCTCATGTGGTTTAAATTTTGCAAATTTGTAAAATTTGTAATATTTTCTCTTTGAATTAAAACACTAAATTTTCTGTTGACGACTGCTGAATACAAAAACAGAATTACCAAGTCGCTTATTAACGATTCCCGTAGTGAAAGGGTTAAAAGTTATTTTTCGTTGTGTGTTTAAAACTAGAATTTAAAAAAATGCACAACTTCGAAGAAAATGAGTGGAATTCCAAAAACCAAAATTATTTTGAGCTAAATATAATTGTTGTTTATTTTAAATATAAAAAAGAAACATAACTATCGAGAAAATTGGTGGGGATATTTTTAGCATTTTTTTTGCGTAATACAAGCAATGAATATTTTTGGTACGTTAGGGGTATGTTGTACTATATTTAAAGTATACAATCCATTTTTTTTGGGTATAGAAAGTTGCAATATTTTCGAAATACAAGAGCGGATGTCGAAAGTGTCCGAAATGTAGACGCAAATCGGCGGACGAAATATCTCTTGGCAGGATTACTCGAAACAAAAAAAAAACCAAAGCTAATGAAGCTAACAAAATGTAAAAAAGTTAAAAATTAACAAAATGGTGGATTAAAAAAACAGAAAATTCAATTTTTAATTTTAAGGAGTTCGTTCATTTTTGTTTAAAAATTATTATTTCCATGAATATTTTTTGGTTCGGAGTGGTTCATCGACAATTGACATAAGTTAGCTGTTTGTATATACAAGCGCACGTTGATGGTTCAACAGTTTTAGAGCAATCGCGCCCGCCAACTTTGAAAACTCAATGTCTAGACAATCGTTTCCGTTATAGAAAAAAACGGATTTCTGAAATCTTACCTCAATTTTTCATTAATCCGCTATTCCAGGACCATATAATAAGCATTCATTCTATAGATCGAAAACTAGCGAATTAGCAAAAAAAAACGATATTTTAGACATTAGAACAACCCAATTATGATCTCCTTATCGATTATTAATTGTATGTTTGGATACACCGTCTTGTTGAAACCACATGTTTTGAACGTTCAAATTTTTCCCATAAAAAGTTTGTAATCATCACTCGGTATAGATCGCACTGCCAGCTTTATTTTAGAAAATAAAAAAATTGTCCTATCACCCCACGGCCCAAAAACCCGCACATATTAATATGAAGAAATGGCTATATAAGAAGACTTATTCTTTGATGAGAAATCTATTAAGTTATACATTCTGATAACGATTTTGATATGCTGGAAAGCGTAGGAATCATCACGTCAGATACAAAACTCCAAGCATAATACAAATTAGAAATTAATATATTTGTACGAAACTGATCCAACATTCGGCACAGTTTAGAAAAACAAGATTAACGCAATCCAATTATTGCGGAGACGCGCATTAGAAGGGTGAACAGAATATAGAATGCGGGTATTTATAGTAATCCTTTCGGAACCGTATTGGCAGAGCCCGGAGCGAGTTCGGGGCCTCTTTGGCACAATGGAAACGCTACTTTCCGCCGCATTGATTTTAATAAATCTGTCGGATGTTGGATGTGTAACAAAGTTACGGCCACCGCTGCATACATTAATATTACGTATTCGAGGCGTAGTTTTGGGAAAATGGAAATGGAGTTTGTGCAAATTCCACCACCACGAGGGGAACTGTAGGAAGGACGAGGCGGGCGAGCGAGCGGCAGCGGTGGTGGCGGCTTTTGCTAATTGTAATTTCTGTGGAAGCTTCGGCTGCATTGCAAATAGAGAGAGAGTGGCATTAGCGCTCCGTGTTTATCTAAGAGGGGGATGGAGATGGATGTGTTTATTTAGAGCCCCGGGAATTAACCATCCAACCGCTATTCGATCTCCCTGATAAAACCTCTTAATTCTGCCACAGACGGCACTCTTCACCTCCTCCCCAATTCTCCTTCTTTTTGCTTAATAATACTTCCCTATGCTCGATTATTATAATTCACTGTCCTCTGGTATACTTTTTCCTGTATCTATTATGGAAGTTTTGATTTGCATACCAGGTGGGGAAGGATCACTTTCCTAAGTATCAAACTACAGCATCTGAAAATCTTACGTCATTGAGAGTATTAATAACCGTAACTAACTTAAGACTCCCTTTGAGGCTTGTTTCCTTGCGATGGCTATCCAAAATCGGATACCAAATCATTTTAATCGTTGCAGTATCAGGGAGTCTTAATAAGTGCAGTCACGGGCTTGTTTCCATAATGAATTGCACTGTACTGATGATGACTATCTAAAAACGGGCCTACAGTTATCTGTGAAGGAAGAGAATAACTTATACTTCCGCTAGTTTAGCAAACAAATCTTTCAACATTATTCATGTATAAGCTAGAGAAGATATAGTTGGACAGGACAAAATTGAATCGTTTTTAACAAAAAAACATAATAGATTTTTGAAGTTTAGATTAAGAATTAACCTTAACTTTAAAATTCAATCAAGAATAAACTTAACTTAGAGAAGATATAGTTGGACAGGACACAACTGAATAATACCTAAGTGTAAGGGTCGTTTAACGACGGCTGAGATTTTAGGCATAGTCTTGTATGTTTGTGGGACGGTTTCTGACCTTGAAGTTAAAAGTACGATCCTTCACTTAAGATCTTTATTGCATAAGGATTATGTGTCCTTTCCAATTATATCTTCTCTAACTTAACACATTCACTGCCCACGTCACAAGCTTGACATGCGTCAAGTGCCACCAGTGTTTTTTTTAAAAGATCATTGAATATCAAATGAAGACTGAACGCGCGAGGGGCGGAGAGGGCACCACACCGTCGTACAGGTAAACATATTAGGCGCGTTGTGGGCAGTGGATGTGTTAGGTTTGTCCTTGATTGAATTTTAAACTTAAGGTTAATTCTTAATCTGGACTTAAAAATCTATTATGTTTTTTGTTAAAAACTATTCAATTTTGTCCTGGCCAACTATATCTTCTCTAGGTTATACATCAATAACATTGAAAGATTTGTTTGCTAAACTAGCGGAAGTATAAGTTATTCTTTTCCTTCACAGATAAATGTAGGCCATTTTTTAGATAGTCATCAGTACACAGTGAAATATTTTCATCGCTTTCTGGAATTTTAGTAAAAAGGTCTATTTGTAATTTTAAAGTGATCAAGGAAGCCTGCCGAAGATCTAAAAGGAAACAAGAATGGGAACAAATGAAAGAAAATAACTTTAAAGATGAAGGTGGATCAGCAGTTTCAATGAAAAAATCAGTGCACAGGACTCTACCTTGGCAGTGAAATATCTTCATCGCTTTCTGGAATTTTAGTAATAAGGTCTAATTGTAATTTTAAAGTGATAAATGAAGCCTGCCGAAGATCTAAAAGGAAACAAGAATGAGAACAAATAAAACCCCACGACCTTGAAACTAGAGTATGGGGAAGAAAATAACTTAAAAGATAAAGATGGATCAGCACTTTCAATTAAAAATCCAGGCACAGAATTTTTTTCCTTGACAGTGAAATATCTTCATCGATTTCTGGAAATTTAGGAAGAAGGTCTATTTGTAATTTTCAAGTGATAAAGGAAGCCTGCCAAAGATCTATAAGGAAATAAGAATTAGAACAGATAAAACCCCCACGACCTTGAAGCTATACAATAGCATGAGGAAGAAAATAACTTTAAAGATAAAGATGGATCAGCAGTTTCTATGAAAAAATCCAGGCACAGGAACGTCTTCCTTGACAGTGAAATATCTTCACCGCCTTCTGGAATTTTAGTAAGAAGGTCTATTTGTAATTTTAAAGTGAAAAAGGAAGCCCGCCGAAGATCTTAAAGGAAACAATAATGAGAACAAATAAAATAGGGCACAAGGAAGAAAATAACTTCAAAGACAAAAATAGATCAGAAGTTTCAATGAAAAATCCAGGCACAGAATTCTCTTCCTTGACAGTGAAATATCTTCATCGCCTTCTGGAATTTTAGTAAGAAGGTCTATTTGTAATTTTAAAGTGAAAAAGGAAGCTCGCCGACGATCTTAAAGGAAACAATAATGAGAACAAATAAAATAGGGCATAAGGAAGAAAATAACTTTAAAGATAAAGATGGATCAGCAGTTTCAATGAAAAATCCAGGCACAGGAATGTCTTCCTTGACAGTGAAATATCTTCATCGCTATCTGGAATTTTAGTATGAAGGTCTATTTGTAATTTTAAAGTGAAAAGGGAAGCCCGCCGAAGATCTTAAAGGAAACAATAATGAGAACAAATAACACCCCACGACCTTGAAACTAAACTTTAGCATGGGGAAGCAAATAACTTTAAAGATAAAGACGGATCAGCAGTTTCAATTAAAAATCCAGGAACAGGATTCTCTTCCTTGTCAGTGAGATATCTTCATCGCCTTCTGGAATTTTAGTAAGAAGGTCTATTTGTAATTTTAAAGTGAAAAAGGAAGCCCGCCGAAGATCTTAAAGGAAACAATAATGAGAACAAATAAAATAGGACATAAGGAAGAAAATAACTTTAAAGATAAAGATGGACCAGCAGTTTCAATGAAAAATCCAGGCACAGGAATGTCTTCCTTGACAGTGAAATATCTTCACCGCCTTCTGGAATTTTAGTAAGAAGGTCTATTTGTAATTTTAAAGTGAAAAAGAAACCCCGCCGAAGATCTTGAAGGAAACAATAACGAGAACAAATAAAATAGGGCATAAGGAAAAAAAAACCTTTAAAGATAAAGATGGATCAGCGGTTTCAATGAAAAATCCAGGCACAAGAATGTCTTCCTTGTCAGTGAAATATCTTCATCGCTGTCTGGAATTTTAGTAAGAAGGTCTCTTTGTAATTGTAAAGTGATAAAGGAAGCCCGCCGAAGATCTTAAAGGAAACAATAATGAGAACAAATAAAATAGGGCATAAGGAAGAAAATAACTTTAAAGATAAAGATGGATCAGCAGTTTCAATGAAAAATCCAGGCACAGGTCTGTCTTCCTTGTCAGTGAAATACCTTCATCGCTGTCTGGAATTTTAGTATGAAGGTCTATTTGTAATTTTAAAGTGAAAAAAGAAGCCCGCCGAAGATCTTAAAGGAAACAATAATGAGAACAAATAAAATAGGGCATAAGGAAGAAAATAACTTTAAAGATAAAGATGGATCAGCAGTTTCAATGAAAAATCCAGGCTTAGGTCTGTCTTCCTTGTCAGTGAAATATCTTCATCGCTGTCTGGAATTTTAGTATGAAGGTCTATTTGTAATTTTAAAGTGAAAAAAAAGCCTGCCGAAGATCTTAAAGGAAACAATAATGAGAACAAATAAAATAGAGCATAAGGAAGAAAATAACTTTAAAGATGAAGATGGATCAGCAGTTTCAATGAAAAATCCAGGAACAGGAATGTCTTCATTGACAGTGAAATATCTTTATCGCCTTTTGGAATTTTAGTAAGAAGGTCTATTTGTAATTTTAAAGTGAAAAAGAAAGCCCGCCGAAGATCTTAAAGGAAACAATAATGAGAACACATAAAATAGGGCATAAGGAAGAAAATAGCTTTAAAGATAAAGATGGATCAGCAGTTTCAATGAAAAATCCAGGCACAGGAATGTCTTCCTTGACAGTGAAATATCTTCATCGCTATCTGGAATTTTAGTATGAAGGTCTATTTGTAATTTTAAAGTGAAAAGGGAAGCCCGCCGAAGATCTTAAAGGAAACAATAATGAGAACAAATAACACCCCACGACCTTGAAACTAAACTTTAGCATGGGGAAGCAAATAACTTTAAAGATAAAGATGGATCAGCAGTTTCAATTAAAAATCCAGGCACAGGATTCTCGGTGGAATATCTTCATCGCTTTCTGGAGTTTTAGTAATGTCTACAGCTAATTTTAAAGTAAAAAATAAAGCCTTCAAGATTTAAAAAGAAACAATAATGCGAACAAATAAAACCCTACGATCTCCGACTCTTTGAATAGACTCACTCATGAGTTACCCATCTCTACTCCAAACTAATTAACAGTATAAGGAAGAAAATAATCCTTAATTTTCAGCAACCAGGAAGAATCTGCAGTTTAAATAAAAACATATTCAGGCCTGGGAGTTTGTTGATACTGAAATATCTTCATCCTTCTTTGGAATTTTGATTTTTAACAACTGTACTACTAAAATACTATTATGCTGCTGCCCAGGGAAGATTGCCATTTTTTTGTGAGTTAGCAATCATTGCCCTTTCCGAGTTAAACATCGTTGGTAGTAGCTGAAATGCTTCTGAGTTTGCAACGTGCAACACAAATATCGTAAAAGCACTGTCAAAATTTCAATCTGATTGAAAATTAAACTAGGTCTACTTGTAATGAAACCTGTTGAAGATCTAAAAAGTATACTTTACTTTCTGCGAGAAAAATGGGCGAAAAAAAGTCGTTAAAGGTTCACCAGATGACCTTGAAACTGTACGACTGCACGAGGCAGAAAATAACTCTTCATTTTCAGCAACTAGGAATGAATAGTCAACAGTGTTAAAGTTAGTAAACATTGCTGCTTCTGAATTGGCAAGTTTGATAAAATATCGTTGGTAGTAGATGGTACTTAAATTATACAGGAAGCTGACCAAAATTATCTTGGAAGAAAAAAAGGAAGCCTGTCGACGATCTAAATAAAATTGACAATGAGGTTGAAAATCATTCTTCACAAGCATTTGGAGATGATCGGCAAACACCTTACAAGCATTAAAACAAAGATCTTTACGTTATTCAATAGCATGATAAAGTACAATTTTCATGTTTAGGATTCTGAGAGAACTCTATAAAATGAAATAATTTAGTAAACTTCTTCGCGCCAAATTATATGGCATATGATTTAATACATAAATAGTATACTTGAAGGACAAGCAATTTCCGTTATACTTAGCACCGAAATTATTTCAGCGCTCATATCTGTTACAAATTCCAAGGCCTCCTGAGAGTCCTTTGAAGTTTTCTTTAACGCCTGTAATACTTTTGAGTTAGCAAACGTCGCTAAAAGTAGGAGTAATGCTTTCTGTGCATTATCAATAGTATACTTGTAGCTTCAGAGGAAAGGGTGAAGCTTGTCAAAGAACTAAATTTAATGAAGAATAAACAGGAAAATAATATTTCATTTTGTGTTTTCGGGGATCAATAACCATCAAAAGATTCAAACTACCTTTACACCAAATTAAACGACAGAAGGAGGAACAGACAAAGTTTTACTCACAACTTCAGCATCCAGGAATGATTAGAAATCAAAACATGACACTAATAGTAAATTTGTAGAGCAGTGCCTTGTTTCAGAATTTTGTGGAAAAGATTCTGCAGATTCTCCAATTATTTATAGGTCATGTAAGTTGGTTCACGTTCTGAAATAATCAAACCAATATTTTCTTGCCTTGGAATTTTGGAAAGTAGATCCTACGAATTACTCAATGATTTATACATTGGTTTGCGTTTTGAAATAATCAAACCAATGTTTCCTTGCCTTCAAACCATGTTGTGGTTTAACGTTATTTCAATAAGCTTTTTTTGTGATCATTTGGTAGCTGATACGAATTAATCGTTGGTTGGTATCTTCGATCCAGATATTTGAGAATGTTTCGTTTTGTTTCAAGGCTCATTACACTTTTCAACTTGTCAATGGTTTACAGTAGCGCAGCCAAGAATGATCATTGGGGGGCTTAAAAGGAAATAATGTTGAAAATAAGTGACTAATATCCTTTTTTCTTTGAAAAATTTAATTTGGATTACCTATTATTATTTTAATAATTCTAATGTTTTTGACCGTATCTAAGATATATTTTCTATAATTCAAATTAAATTAAAATCAAATTAAAATCCCCTTGGAGAGGGGAGCTGTAGCCTAGTAGTCCCCCTGCGCCAGTGATGTTTTAAATTGTTTCTTTTTAAGGATGGTGGTTAGGAATTTGTGCTGAGGAAGCACGGATGACTTAGGAAATATTGGCATAGCCATTCTGCCACAACCAATTTGTAAATATGGTTATTATAATGGAAATTTTCGTTCAGAAAAATTACCACCTCTAGGAAATTTGAACCCGCGATCGCGAGGCCAAGAAGCAGGAACTCTTCTCATAAGGCCACCGTGCTCCCATTAGTATATGTTTTTATTTTTAAAGATTGTTCTATGCGAAGATTCTTTTACTCTTTCCAAATATTTTAATTCTAATGGTTCTTCTTTTTCTGCGCGATCTGCTATGCTTACAAATTCCCATGGGCAGGAAGTAAATTGTGATTTTAGTTGGTATTCATGAATTTAATGTCAGATTTGGCAAGGGTGCGATTGTTTTCATCTATACCAGACGTTAGGTCTATTGAGAATGTTATTGGAAAACTTTATTTAATCACTTTTGATAGTCTCCATCGATACAAGACGTAGCATCTCTTGGAAATGTTATTGGAAAACTTATTTATCTATCAAAAATTAAAAGTACAGTCTGTACAAGTATTAAACCTATTAATTTTATGATTTCCAGACACGTGTTTCAAATTTAGCGATTCATTCTCCTAGAAGTATAAACAATTACTGTAATCTCGAGAATAAATCGCGAGATTAGAAATACCTGCCAGGAAGTTATCAATAAAAATATTTCTAATCAGCCTATAAAAAAATATGCTCCAACAAAAGAATTAATTTTGATTACTTCACTAATTACGTTTCTCAAGGCGTTTATTAATAATGGTTATCGCAATAATGAATTTCTACAATCTAAATGATTTGTTATCACTTCAATACCAAAGCGTATGCAACGGCTTTTTTTGCGTACTCAGTTTTATTGCATTTTATTTTTTTATCAGTAAAACTTATTCAGCAAGAATAAAGAATAGAAATTGAAATTTTCTGTACAATCGGTTTTCTATATATCCTTCAAGTTAATTGGCGAAAGATCGACTCGACTCATGATTAGTTCCGTCGAGAACGCTATTTTCCGGGCATTCTCCTCCTGAATAGAGAGGCATTAAAGAAGGGCGTGTTTACTCAAGCCGCCCTTCACGCTAATAATGCGCACACTGGAAATTACAAAGTAAACATCTTCAGATAATAAGACGTCTGCCGAATTTCGGGTAAACTTTCGGCGACCGGCCCAAGATAACAAAGTGGCCCTTTGGGGGCTTTGTGCCCACCTGTGTTGATCGAAGGCGTGAAAATTCCTCCTCGTGGATTTATAATTAGCCGCCCGGATGGAAATACGATGTTAATGAAACCGAGCGCCCGGAGAGGAGTGACGAATGTTGAATGTGTGAGCTATCAGTGAGGGCATATTTCGGATAACTGATGGTGCTGATGCTCCTTCTTGCTCACGCCACCGCGCGGCCGTGCAGTCGCGCGGCTGAATAAACATTCGGCGAGGGACGGATAAATCCATTCCGCACCACAAAGTCCCATCTATTTTATTCATGCTCCTACAATAACTCACACGGACTCTATTTTTCACTCTTTCTTGATATATAACGTACTAGAAATACAAAATCAACACGTCGTCGGAAAAATGAATACTGGAAAAAATGCATTTTTATTATCCCTCGGCTTGGAATAATAAGAAATAAAGCTTCCTGGAATTCACTAACTCTTTAAGGTCGTGTACATCATATAACCAGAAATAGCTACATATATTTTACAGGCATTTTATTGAACGATGTTAATAGGTTTTTGCACTCGATGGCGATCGACTTGGTCGGTACATCATATTTTCAACAATATTTTAAATTTTATCAGTTTATTTATTATCTTATTTATCTTAATAAATACTAATATTCAGTTACGGCTCGCGGGGTAACTCATGGTACGGCCGAGGTAGCAATATCTGTATTGCTACCTCTTCTATCTCGGCCGTACCATAAGTTACCCCGCGAGACGTCACTGCTAATATCTAAATATCAAACCTAAATTTGTATTACTTATTATAAATAATAGACAATTAGAATGTCTCTGTGGTCAAACTATTGCAATATAATGAAATTAATTAATAGATAATCAAGAATGTATATTTGTTTACTTTGCTTAAATATCAGAAAATGAAATATTACACATTCTAAAAGATATAGTGACAAAATTAATTATAAACACGGAAAAGGGGCAATTTATTTTTCACACAATTTGGTAGACATGTGTAACAGAAATGACTTCCTCTTATTTGGCGTTGACAGCCTGATCCTAACAGACTTGAAAAATTCCGTATTCGTTCCCACAAGAAGGGCGATGAAGATATAATGAAAAAAAAGAATTTAAATTGCAATAGGTTTCGAAATATATACATTTTTAATAATTGGTGAGGTATAAAATTTATAATAGCGATTGAGTTGTCATGAGTTTTGGCACATTTTGCGTGATATTGGTCTCTAGCATTTGTTTTTCTATTTTTTTATCGATCATTGAAATGCACAATTTTGAATTAAATTTTTTTTTAGTCTAGTGATTGGGCAGTATCCGCATTTTACTGCGTCAGCAATTGGAGTATATTTTAAATAAATTTAGAAATTTTCAAGTCTGTAGCATTTGTTTTTCTATTTTTTTATCGATCATTGAAACGCACAATTTTGAATTAAATTTTGCCAAGTTTTTGGTTTATTTTTTTAAGTCTAGTGATGGGGTAGTATCTGTATTTTACTGCGTCAGCAATTGGAGTATATTTTAAGTAAATTTAGAAATTTTCAAGTCTGTAGCATTTGTTTTTCTATTTTTTTTTATCGATTGAAATGCACAATTTTGAATTAAATTTTGCCATGTTTTTGGTTTATTTTTTAAGTCTAGTGATGGGGTAGTATCTGTATTTTACTGCGTCAGCAATTGGAGTATGTTTAAGTAAATTTAGAAATTTTCAAGTCTGTAGCATTTGTTTTTCTATTTTTTTATCGATCATTGAAACGCACAATTTTGAATTAAATTTTGCCAAGTTCTTGGTTTATTTTTTTAAGTCTAGTGATGGGCTAGTATCTGTATTTTACTGCGTCAGCAATTGGAGTATATTTTAAGTAAATTTAGAAATTTTCAAGTCTGTAGCATTTGTTTTTCTATTTTTTTTTATCGATTGAAATGCACAATTTTGAATTAAATTTTGCCATGTTTTTGGTTTATTTTTTAAGTCTAGTGATGGGGTAGTATCTGTATTTTACTGCGTCAGCAATTGGAGTATGTTTAAGTAAATTTAGAAATTTTCAAGTCTGTAGCATTTGTTTTTCTATTTTTTTATCGATCATTGAAACGCACAATTTTGAATTAAATTTTGCCTTGTTTTTGGTTTATTTTTTTAAGTCTAGTGATAGGGTAGTATCTGTATTTTACTGCGTCAGCAATTGGAGTATATTTTAAGTAAATTTAGAAATTTTCAAGTCTGTAGCATTTGTTTTTCTATTTTTTTTATCGATCATTGAAATGCACAATTTTTAATTAAATTTTGCCATGTTTTTGGTTTATTTTTATAAGACTAGTGATGGGGTAGTATCTGTATTTTACTGCGTCGGCAAGTGGAGTATATTTTAAGTAAATTTAGGAATTTTCAAGTCTGCAGCATTTGTTTTTCTATTTTTTTTTTATCGATCATTGAAATGCACAATTTTGAATTAAATTTTGCCATGTTTTTGGTTTATTTTTTTAAGTCTAGTGATGGGGTAGTATCTGTATTTTACTGCGTCAGCAATTGGAGTATGTTTAAGTAAATTTAGAAATTTTCAAGTCTGTAGCATTTGTTTTTCTATTTTTTTATCGATCATTGAAACGCACAATTTTGAATTAAATTTTGCCAAGTTCTTGGTTTATTTTTTTAAGTCTAGTGATGGGGTAGTATCTGTATTTTACTGCGTCAGCAATTGGAGTATATTTTAAGTAAATTTAGAAATTTTCAAGTCTGTAGCATTTGTTTTTCTATTTTTTTTATCGATCATTGAAATGCACAATTTTTAATTAAATTTTGCCATGTTTTTGGTTTATTTTTATAAGACTAGTGATGGGGTAGTATCTGTATTTTACTGCGTCGGCAAGTGGAGTATATTTTAAGTAAATTTAGGAATTTTCAAGTCTGCAGCATTTGTTTTTCTATTTTTTTTTTATCGATCATTGAAATGCACAATTTTGAATTAAATTTTGCCATGTTTTTGGTTTATTTTTTTAAGTCTAGTGATGGGGTAGTATCTGTATTTTACTGCGTCAGCAATTGGAGTATGTTTAAGTAAATTTAGAAATTTTCAAGTCTGTAGCATTTGTTTATCTATTTTTTTATCGATCATTGAAACGCACAATTTTGAATTAAATTTTGCCAAGTTTTTGGTTTATTTTTTTAAGTCTAGTGATAGGGTAGTATCTGTATTTTACTGCGTCAGCAATTGGAGTATATTTTAAGTAAATTTAGAAATTTTCAAGTCTGTAGCATTTGTTTTTCTATTTTTTTTATCGATCATTGAAATGCACAATTTTTAATTAAATTTTGCCATGTTTTTGGTTTATTTTTATAAGACTAGTGATGGGGTAGTATCTGTATTTTACTGCGTCGGCAAGTGGAGTATATTTTAAGTAAATTTAGGAATTTTCAAGTCTGCAGCATTTGTTTTTCTATTTTTTTTTTATCGATCATTGAAATGCACAATTTTGAATTAAATTTTGCCATGTTTTTGGTTTATTTTTTAAGTCTAGTGATGGGGTAGTATCTGTATTTTACTGCGTCAGCAATTGGAGTATGTTTAAGTAAATTTAGAAATTTTCAAGTCTGTAGCATTTGTTTTTCTATTTTTTTATCGATCATTGAAACGCACAATTTTGAATTAAATTTTGCCAAGTTCTTGGTTTATTTTTTTAAGTCTAGTGATGGGGTAGTATCTGTATTTTACTGCGTCAGCAATTGGAGTATATTTTAAGTAAATTTAGAAATTTTCAAGTCTGTAGCATTTGTTTTTCTATTTTTTTTTATCGATTGAAATGCACAATTTTGAATTAAATTTTGCCATGTTTTTGGTTTATTTTTTAAGTCTAGTGATGGGGTAGTATCTGTATTTTACTGCGTCAGCAATTGGAGTATGTTTAAGTAAATTTAGAAATTTTCAAGTCTGTAGCATTTGTTTTTCTATTTTTTTATCGATCATTGAAACGCACAATTTTGAATTAAATTTTGCCTTGTTTTTGGTTTATTTTTTTAAGTCTAGTGATAGGGTAGTATCTGTATTTTACTGCGTCAGCAATTGGAGTATATTTTAAGTAAATTTAGAAATTTTCAAGTGTGAAGCATTTGTTTTTCTATTTTTTTTATCGATCATTGAAATGCACAATTTTGAATTAAATTTTGCCATGTTTTTGGTTTATTTTTTTAAGACTAGTGATGGGGTAGTATCTGTATTTTACTGCGTCGGCAAGTGGAGTATATTTTAAGTAAATTTAGGAATTTTCAAGTCTGCAGCATTTGTTTTTCTATTTTTTTTTTATCGATCATTGAAATGCACAATTTTGAATTAAATTTTGCCATGTTTTTGGTTTATTTTTTTAAGTCTAGTGATGGGGTAGTATCTGTATTTTACTGCGTCGGCAAGTGGAGTATATTTTAAGTAAATTTAGGAATTTTCAAGTCTGCAGCATTTGTTTTTCTATTTTTTTTTTATCGATCATTGAAATGCACAATTTTGAATTAAATTTTGCCATGTTTTTGGTCTATTTTTTTAAGACTAGTGATGGGGTAGTATCTGTATTTTACTGCGTCGGCAAGTGGAGTATATTTTAAGTAAATTTAGGAATTTTCAAGTCTGCAGCATTTGTTTTTCTATTTTTTTTTTTATCGATCATTGAAATGCACATTTTTGAATTAAATTTTGCCTTGTTTTTGGTTTATTTTTTTAAGTCTAGTGATGGGGTAGTATCTGTATTTTACTGCGTCAGCAATTGGAGTATATTTTAAGTAAATTTAGAAATTTTCAAGTCTGTAGCATTTGTTTTTCTATTTTTTTTATCGATCATTGAATTGCACAATTTTTAATTAAATTTTGCCATGTTTTTGTTTTTTTTTTAAGTCTAGTGATGGGGTAGTATCTGTATTTTACTGCGTTAGCAATTGGAGTATATTTGAAGTTTTAGAAATTTGTAAGTCTGTAGCATTTGTTTTCTATTTTTTTTTATCGGTCATTGAAATGCACAATTTTTAATTAAATTTTGCCATGTTTTTGGGTTTATTTTTTTAAGTCTAGTGATGGGGTAGTATCTGTATTTTACTGCGTCAGCAATTGGAGTATATTTTAAGTAAATTTAGAAATTTTCAAGTCTGTAGCATTTGTTTTTCTATTTTTTATCGATCATTGAAATGCACAATTTTGAATCAAATTTTGCCATGTTTTTGTTTTTTTTAGTCTAGTGATGGGGTAGTATCTGTATTTTACTGCGTTAGCAATTGGAGTATATTTTAAGTTTTAGAAATTTGTAAGTCTGTAGCATTTGTTTTCTATTTTTTTTTATCGGTCATTGAAATGCACAATTTTTAATTAAATTTTGCCATGTTTTTGGGTTTATTTTTTAAGTCTAGTGATGGGGTAGTATCTGTATTTTACTGCGTCAGCAATTGTAGTATATTTTAAGTAAATTTAGAAATTTTCAAGTCTGTAGCATTTGTTTTTCTATTTTTTTTATCGATCATTGAATTGCACAATTTTTAATTAAATTTTGCCATGTTTTTGTTTTTTTTTTAAGTCTAGTGATGGGGTAGTATCTGTATTTTACTGCGTTAGCAATTGGAGTATATTTGAAGTTTTAGAAATTTGTAAGTCTGTAGCATTTGTTTTCTATTTTTTTTTATCGGTCATTGAAATGCACAATTTTTAATTAAATTTTGCCATGTTTTTAAATCTAGTGATGGGGTAGTATCTGTATTTTACTGCGTCAGCAATTGGAGTATATTTTAAGTAAATTTAGAAATTTTCAAGTTTGTTGCGTTTGTTTTTCTATTTTTTAATCGATCATTGAAATGCACAATTTTGAATTAAATTTTGCCTTGTTTTTGGTTTATTTTTTTAAGTCTAGTGATGGGGTAGTATCTGTATTTTACTGCGTCAGCAATTGGAGTATATTTTAACTAAATTTAGAAATTTTCAAGTCTGTAGCATTTGTTTTTCTATTTTTTTATCGATCATTGAAATGCACAATTTTGGATAAAATTTTGCCATGTTTTTCTTTCGTTTTTTTTTATCTAGTGATGGGGTAGTATCTGTATTTGACTGCGTCAGCAAGTAGAGTATATTTTAAGTAAATCACAACCATCCTCTTCAACAAGTAATTTTTTGAAAATAATTTTTAATTTAGAAAATATATTGACTTTCAAACACGTCATGAAATCTGTTGTTTTTAAGTTGCTGACTAGACTAGAGTAACCTCGGAGAATAAAAACTGAAAAAATATGACAATAAAATCAACAGAAATTTAAAAACTTCTTAAGACTCCTGGATACCATGCATATATCAAAAACTAAGATTTTTCACTTACAAATTTATAAAATGCAAATCTGTTTTTACAGTTATTTCCAAAATTATTATACCGAGAGCATGCAAGAGCTATATTTTTTGTTAATAACAAAGTAAAAATTAAAAATAAATAAATTTAAAAAAATAACTCTTGGTTGCCCTTTTTACCTTTACTTAGAATATATTTTTCTTAGAATCCCTTTTTTTTAATGTATAATAGATGGAAAAAGTGCGATCGCGTTTCTGGACATTAGTGATCCGTAATAATCTGCCACCAACCAGCGAAACGAATAACCCGGGAAATCATTTCATAATAATTTAAAATTCGCCTCGTCATAATAGAAACTGAGATAAAATCAATAGAAATTTTAAATTCGACTTGCCACATCATTCTTTACACCAACGTTAGCATTTTTTTTAATATTGGTTTTGCGGATGGTAAACACTGCCAAAATAAAAATTGAAAATATTTGAAGGCATTCCAATGTCATTGAAGACAGTCTTCATGTCGGGGATCTTCTGGCGGATATTACTGATTCTTCCTGGATGCTGAAAGTGAAAATTTAATTTTTTCCTCATCTTACAGTTTCGATGTGGGCCAGTACAAAAATTGTTTCCGGTGATGTGTTTTCTACATTCCAGATTTCCACCTTTCCCGGTGATGTTTACTAACTGCGAATTATTAATATTGATGTGGACGAAACCTTCAATAAGAACTCCCAAGACATCATAAATAAATGTCAAGAAGGGATTTAAATGTATTAGAAGACAGTCTCGGACTCGGGAATGATGGTTTTGGGTCAGGAACCCAGACAGATGAACGTAAAACCTGGGTTACTTACAAAAACCTCCGTGCAGGCTTTGATATATGGCCTGAACCTTCACTATTACTCGATAAGAATAAACTGCAAGAAGAACGAGCTGGAGAAGATGAATAAATACTGGATGGCTAACTATTCGAAGAACTGGGGCCTGATTCTACTCCCCGTAGAATACGGAACTATGTCGTGACTCACCGAAAACGCGTTATTTAGGTGTGAAAAGCCTCCCAAAGGGGAGTAGAATCAGGCCCCTGTACAGATTGTATAAGAGATGCTGGAGCTGGACAAGAACTACAACAAAGTTCTAGAGGTGGAGGAGGAAGGAGGAGGAGGAGGAGATGACATCTGAACAGCTGGAACGGAAAGCAAGATCCGAGGTACTAATGGCATTATTAATCAATAGCGTTATTCAGTACTTAAGATCTATGTTGAATACTGGAGTTTTTTTTTACAAGCCTCATGTTTTTTTTTGCAATTATAACCCTATAATATAACCCCTATAATAGTAGGAAATAATATTATTGGAGAGGCCGAAAGAAGCCAAATTGGCTTCCACTTATAATGTATTGTACTATAAAATTAATGTACGTAAAATGTTTGCCAAATAAATGTATGTATGTATGTATTATTGGATGGTATGTGCTGTTTGTCGTAAATTTTTTCAATAATTTATGATAACATCAGCTCGCGTACTTTACTTCACTCTTTGTTTTACATTATAAGAAATTTTATATATTTTTCATAAAAAATCCGATCCTTGATTTCCGTTATTCGAAATTGGATACATCATGAAAGACATGTAAATCGTGCACGTAGCCTGCCACGCCGCATGCATGTATGTATGGAGATACATTAGCATATGTGCCGAAACAACACTCAACCATGTGCCAGGGGCGATTTTCGCACTAGGGTAGAATAATAAGTGCAAAAGTCTTCACACCCCCAATTTTTCATATGTACATATTTTATCGTATCCCTTATACAGCAAAATGAAAAAAAAAGTTCGTCTCACGAAAGATAAGCCATCTAAGATATAAAATCTTTATAAGAACCTAATATTGAATATACATATAGAGAGTGGTAATTTTAAATAGCAATTCGATTCTTGAGAAAATTTTGAAATGTATACCGCCCTCAAAGATTAATCAAAATCGATTGAAAATACGCCGAGTTAATGGTCGAAATTTCACGAATATGTGTTCAATTTTTTTTCCACCAGTGTACCTTTCGGATCATTTCATACAATGGCTTTAGTTATTTATTTTCAGATGTACAGTTTTTGTAAACAAAACATTTTGCGCCGAAATGGGATTTTAGGAAAAACCATCGTTTTTGTATGGTTTTTGAAACAAAATACGTGCTCACCTCGCTGTTGTTTTTGCTAAACAGTTGTTAAATTGAGTGAAATGGCGTGAAGATCGAGTTACCGGGGGCTTTCAAATAAACCCCATGTAATGCTAGATGTGAGATATCTTCAGGAGGTCTAAATAGACAGTGACAGTGACGCGACGCATCTGCAGGCTGGAGAGCTGATGCACAGCAGGACATCCTGAATGTCTACTCTGACTTGATGCCTCTAAATAAAACAATTGCCGCTAATTACACCAGCAATTACGCTAAAATTATCGCGGACGATTTGTTTTCTAACATCGATTCAAATTTAAAATTTGAAATATAAAAGTTAATAGAAAAAAGGACATACACAATTTTATCTAATAGGTAATTACGAGGGCATGCTATAGTTAGTCTAATTATTCTTACTAAGGATGGCCGCGCTAATTATTTATATGGTTTCATCAAAAGTAGCAAAATTCGGTCTTTACCATAAATATTTCAGTAGCCAACTACAATTAAAAAGTGGGTTTAAAAAAAATCTCTACAAATCAAGGAACAAAATAAGATTTAAAATTCAAATTTTTGGAAAAATCTGCTGAAATCAATTATGTGGTATGTTGCCGAGAGGAAGCTCTTCTACCAAATAAATGAGGATAACAACAAGAGCTATATCTTATGTCAAATATAAATTGCGTTCAATTACGTCACCATTAAAAACGCGCCAAAAACACGATGTGTTTATAGAAATGGCTTTATAATGTCAACGCTGTAGTTGTTGCGGGTAAATCCATAGCAACATTAACCAGCCCTATCATCTGAATGGAATAGTATTTTGATACAAATGCAGTATGATTAAACAAACAAGATTAATTTGCATAAAATTCTTGCGTTAAAACGCCGCTGTTGAAATTACTCCCGGTAAAATGTTCATCACTTTTAAATTAATGAAAAAAATTTAACATCCATCAATCATCGTTTTTTTTTTGTTCGAAACAAAAATATTAGTTTTGTAAATTAGTTTAAATGGCGGAAAATAATATGCTTAGTAAATTTGTATAAGTACACAAATTTACTGGGTGAATGTATAAAACAACATGGCTGTAGGATATGTCACCCCTTATTTCAACAGTTCACCCTAAATCATCAACGATTGGTTCAAAGTCACCCTTCGCGTTTCCGCACCACGAACCGTGCGAGCTTTCATATTAATATCATGTATAATTTAAACGCACAATTACCTAAATAGTTGTCTTACAAAATAGTATATTAAAGCTCGTGTTTCACAACGCGACTTTCTATAGCACGCGTTACAAAACGCACCGCAGGCGAGGAGGTTTTCAAAAAAACAAATGCGATAAAAAGTTTCAAAACTATTTTATCCATTTTGCAACTCTTGTGTCTTTAACGTACTGTCGATTTAATTATTTTTTATGACTAGTGTGGAGGTTGCTAACATTAACATTTAAACAAAAGTTTAACATTTAACATAGTGACAACAAAAACGTTTGTTTCGTTTTAATTACACCTTGGGGTGAAGTCATATTTTTGGTGAATCAATTTAATGATAATTTGTATTATTTGTCGCCCACTTTCATTCAATTCGCTTTAATTTTTCAAAATTACATCTGAAGTTTATTTGGATAGATTCTATTAAATTTTATTTAAATATGCCGTTGGCATATTCTAATATTTGTCGGTGGTTATTTCACACAGATTAGGTTTAGTACATATAGATTCCGCCACTTTACCGTTTCTACGTTTAAATTTAATTTAATGAACTTTTCCGCTATGATAAAAGAAATATTATTGTTTTACTATAAGTACCCTCTCATGTGCACTTCAAGAATCAATTGTTGGGCTTCCTTATTTTAGAAATCAAATAAAAAATAATCAAGTCAACTGCACTTTTCTTGTTTTTTTGGGCCCTCGCTATTGTTTTATGTTCATCATCGACCCAATCCCTTTAACTGCAGCATAAAGACAAATACTTGCTTTGCTTTTTGCTGGATGCAATTAAACTAAAACCACGGCACATATTTACCTTACAAGTAGTTCTTAAAACTGTTAAGAGCATTACGGATTTTTCCAATTATTTTTTTTTGTATTAATGAACTTTGGTGGTCCGTGAAAATATTTGTGGACGAAGTAACGAAATAGTATGGTTGTTGTAAATAGACAAACACGTAATGCAAACAATGCGGATGATTATTGTGGTGAACTCTCGACAGATTGTGTATTTGTTCAGGGAATAGCAGAAACAAACCTTTTAAAAACTGTCAGAATGTAGACGGGGCCCGTACGGCTCCTCCTCGGCTTGGCATTCCAAATATAAAATACTCTTCACCGTCCGTAAATATATCATAACCGGATTTATTTATTTATTAAACAATGTCTGCCATCCGTCTCTGATTCATGTCATAATTCCTCTGGACGGTTTTGCACAGCATCTGCGGTTTCAGATTAGCAAAGTTTGAAATTAAATTAGGTACACGATTTTTCAATACAAACTATTTCAAGTGCTGATTATTTTTAAACTGAAAGTTCCTTTTTTTACTTTCGTACTAGAAAGTATTGTGATCGTAATTTTTTTTTTATGTTCGACTGTACGAAAACAGTAACTTTGGCGGTTTGTTTTTAGGCCAAAATGTCCGCCATGTCGTACTAGTCCCATAATTGATAAAGTAAATTGGACTCTTGTGTCAGTGTCAGAAATGACAGATTTTAATTTTGGTTAGAACACCTAATAAATGCTGTGCAAATTACTCATGCAAAAGAGAGATCAACTATGATAGTGGTTTATAGCGATAGTACTTACTATTATTCATTACACTTACTCCTGAAGAAGTTTGTAAGGTTTGGACGTTTATTGTGCGCGTCAGATTTTTTAACCTAATCATCCATTTTCTATGAAATTTACGATGACTGACATTAGTATGGCAGCAAATGCACACTATGATTAAAATATATATATAAATAAATTGCTTCAGCTTGTATTTTAAAAGTATTCCAAAAATGCTAAAAGCAGTCGAACATAAAGCTTTGTATGTAACTCGTCCACAATAGCACTTCATGGACTCGCCTCCATTATCAGCCTCTCTCGCTTCGCTCGCTCGGCCATAAAACGTCTCGTCCAAGAAAGTGCTATAGTGTGGACTTGTTACATAAATAGCTATTAACGGAAATATCCGTTTTGAGGTCCATATAGGCGATTTCTGGAAACATCCTAGATCAAAAATATCTATTTGAGGAGCATTCTATTCTCCGCAATTTTTAAAACATTTTATTTAGGAATATTTTTTTTAAACCACGTAAATGCACCCTAAATTTTACTCTCCATCGATTTAGTTACTAGCAATTGTCATTTTCACTCTTTCTCTGTTGAGAATAGACGATCTTCGCACTCAGATAGTTATAACGGAACAAGAAAGAAAGATGGGTCGTCTTCCATTCATTTGCTCCTTCATTTCCGAAGTTTATTCTCCACAAAGTTTGCAGGTTGAATAAGCAGTGCCAGATAACATATTGTTTCAACAATTGTAACACAACGTCTGCAACCTTCGGCCAAGGAAAGAAGAAGTTCCTGAAGATGCTTAAAAATTCAAATGAATGAAGTATGTAAGCAATTCCGACACCATTGATGCTGTAGGAGAACTATTCCTAATTACTCTACGAAGCTTCTCAAACTAATCTTTGGTACCAACATTTTACCCGATCGTCGACAAAGAGTAAGTTAAATCTGGCTTGATCCCTACCCACAGTAGCAGTAGAACTTAGCACTTATCCAGAACCTACCATCAAGGACTTGGCACGGTGTACCTGAAAAATGGGGACGAAAGAGAGGTAAGACTGCACTAAATCCAATCAGAAAAACTGAAGCTCCCGCTCCTCAAGGAATTCCTCTACTGAAAAAGGGGACGCGGCTCGGAATGTGGCTGCAGAAAAGCCGGTTTAAAGTGCTCCATGTTGCTGGACTTTTGAACACCTCCGAAGTCGAGGAGGAAGAAATCGAGGCAGGAATCAATAAACTGCCAACATACTACAACTATAAGGAAAAGGATCCTGAAGAAGTGAGTACACTCAAGATGCAAAAGTTGGTAAACGAAGGAAGGTATAAATGTGAATCCAAAGCAAGGACGTAGTTTAGGGCAAAATAAAAAAATGGTGATGTGGCCATCATGTTACTTTCTCCGACTATATTTATGCTTTCGTGGTTTATTTTCAATTTAAATTATATTTTAAATGTAAATCGAGCGTTTTGTAGACTCAGATGGAACTGACGTTTAAAACGTCTAAATTATGAAAGATGGAAAAATTATAGTTCAAATTGAAAAACTCAGTTTACTCAAAACTAAAGCGATTTAAAAAAAACTTATTCTTTATAAGTTGTTCGTTTTGGCATTCTCTAGAATTATCGTTGACATAAATTTGCACCAACTATTATCATTTCATAATTATAAACTAAAAATTAAAAAAAAATTAAAAATTTTTTTTGAAAAATATTTTCAAACAAAAGATGTTCATTTCTTTGTTGTCTTCTATTGTTTAAATGTTTTTGTGATATTTTTCATATTTAAAAACTGTTGGAGAAAAACAAAAAACGGTTAAGGTAAACGCCTACTTCTGGAGCACGAAATTTTACTAAACGCTTTTCAGTTCTTCGGATTATCAAATAAGACTTATGTTCAAAGTTTCATATCGATTGCTATATTAGTTTTTGAGGTACAGCGCGCACAGACACGCACACACAAACACAGACACAATTTTTTTTTTCAGAAATTGTTGAAATGGTATCTATGGACCCCAAAACGAATATTTTCGTAAAAAAAAATTTTTTTCACGATCACGTACTTCCTCGTACTTCGTAACGGAGAAAGTAAAAAAAAACACACCGTCTATTCTACCTCATGGTGGAGTGAAAACAAGTAAAAATTACAATTGAAAATTACTAAAGCGATAGCCAGTAATATCTCGGGTGGTTTTTAAAAATACACTGCACCTCAAATGCCCTTATTTATAAATCTGTACCATAAAAGTAAGTTTCGCTCCTACGTCCATACAATTAATTTTAATTCCAAGACGATTGGACGCTCAATAAATAGACGCACGATAGCTAGACGAAAGACAATTCAATGCACAACGATAGGATGCGCGACTATTCATCGCTCGGCAATTGGACGCACGACAATTAGACGAGAGACAATTCAACGCACGACGATTGGACGCACGATAATTAGACGCATGACAATTGGACGATCAATAATTAGATAAAAGACAATTTAAGGTAAGATCAATCAACGCACGTTGAAAAAACTATTCACGCAAGAGAAATCAACGTACGACGATTGGTCGCACGACGATTAAACGTACGGCAATTGGACGCACGACGATTAAACGTACGGCAATTGGACGCACGATAACTAGACGAAAGACAATTCAAGGCAACGATTGGATGCAGGACGATTCGTCGCTCGGCAATTGAACGCACGATGATTAGACGAAAGACAATTCAACACACGACAATTGAACACACGACAATTAGACGCATGGCAATTGGACGCTCGATAATTAGATAAGACAATTTAAGGCAAGATAAATCAACGCACGACGAAAAGACTATTCAATGCAAGACAAATCAACGTACGATTGGACAAAAGACAATTCAGCTCAAGGCGATTGTACACTCGATGAATAGATGGACGATAATTAAGCCGGGCCCACACGATGCTACGAACGTTTGCCTCAAATGTTTACTTCCAAGTGATGAGTCAAACGTTGGACGAACGTCTTGACACATGCGCTCCCACACGATAGACAAATGTTGGATCCAAATGCAGTTGGTTCCAACGTTTGTCTGAAGGAGGTTCACCCCCTTATTAGTTCTCAGAGTCACCGCTAGGGTGACAGTACATATAGTAGAGGTTATTATTCATTTATGTTATAATAGTTACTTAATTGTTTTTACTTTATCATTTTATTAAGTATTAAACCCTTAAGTTCAGTTAATTTTATATTTATTTTTTATAATTGTAATGATTTACTAATTAATAAAATATTATTGCCAGTGGCTGAACTTGTACCTACCTACCTACTGCAATTTTTGTTTGCAATAACAACATTTCTTACATTACTCTGTTTTTGTATTTTATAATGATTATTATTTAAAAAAATAGAGGAGGATGAAGATATCTGTGTCGCCGCTGCAACAGTCATTTTATTATCTTGTTGTAAATTGCAACTTCAGCAAGCAATGAAGAAAAAAAGATTTATAAGCACGTAAAATAAATATTAAAAAGACCGTTACTTATGATACACGGTTGTCATTCGTACAAATGTTTGTGCATGTCGTGTGGGAATGTATCCAATGCCACCAAGTATGCCAACCAATGACAGAGAAAACCCTTTGAAGCAGACTAAAAGACCGACAGCCGGCCGAACACCTTCCAACACGAACGTTTGACGCTGGAAGCTGGCCACTCGTAGTTCGTGGATCTCCCACATGATGCGCCCAACCATCCAGCGTCCAACATTGGAAGGTGTTCGTAGCATCGTGTGGGCCCGGCTTTAGACGAAAGACAATACAACGAACAACGATTGGCCACCTTGTTAAATTTTAATGTCAATAAGTTGTTTTTCAAAGCCACCTTCGATTTTTATTTAGTAAAATGGCTATTGAAATGGTTAATAAAAAGTTTTCTGCAAATAACTTTTAATGAAAGGAATTGGGACAGGGTTGTTATTAGGAAAAATGTTTGCTTTTTAATTCTGCATGGAATGACATAAAAATATACAGGGGCTCCAATTTAAAATAAGAAACATAAAGTGCTTTAAAGTTTGAAATGTTTGACACTAAAGTTTGGACACCCTGTATAATTCATATCGATCAAACATGGTTAACGGGACTATCAGACCTTATTTAATAAGTACCTTGTATGATTTTATTAACAAGGCACTATTTTTATTTTTTATTCATTTTTTAAACCAATTGTGCAAAACTGAAGTTTTTTTAGTTTTTATTATTTTTGCCGATATCTCTGGATCGACTCCAATAAAATTATAGGAGTATGTAGGCAACCATAAAAGGCAACCAAATAAGCAATAAAATACATAGCATGTAATTTAAAAAATATATCATCATCATATTGGGACACCCTGTATAATCAAAAATATTTTCCTGAAATGCATTCTAGGATGCAAATTTATTCTGCAAAATATCAAAATTCCAACTTAATTAGTAAATGGGCTATAGAAGACGGGAGGTGAAATGCAGGACCCTGTATAAATGGGGCGCACGGATATACAGCGATATAGAAGTGTTTCTAGAGTCTTTCTGAAAATGCGTTTTCGGAATACGGCTTTTTATCATATATGGTTGAATTTGTCGTTAAATGTGCTTTAAGTTTCGCTACAAATTTTAAAATTTTCAAAAATTGAAGGGGTACGAGGGAATTTAGAAAAATCAGATTATGCTATTACTAAGTAAATTAAAAGCCAAAAAACTTTAATTTGAAACTTTTTCTTAAATCTTTTATTATTTTGACTACATTCGCTCAGGAAGTTAAAAACCGATTTTTTTAAGAGGGCGTTTCACCCAGCCGTTAGGGCACGTATAAAAAAATAGGTCCCTCTTATTATGACCTAAACTACAACATATTCAAGGCATAACTAAAACGGCTTGTTCCACTTGACTAGTGTTACTTGTGAGATTAAGATTAAGAAAATGTTCAACGCTGAATTGTCCGCACCTAATTATCCTGCACTAAATTGTCGGTTCCGCATAGCCTGCGCCAAAAAATACTGCGCCGAATTGTCTCCCTTGAAATTGGTCGTTAAATTATTCGGATATGACATGAAAGATAAACTTGATCGGATCGTATTAATAAAACGAAAAACTGGTTGATACCATACCACTCTATAAAAACTTTACACTTCATACCAGTTTTATAACCATCTAGAACTGAAATTTCAATCTGATTATTTTTTACTGTTCTGTCGGTAACTTTTTCTCGTAAAGATTAAATGTTCTCCTTTGTGTAATACTAATATTGTCGGCATTCCAAAATAAAAGAAAATATACCCATCTACAAGTTTTGTGTCGAACATTATCATATTTTAGATAATCCTCAACAATTTAATTATGTTTCATGTGATTCAATTGTTTTAAAGATATATTAATAATTCATAACACTGCATAAGGTAATAACTCCACCCCGGGTTGGTAATAATAACAAATTCAATCTCGATAATTGTGTTATTCCATGGCGGGTGTCGTCCTTTCATTCATTCATTCATTAAAGCGAATTGAATAGAATTTCTTGTTGCAGGGCGAGGACATATACGTGGATGACAACAAAAGAGGCATCCGTGGCAATATGGCGTCCACGCCAATGGGAACGAAGAACGGACGGAACGGACAATGCGAGGCGAGGGCACTGCCTATGCCTGTGCCTTTGCCTGGGGCCCCAATGTTCCACTTCGGCCACTTCACGCGGCAGCCTGCGTCAATATTATTGTAGCGCCCCTCGTCCTCTTTCTCCGTCCAACATCATTGTCCACTCCATCGACGTTCCGTGCCGAAGAATAGAGATGCCCTCTATCTACTCGTCCCGCTCGTCGACGGCTTTTTCATTCATCGAAAACCCAATAACGGATGATTGAAATTGTACGTCGACATGTTTTTAATAAGTCGTTTATGCCGAAAATCGTCAATGTCATTAAACCTCAAAGTTTTTACCGAAATATACCAGGGTTTTTTTATTCCCGATCAAATTTCGCACGTACGCATGAAGAGCTTTTTAAACTCATTTTTTTACTAAACAAATATCTTGTTGACTCAATTACTTCCCCAGCTAATAGCTCGCCGAATATTGAATTATACAAAATAATGTATAAGTTATAAATAATACTACTATCTTGTAACCATTGGTTTAAGATCGTTACTTCTATGTACAAGGACTAGCACTACATAGAAAAATTAAAACTTAAAATTTATTTGTTTGAATCAACTGAAAAGTTTAAATTAAGTCAATAGCAATCCATAGACGCGTCTCAAGATTTATCTCTCATTAATATAGTAAGTTGTGAGCTACAGAATTTTGTTGCCGAGTTGGCCATGCTTGAGAGAGAGAGAGAGAGACATAGCAGTCATGTCTGAGATTAATTCATTATTTTTAATCTAATTCAATTGAACTAATCTGTAATAATATGCGGCATACCTCCTTTATCTCACAGCCAACTCTGAAACAAAATTTTGTAGCTCACACGATACAAGTCAAATGCATGGTCTAAAAATTAGTAACTTCTAATGTTATCAAAGTGAAAAAACTAGAAATCATTTTAACAATAGAGCTAACCTATCTAGTGCAAATTTGATAATAACAAGGACACATTATAGCAAAAGTATACAGTGCTAACCTCGTCTAGTGCAATTGCAATTTTTGCCCTGAAGCAAGTCATCTTGCTCCAAATAAAATTTATCCTGCGCAAATTATTACCGCAAGTGGTTATTTAACGAAAGAACACTGTTTATACACAATGAAATTTGATGCAGAGGTGTTTCCACAGCTGACGTCATTTGTGCCGATTTTATGTGTTAAAATGACATTTACAATTATTGTTTTGTATAAATAGGTATTATTACTTACATTTACTATGCCTTCCATAAATATCACGGCGTCACAGCATCCTTAGCGTATCCTGGAACAACAAACTTAGAAGCTTATCTTGCAATGTCGTTTCATATATCATAGGTAATAATCAGTGACGGCTCGCGAGGTGACTCATGACACAGCCGAGGTGGTAATCAGGTAAGTGCGGTCTCTGCAACCGACCTTACCTATCTGTATTGCTACTAGGGATGGGCGATATTTCACGTACTTGTGATTTTTCACTGGTATTAAAAAATCACAGGTCGCTACTGTTACTAATGGGCAACTATCACCGTGACTGCTACTGTGATTGCGACTGTTACTTAAGCGGTGATTGTTATTTAAAATCTCAACTGTTACCCAAACTGCTAATTAAACAGTGATTGCTACTTAAAAATGCAACTGTTCCAGTTTATGATTCTGGAAAAATCTTCAAATGCTTCTAGACTACATTTTAAAATAACTTCCACGGAACAGAACGAATCGTTTTTGTGAAGATGTGCCTTTTCAGGGGCAAAGCAAACATAGAAAAACATACTTGAAAATTTTCAAATTTATTAAACATATATTTTCCTTCACAATTTTGCAAAATTCTTTAATTTTAAAATAATCACCCGAGAATCAAGCAACTCGTCAATGTGAACATACGTCTTTTCGGAAGCAAGACCACAATAAAAAAACAATTGTCACATACTACTTGACTCTCAGAGACAAAACAAAAATAGAATATCACTGATGGAAAGTAGCAATCAGAGGTAACAATGTGATTCAAAAGTAGTCGTTTGGCTTATCCAGTGACGGTTCGCGGGTTTTTTTCTGGTACGGCCGAGGAAAAAGAGGTGGTAATACAGATAGGTGCGGTCACGCAGCCGACCGTCTCTGCAACTGACCCTACCTATCTGTATTACCACCTCTTGTTCCTCGGCCGTACCAGAAAACACCCCGCGAACCCTCACTGGGCTTATCTCTAATTGCTACCTCGGCCGTACCATAAGATACCTCGTGAGCCGTCACTGATAATAATAAAACAAGTCAATCACAAGTTAGACGCAAAACTCTCAAGATTACGCATGGACGTACGTTTACGTATTCTATTTCATACTGTTGGAACATGATAGAACAAGATGGTTATTAAGTGCAATGCAATTATTCTAAGAACGAAAATAAGCACGTTCTTTTTAACATTTGTTGATTCGTAACTAACGAATTATCAGTAACTAAGTGCCATGGATGATATCTGCGATAAGTAGTTGTTGATTCGTAACTAACGTATTACGACTAACGCATTATGAAATTATAACATTACACCGTAGAGTTATTCAAAATTACTATGAACTGTAACGATTCAACTGATGTTAGATGTTTAATTACATTGTAAATATGAAGATAGTGTTGGGATGGTGTTATTATCTACTTGCAAACTTTTACTTACCTTTATATCCTGTTGAAACTCGCTTTGGCGTCCGTTTGAAATGCACATTGTGATACACTTTATAAAAAACTAATATGTCAATTGTTTTACTTGTTGCCATCTATTAAACAATACATTTATATAAAAATTATAGAATACAATGTTATCAACGGGTAAAAAGAAATCTGTAAATTTATAAATTTCTTTATTAATTAACATAACAATTTAAATTAAATAAAGAGGAAAAGTAACCTGAATACGATATAAATATTCAATCGGTTCGTAATTAAGTCTTAAACAAATAGCTTATTGAAACAAATACTTCCCCGGCTTACAGAATTTGCAAATAGTTCCGGACAGTAACACTAGATCGCGTTCTTAAAATGGGGTGTCCAACATTACTCTAACCAATTTTTTTTTAAACGCCGGCGATTTAACTCTTTCATCACACAACACCGCGTACGGTTATTACTGCACTCGATTGGTAACTAACCTAATTCATTTAATATTTCAATTAATCCATGCACGTAATTAGCCAGGTCATTCATTCCTGATGACATTGACACTGACGTTTGCTCCTTGGAGTGTTTATATTCCATATCAGTTCAATTTCACAGGATATTACTAAAAGTTATCATGCGGGCATACGAAAATACACACGACCGCCTCAGCAGAAACATGTCTGTCATCGCTGCATCCATTGATAAATAATTATGAGCCGAGGAGAGCGTGCCAAGGATCACGAATGGAACAGTGAGTCTATTTCGGCTGGCTGCATTGTTTAGACGGTCAGGGCCACGGTTATGAGTTATTTATACATATTCGCTTATTTTAGAACCGAAAACCAAGCCAGCCAGGAGCTGCCCGACCCGCCGATGGAGCCGAAGGAGAAGAAGCCGGAGGAGCCGCCGCAACCGCCAAGCCCCAATGCCTTGAAAGTCGCCGCCACTGATTGCTTGAATAGTTGGATATGTTATTTGCAGGTAAATTTTAAACAAAATTTGTTGGGTACCCATTAGATTTTATTTGACTACTGTTTTCTATAATAAATAAACTAGTAAACTCACTACAATAATAATCACTAATAGTGCTATTCTGAAGAACTGTTATTATCAGCGATGTTATACTTTGATCAATGGATCTTTGCGTGCACATCACAGATAACAACCTAGCTCCGACAACATTTTCATGCGTTTACTCTCTCCACGTTAAGTTAAATTAGATGCAATCATGTGTGTACGTATGTCGTCCAAGGCGAGAAAACACAAGCAAGGATCCATTGATCAAACCATATTAACATTGCAATGTTATGTGATATTGAACTGTTAAAAACAGTATTCTAAACAACGACGTACACAAATTGGCAACAATGCAACATCTACAGCGCAACCAACTTCATGTATATTTTGATAGATGATTAATAATAAGTTTTCGAGGATATTTGTATGTTTTTAATGAGTGTTTCTTAAAGCGTGTATATGAATATTGGAATAATATTATTATCCATTTGAGTTTTTTGTTGATGAAACACAAACATTGTGTACAGAATCGTAGATTCATAACATCTGTCGATGTCAGCAAATAACATCGCTATTAACGCTGACATTTTTGTTCAGAATAACACCATAAAACTTGGTATTTGATGTTGTTTATGATTTGTTAAAATTCGATATTGAGTGAATATATTTGTTTTTAGATGTTAAACAGTTTATGTTCAGCCGGTCTGCGACTCTCCCAATCCATGAGCAACTTAGCGCAAGCTCAAAACATCGCTCTGGCCACGCAGAATCTGGCCAGCTGGGATGAACTGACGAAATCAACCGTGGTGGCAAGTCACACAGTAAAGACCCACATTGCGGCCGCCATGCAGGATCTCTGCATTGGCGAAACGTTTACAGAAGCCGATGCGCAGCGCCAGCAGGATCACAACCAGCAGATAATCACCGAAAACCTGTTAACGTTCATCAACCTCCAGTACCAGTTTTCCATTGCGGGGTGCGAGTGTCTGGGAGCTATGGCCATGTGCCCGTCCTGCCAAACGATGGCCGGCGGCCTCCACGACCCCGACTGCAGCATGGCCAATTTACAGCAGTGCTTTACGAGGTTGTACACGCAGGAATCAAGATCGCAAATGTCTAGCCCGCACTGTGCCGCTCTGGATAGCCCGAAGGATGTACCCAAGGAGTATTCAAGGCAGCAGAGTCCTATGAACCCGGAGCGCGGGTCCTCTCCTTTTCACGAAGCTAGAGGTCCGAGTCCGATACATAATCTTCCCGGGATTATTGAGACGATTAGGGGTCCGTTTCCGAATCCGGGGCAATTGCACACGATGAAGTCGCCGTTTCCGGGGAGAGGATCCAGGTCACCGTTGCATTTTCCTTTGTTTCCGCTAAGTGGACAGAGGAGGTGGTCAGAGGCCGCCGCTGGGGAGGTTACTGGTGAGAGCGGGGATGGAACAATGAGGAGGTGGTCGATGCCTTGGGACTGTGGGAGGGTTGAGACGCCGTGGCACCAGAGGTACTTGCCTTCGAAGTTAGCGGTGCCCTCTAGTGTGTCGCAGGAGAGAAGCAGGAGTACTACTCCAGGTCAGTGCTTATTAACCCACATTTGCCCGTGATTTAAATTAACCTTTGGCGGCCACACTTCACTCCTGTAATGTTGCGGCCATATGGGGTACTTCAATACCCCACACAAAAAACCGATCTTAATTGTTTTTATGCTAGAAAATTGACGGACCATCATTAACATATTCTTTTATTATATTTGCAGTTTGGAATGAGCTATATGTTGATTTCCGTCTTAAAAAATATATATGGGCAATATCGCATCAAGAAGTTACATTGGTCTACTATCCGTAATTGTGCCGATTAGTATCGTTTTCATAGATTTTGAATGTTTAAATTACAATTTTTTTCATCTGGGGTACTGAAATACTCCAGGTGGCCGCTTAGGATTAAAGGAAAATAAATTATGTTTCTGTGAATCAAGTAATTAAGATTTAAACACACAGAGAGGTTATTTTTCGCTTCCTGTCAAATGTCAATGAATAATCACTGAACATACTTATTGAAATAAAAAAATAATAGATGGCGCTGACGATATTCTAGAAATGATCTGTAGAACTGTAGGCATATCTGGGTTAAACTTAACAACAGCGAGAGTTTTGCATTATTTTAAAATGAATGAAACGAAAAGTAATACTATTTTTACTGTTTTCAAATTAAATCACTACTTAAAATAAATACCAAATGCTATGATTCGAGGTGAGCAGTAAAAAGTAGTGAGCATGATGTACTTTATTGAACAATTTTAGTAGCATACGACTGATGTTCTTGCACACGTGTTCATTATTCTCGTCAATATAATCCTCTACGATAGCAGACAATAGCAAAAAATACTAGGAGCGACTTGAACATCACCCAAAAACTAAACTTACTCAGTGCAGTGAACCACAATAGACTCAAAACACATAACACCCTAAACTTAAACCACAGATTCTAGAAATGACATGACTTGAACTTAATTATTGTTTGTAAAAACAGATTGTAATCATGTAGATTAAATTTTAAACAAAGAATAATAATCCACCACAGAATCTTATTACAATTTTTTCTTATTCAGAAAGTGTTCCACAAGCTGGAACAATAACAAGTGGTGAAGGTTTATCAGAAGCAATACAGCTCCTGTCCTGCCGACCGATGCGCTGCGTCCTCCCGCACAGTGCGTACGGCTCCCAAGCGCAAAGCCAGTATCCGCAGTCAATCTGGGGCGAGACGCACGAGGACCGCATACACCGCCGCTACCCCGGCCCACTCCAGAGGTAACCTAACCACCAATCAAATACCAAGTCATAAATGTCAATGTTTAGAGGCGGCTGGCAATCCATAGACGTCCCCCACACTAGCGGCATGTCGGTCACCGAGCACTACGACATATTCCCGCCCGGTCTTCCCCTCACCTCGCGGAAGAGCAGCTCCTCCACCGACTCTTCGTCCTGCCTGTCGATACACAGCCGATCCACGACGGGATCGTCGGAGCGCGGCTCGGAGAGCATCAGCAGCGGAGGAGTAAACCGCCCGCGACGCCCTTTGCACATTAAATAATGTTAATTTTCAGGACGCGATGCGATTACACACCAACTTGTACTCCATGTGGAGCGGTAACGAGCACTTGCCATTCATAAGACTGCCAGAATCTCAAGAACCTCAAGAGGATAGCGACGCCGAGGACACACCCACCGATCAGGGCGGGAAGTGCCTGTTCCCAAAGCCCACTTAATCACGGGTATTAGGTAAGACGTAATCTCATGTACGGATCATATCATTCATGTGACTGCCAGAAGTCTTTAAGTCGTCGCCTTATTTCAGTGATTTACTACTCTACATTTATATTATATCCGAAAGCATCAGTATTACGTGTGAGATATTTATTGATTAGGTGTCGTGACAATCATTGATCATTCGTGTTTAGCTGGCGTTAAAGGAATCTTTATATTTTTCGGTGACATAACTTATTTTTTATGGGAATCAAAACAAGCGAGGAAATATTTTTCTTCATTGTTAACTTCAATTGATTTCAATTACATTATTCATTCAATGGTATAGGATAAGGCAGAAATAACTTGATTAACCTGATTTTAAAAAGGGTGTAATTAATACTGTTCAAATTATATGCATGAAATAGTTCATTTTGCCAGCCTTCTTAGCAGTTTCTAATGGTGTTATTCTGACCAAAAATGTTAGCGTTAACAGCGATGTTATTTGCTAACGATAGATGTTATGAATATACGATGTATATTTACATTTTCGATGTTAAACAACACTTGTCAAAACGGTCGATGTTACGCACAGAGCATTAAGGATAAAGAGGGACAGTTCAATGTTAACTTTTGGAAACGCCATCAGCGCCGTCTGCGAGTCATCTGGCCAAACACATCGAGCCAGCGGGAAATTTAAAATTGCGACTTTACAATTCATTTTTGCAAGTGTTTCGAACTTTTTGGTTCTCATCAGTGCGACGCATCCAAATAAAAGTGGAAATCGCAGACACTTGCTTTATAAAGAGCTTAGATTTAATCAAACGCAAAAAGTAAAGCTCTAAATGATGTTGAAGGGGATTCGCTTGAAATTTTTTCCAAACGAATTCTTTTTAGGGCAGATGTTAAATCATGTAGTGAGCTACATTCTTGAAGGGGCCATTTTAAAAAAGATTTTGCAGGAACTGTACTGGAAGAAGTACTACAAGAAGGTATATTAAAAATTGTCGGAATTGCATTCCAATTTAAATATTTTCTACAGGAATTAATAAATACTTAAAAAGTGGTCCTCACAAATGTGCATAACTTTTGAAAGTGGAATTTTTTTAGAGTAATACATTCAATGGAATTAACCCATTCATCTCTGCGATTAGGACATTTCGGAAATGTAAAGAAAGCTTTATTTTTAATATTTGAATCGCGGGTATAAACATTACTGCAATAAGGTGCCTTAAGAGTACTTAATTTACCCATTGCACACTCTTTTAGGTTTAAGAATATTAGCTTAAATTTGAATTATAAATACCTGGCCGAATACCAATTCAACTCGTGACGTTAATGAGGTTATGTATAAAAAGGCCGGAAATTTCATGGGAAATAGATGTTGTCATATCTCATTTGTGAAATTATTCAAAAGTCTATTTTGCTTTAAAACTTATCAAATAGACTTAAACAAACAATTAACACTAGTGGACTTTGAATATTACCAGATATTCTGATGTTCTTAAATACCTAAAATAAATTTAACCAACAAAAATATGACCATATTGCTTGGTTACAAAGATTTGTACATAGATTTGGCAGCGTTGCATTGCGTTAGTTGGGCCAGATGACTGTGAGATGGCGTGGAAGTCGCGTTTCCAATTCTCCCTATTCAATTAACCCCCCCTGATGTTACGAGATTGTTAAAGGTGATATACATATTTTGAGGTTATTTTGCGGTTTGTGTTTTTCGTCAACATAAAACTCAAATGGATAGTAATATTCCAATATTCATATACATGCTTTAGGAAACACTAATTTTATTTCTAAGAATATCCTAAAAAACATTTTATTAATCATCTATTATAATATACATGAAGTTGGTCTCGCTGTAAACATTGCACCGTTGCCAATTTGTGTACATCGGGTTGTTCAGAATACAGTTTTTAACAGTGCTGTTCAATTTGACATAACGTTGCACTGTTAATAAAATCGATGTTAATAACAGTTGTTCAGAATAACCCCATAAGGTTTCACATCACACGGAAGATCCTTGCTGTTATTTGACATAATAGTATCCAGTTAATCAAATGTTCTCAGTCGATATTTTAAATATCAGCCTCAGAATATAATGCACAAGGTGCAATATCTAACAAAGATGGAAGCCACAATTGTCACAAGAAGACAAGATCAAGTACTGCGGAAACAATTTACATCATCCTTACTGTACTCCAACTACTCATAGATTAGACTTTTTTGACATCTTGAGTGACAGAAATCCCACAAGGTTGCCGAACAACTCTCGCCGCAAAAAGTAGTACTTACGAAACTTAATTTATTACGAAAATCGCATTCAAGAATCTTACCGCGTAGGTGTGTAGTTGGTTCGTCACATCATTTAAACCGTTCTCCATGATAGAAATCAAGAACAATAACAAACTGTTAATAATGTATCTACTGGCGACATAAATATTTGCATACCAAGATAAATAAATATCCTGCCAATTCTGCTAATGTACAAAAAAAAAGTTGTTTCTAATTAGACAAATCGTTCATCTAGTGCAGTGGTGGCGAACCTTTTTATGTACACGTGCCAAAAATTTGTAAATAATATTTGTCGAGTGTCTGCCGTGCAGAATATTTCTTTATTAAAAATATAATATAAATTCAAAATTTTATTCAGAAAATTAATAAAATGAACATTAAGGGCCGATTGTTCAATAACAGCTTAAACCAAATTTAGTCTTAAACTCTATATTGATCACTTTCAGCATTGTTCAATCAAAGTTTAGAGGTAATTTAAGTGCGAGAAACAGCAGTTTATAACCTACAAATAATTTATATTGAGTTTAAAGTAAGCTCGGTTTAAGCTGCTATTGAACAACTGGCCCTAAATTCTATAGAAATAAACTTACGAATATTCATTATAGAAAGTTTGCCGAATAAAAATCGATATTAATGAGATTCACGGTCATATTTTATCACTTTTAGTAAAACACACGCCGAACTAGATTCGTCAGTCGTTCCATTTCTAAAACTGACTTTTTTTAAATCCATTTCCAAAAATAATGACTTGCATAAGCACGAGAAAAAATTGAGGCGTTGATTTCGTAAACAGCATTTGCCCTAAAACGATGTTTTGAGAAAATCGATAAAACTGTTTATCTCGGCAACCGTTACAACTTCTATTTTCACAATTATTTTTATTACTTATCATAGGTAACTGATAGTATTAGGTGATTTAGTCAATTTACTTGTGTTAAGAAAAACAAACAAAAAATCAATTGGACATCAACAATGTTACAATAAACAATAAAATAAATAGAATTTAAAGTGTTGCAACTTTGTATGTGTGGTTTTTAAATGAACTACGTCCACGCAACGAGAACCCCTAAAATATTAGCTTAATGAGGTCGACCAATATAAATATTATTCTTTGCTGATAAACCTCACACCAATAGAGGGAGGAAGTTCCCTCACATACCAAATTTCTCCAGACTCGAGTATACATTCGCAATTACATTACCTTGCCACTATTTGTATCTATCTTCTGAAAGGTGCGCGAGCGATTGGAGAGGAATCCCGTGTATGACGTAATAACTGACGCCACGTGTACCGGTGTATCATGTTAATGTAACAACGGCGGAATAATTTATAAGTGTATAAAATGATATCACTTCTAAATCGTTCACATGCCAGAAAAAATTTCATACGTGCATGGCACACGTGGCATGGGTTCGCCACCACTGATCTAGTGTTTTTTGATAAACCTTTTCCATTGGGGGTACCCAACTTTTATCAACCATTACTGCCATAAAAATGTAAGGATTATATTATAGGTGAATATTTGAATCTGTTTTGAATGGTTAATGCTTGTCATAAACTAAATTATATTTGATGGTATTATATAGATTTCAACTGCCAATGTAAAAAAAAGTCTTTAGAAATAACATACATCTCTATAAAGGTAGAAACGCCAAAGTGTCGGAATCTATTGCCTGAATGCTGTACTGAACCAAACGCGAGTGGCTTAACCACTGAGAAGATATGGAAATGCCAGCGGCGGAAAATGTAGCAATAATAATGTAATATGCTAGATTTTATGTAACTAGCCTTAGGGATAGGATCGAGTGAGACACTGTGGACCAGACATTTTAGTAGTGCCATCAAATCATGATAGATAAATACAATAAAACGAAATGTAGCCTGAATATATGAATATTCAACCTGTTCGTTAATCTGCAAGCAAAAATTAAGTCTTACTAAGACTATTATTATTATTTAATAAAACACTAACACAGTGTATGGTTTCAAATTAACTTTATTGTTCTACGACAATTGTTTCACCACACAGTGGCTTCATCAGGTAGATGAAAAATAATGGTTTTACATTTTACAATTACTGCTTATATACTAAAAAATTGGGAACAACCGTTGAGGGTGGGTGGGGGGTAGGTGTGTTGTATTAATGTGTTGAAATCAGAATTAAAATTAAAATTTGCGATATAATAAATGAATTATTGTAGAGATGACTAAAAACATGATAAAAAATGGAAACTAAACTAAAAATACACGCTACATACATACATATACATATTATTCACTTGTGATGTTAAGTAAAGGCGAATTATTGACGTCGATTTGGTCATTTAACAGAACACCGCGTTTATTGAATCTGTTGATTTCCATTGACTAGAAGATTTAGTTTTAGGCTTTTATTTTGTTTATGGAGGATTTTAAAATTATCATTAAATGAATGGCAGTGTTCTGTTAGATGATCGGCATAGGTAGAGTTAGATTTTCCTTGAATAAAACAATTTTTGTGCTCTTTTATCCTTTGTTCAAAACTTCGTCCAGTTTGTCCACTATTATTATTAAATCATGATAGTTTCAGATCTACAGTCATTAATTGATTTGTGATGAATTCTCCTTGTTCGCATAATAAAGGTACAATCATAATGAAAGTCGTTCATGTCTAAACTAAACAGTTATCCTCTTGCAGTCGTGCTTACAGTACCAATGCTCCTTAAACACATCAGTTTGATGATCTACTGAATTGTGTCATGTTTCACTAAAAATAGTACAGATGGCAGCACTGTTGATTAGAACAATAATATCAAGAGACATAAAAATGGATTTGTCGTTTTTCTTATCACTGCCATAAATGTAAATGATGCTCAGGATATTATATTTTTAAAATAACACCAAAAAAGAAACATTTATTTTTTAGCATTTAAATCTGTGAGAATTGCATCCCCAGGCTTTTTAAGCTTGTAACCTATCCGCACTGAGAACAATAACTGAATACCAAAAAAAGATAAGTTATGTTACTGTTAAATCCTTTCAAGCCACCATCTCATCGTTATCTATGTCATACCAAACTTTCCATTAAGCAAGCACAAAGAACAAATACCAATACTCACCTTAGCTTAAAGAACATTCCTATTAAAATATTTGTTTAATTTTGAAAAGGGGGCCAAACAATCATCGTCCTGTGCTTTATAAATTCTGACTGTTTCTAAATTGTGCAAGGCTGGCCTGCACCAATTTTGATAATTTGCATTTTATTTTAAACACAATGCAAATTAAATTTATTATCAAAAAAAAATTTTTGTTTAAATTTATTTTCATTGTTCATCTGCCCAAAATAACAACCACTTTGTTGCAGCAACAACATAAATAGTAGACTATACAAGGGAGAGAAATTCGAGATTTTTCCTGAGGTGCAAATTTGTATACAATGCACCGAGGGAACAGTAGCATTCTCTCCCGAGATATATTCACTATTTTTTTCACAAATGGGATATTTAAGGAGTTAAAGTTCGTTTCTAAAACCTAACCTAGAAAAAAAAACGCTGTCAGCCATGACAGTTAAAATAAATAATGGAAGTAATGATTTCTCTCCCTTGGGCGAGAATAGTACATTATATATCAAGGGAGAGAAGTGCGTGATTTTTCCTGAGGTGCAAATTTGTATCCCGGGGGTGAAAGCCTGAGGGGTACAGCGCACTGAGGGACAAAATAGCTTTCTCTCCCGATATATATACTATTTTTTTCACAAACGGAATATTTTAAGAATGAAACGTTCGTTCGTAAAACCCAACCCAGAAAAAAATGCAGTCAGCTGTGACAGTTAAAATAAATAATGGAACCTCGCAGGGTGAGAAATGATTACTTCTCTTCCTAGGCAGAGAAATGTTATTTCTCTCGTGATTCGACGACGGAGAAATCAACTTTCTCTCCCGTTTGTGAAAAAATGTTTTGTCTTTCACGATTTTGACAGCTAAGAAACCTACTTTCCATCCCGTTTGTGAAAAAATAAATTTTATATTTAGTTAACCTGTTAACCGAGCGGGACGTATAAATACGTCAAACGTAAACAATACCGGGTCCTTAAAATATATTTCATGGTCTTAATTTATTTTAAAGCATAAATAAAAAAAATAATAATAATATGAAATTACGTCCTTCGGGCGTGACGTATTGACACGTCCCGGTGAAAAAGTTCGCACCCATGATATGATGCGTAATTTAAAAGAGAATTACCCGGTTAACAGGTTAATATGCAACTGAATGTTTTCACTATGATTAAAGTTTCCAAACTTCTACCAGGCACGTACGGTATATACAGTGCGAATTTTTAATCTCTGAACATATTGCGAGCATGTAAAATTTCGTGTGTTCAATTTTAGAAAACACACTTCAATCGCATTGTGTCTTGACAGTTCGCAACGAATCGTACAGTAAAGCTTTGTGACAATGTTTTTTGTTACTTTGGGCAGTATCAACATCTAATTATAAATTACACCCTTGCTATTTAAAATTCTAAATATTTATTAATTTTACGAAATTTATATTTTTTATATGAATTTTAATGTTACGTTAAATTTTGTAGCATTTTTATATAACATTGTTGTGGACGTCGAATGGGTGTGGGATTTTCGTACGACTTTTTATAACACTCTAGTCATGTAACGTAATTGGGTTCAGTTTGTCTGGTACAAACGGATTTTATACATTTTTGTAAGCGACGTAAATTCAGGTTATACATATATTTTATTTATTCATTATACATGTTATATATATCGGTATTTTAAAATATAATATGTATTGTCTAATACTGTCCGTATTTTATTTCTTACCCTATGTAACCTTAAACGTTAGAACCTTATGGATTTTGTATTTATACACAGAAAAAGACACTATCCTCTAGCTAGCTTATGGTAAAATATACAAGAATTGTACAGGTCCTATCAGATCCTTGGGAGTTGCGCTGAACTCTCGAGGAGATCCGGACGTGGGTTTCCCTCGGGGTGATGTTCCGGCGGTCGCGGAACTTCAGGGAGGGGCGATTTAATTAGTTGGACTCGTCCTCATCGATTGCGTAGTCGATGTCTTCGTCCTCGCCGAAGTCCTTCTCGTCATCTGATATTAATTCGTCATCTTCGCTTAAGATGTCTCTCGAGCAGTTCAAGCATCTGAAGTAGAAGCAATTTCTTATTAAAATTAAATGTGCATCGAAGGTAATTATGAAGGTCAAAATCACAGACGTGATCCTACTGCGGCAATTTTAAATTGGCGTTCAGACTTATTAGATGTGAATTTTTTTAAATAATATACAGGGTGTTTCAGAGCTCTGGGAACAGTCAATCACGTGCTTATTTTTCAAAATTTTGAAAAATGTTTTATACAAAAGTTGTGTATAGTAGTGAGCTGCACGCCCTAAAAATATTTAAATTTATACAGGGTGTCTCATAACAAAGTTACAGACCACTCTTATGTTTTTTTTAAATGGAACACCCTGTATTTTTTGTAATTTTTGAATTATATGGAGTAAATAAATGTGAGTTACTTCAATACTCCCTATACCTATTGTTTGCCGTTTTCGAAATATTTGAAGATTTGTTGAAATGCATGGTCTGGGTGAAATATTATTTTTGCCGCAGTGATTGTCGTTGAACGATTTAAATCATTTCTATTATTTGGTTGAAGGTTCGAACTATAGATCCGACCATGATTTCATACAAAAAATTATACAGGGTGATAAAAAAAATGCGGTAGAAAAACCGAACATATAAAGTTAAATAACTTCGTTTTTTTCAAATGGCACACCCTGTATTTAGTAACGTATTCTTAAGTAGAATCTAATTATCTTTCAGATTGTATAAGGGTTCCCTGTTCCTAATCTCAATAGTTTTCTTGTATTCGGCGATTATCATATCAGGAATAATTATTATAATCTGAAAGATAATTGGATTCTACTTGAGAATACGTTACTAAATACAGGGTGTGCCATTTGAAAAAACGAAGTTATTCAACTTTATAAGTTGGGTTTTTCTACCGCATTTTTTTATCACCCTGTATAATTTTTTGTATGAAATCATGGTTGGCTCTATAGTTCGAACCTTCAAGCAAATAATTAAAATGATTTTAATCGTTCAACGTCAATCACTGGGGCAAAAAAAAATTTCACCCAGACCATGCATTTCAACAAATCTTCAAATATTTTGAAAACGGTAAACAATAGGTATAGGAAGTATTGAAGTAACTCACCTTTATTTACTCCATATAATTCAAAAATGACAAAAAATACAGGGTATTCCATTTAAAAAAACATAAGTTTGATCTGTAACTTTGTTATGAGACACCCTGTATAAATTTAAATATTTTTAGGGCGTGCAGCTCACTATTATACACAACTTTTGTATAAAAATCGATTTAATAAATATAATAAAACCTAAGAGTGTAATAAATATTGCTCTAAATCTAAGGCAAGATATTTTTATTTTATCAATACACTTATAAAATTGTCCAAATATTAAATGGAAAAATCATCCACAAAAATTTTCTGTTTAAATTAGAAATGGAGCCTCCGAACAGCATTTATGGTAATAAATACAACGAAATAGAAAATAATTTGTTGATAAACATTGCAGAAGAATAAATATCAATCAAAACATGTGTAATGTAATCGCAGAACCTAACCTCAAATTATGTATTCCGTTTACTATTTGAAAGATCGTTTACACAGTTGAAAATATAATATCAGTGTTATGTCAATTTATGCCGGTGTTATATTTATTACCACCTTTGTGAAATCCACCGATAGAGTTAAAAGTGGTCGTGGATATAATTTACATCATTTTTCAAATTTTGCAATTCTATATTATTTTCACAACAAAGGTCCTATTTATTTTTCGGAAATAATATTTTTAAAAAGTGACGTTTTTTCCAGAAATGTTTTTTTCTACTCCCACCTCTAAAATGTCATTTATCGCATATGTTTCCATGACGCTAAGTGGTTCTTTAAATACACCTTGACAAACTGTGTCTTTGTGCATTTTAGTCATGGGCTGAAGTTAGCTCCAGATTTTTAAATCGCTAAAATCAATTTGAACTCAAAATCAAGTTAGTTGTCACTTCTCAACAATCTGTCAAAATAAATAAGAAATAAATGAAACAAGGAATACTTTCAACTTAAATCAAATAAATAATATAAAACATCAAAGAAATTTAGGAGAATCAATGATTTCCTTTAGCAATTGCCATAATGTCTCTAACGTAACTGTTAATGTATATTTAGCCGCGTAGACTAATTTAATAATAATGTACTATTACCATGTTCATTTAAGATTATAAAATGATTTCAAAATTTTACCAATGTAGTCGTAGAAAAAGTATAGTATGCAATTCGTGTTATAAACTTCTCTGGACACTCGTTATTAAACACTCGCTCCGCTCATGCCTAATTAACTCGTGACTAAAGTGCCGTTTATAACACTTGTTGCATAATATACTATTAAATATGGAAAATATTAACAATCAATTTTAATAAAAGCAGATGATCAAAAAAGTAAACGAATTTTCTTTATATTTATCATTAATTTGTGAAAAAAATTAACTAATTTAAAAAATTTCAATTTTTTTAAGCTATAATTATTTTATTTATTTCCAAGAACCATCCTCTAATAATCTAGCATCAGCTCGTGAAGCATGCAAGAGATGCGTAAGAGAAAGATGATAGGAGTCTCCGCTCATGCTGCACTACCAGTGACGATTCGCGGGGTCTTTTGTAGTACGGCAGAGGCGGCAATACAGATAGGTAAGGTCGGTTGCAGAGGCGGCTGGCAGTGTGACTGCACCTGTATTACCACCTCTGCTACTTCGTCCGTACCAAAAAACCTGCGAGCCGTCACTGTGCTCTACTCATTCATATAGAAGACACAAGTGTTTCTTTTTCTGTAGCTTGACCTCCGAATGTCCGATAGCTGATGTTGCCTTTATCTTTATCAATTGTTTTAAAGGAGACTATGAACTTTTGTGGTTTAAGGTGCTAACAGCTAAGGTCATTCTTGCAAGGAGGCCGTTAGTCCTTTAATCTTTGATTGTTTGTCAAATCCGAAAACAAATATTTAATTCCTGATAGTGACAAACAACTTAGCTAAGAAAAAACTTACCTGCTTTCATTAATACCGTAGTTTATACAGTAATCACCGACACATTCACAGCAACCGTCGTGGAACCACCGCAAACTGCTAGCTCCCATCGACTCGCAGTAGCCCCTGCATTTTTCCCAGCTCATACACTGGGTGATGTAAGCGACCGTGCAATTTAGTGTGGTGATGTTCGGTTTCAGAGGAACCACCTCCTGTTCCACACTCTCTAATACACAAAAAGTACGTTAACAGGTTATCTGCAGGCAAAAATATTATCACGAGCCAAAGGAAATATACAGGGTGACCTGGGGGGAGTCTGCCTAACTTCAGGGGTGTATTACTTAGGACATTTTAAGCAAAAAAAGTTAAATCAACATAGGTCCGATTCGGAAAGGTTAGTGAATTAGTTAGGAATATTTCACTTTAAACAGATATAATGCAGAACCAAAGAAAGTAACAACAGTTAAAGTTAACATGTAGCTAACCAATGCATATATCTAGGCAATGAAGCAATTTGAAGGCAAAATCATAATTAATAAAGAAACTATGAATAAATTAGGTCTCAAATAAATAATAAAATGGTGGTTTTTATTTCTTTTTCAATTAGTATTAATCAAAAAATGATAACATTTCCTTGTTGCATAGACAAGAATATAACTGACATACGTGCAAAATTTTCAAACAATCCTGTGGCAACTTTTTGAGATATTCAATCAGAAATAATAAAAATTCAAGTTGATATTTCTTGCTGGCACCTTATTGCTCTTCATCCTAGTACGGACAGCCAACAACTTGTTTGTGATGTTTAGGGTGGGCGGGGTTTAGGGGATAATTGCTAGTCAATAGTTTGTATGCTGATAGTCAGTGTTCCAACACCCTAGGGTCAACAAGTAAATTTGTAAAGTGTAAAAAGTTATTTATATTCCGGCTCTTTTGATTAGTAAGTACGAAACACTTTTGAGAATGATCGCCGATGTTGGATATCTATTGCCATTGATAAAAAAGTTGCGACAATATGTAGGAAATGTGAGGACATTAATTTATGAAATAACTTAATAAATCTAGGTAAATTGGATTCAGATTTCCGTCACTCGCATTCAGTAAATGCTAATCTCTGCAGATTTTAATTACTTATCGAATACCCTCTGCTCATCAACTTTTATTTTGACATGGGGTTGATCCATACAGTCACACACGGCTAGGACTTGTCAAAATGATATTTATCAGTCTTAGATAATTGGCAATGTAAATTCCTGGGCAGTCTGGTCGCAATTTTGAAAAAAGACTTGAAGAACATGAAAGATCCTTCAGATGTAAACACAACAATTCATCATTTGCAAATCATCTCATCGAAAATAAGAATTCTTTTGGAAAAGATGTACTTTCAGTGATCCAATTTGCGGGTAAGATGGATTTACTCGAAGGTATTGAAATACACATAGCAAACACTAATCCCAGTATTTCCCTCCTTAATGACTAGACGGACCTAATGTATTCTCCTCTGTTCGAAGCGGCAATATAAATAACGCCTATTTGTAATTTGCGGAACTTAGTTTGAAAATAAGTAGTGTAATAGTCACATTTATCAAATATAAAGTTTTAAATAAAAAAAACTACATTACATTGGTGTAACTTTGTGTAATCCGTTTTAATCACAAGCATATTCTAAATTACAGTACATATTTGTTTATCTAATGAATAGATTTGTTTTAAAGAATAACAACAATATTTCATAGCGTTTCATCATAAAGAGTTTGTATTTATTTAAATTTGAAAATAGGTAATCGCTGACAACATCCAGTGAACTTAACAGTCTGATAATACAAGTCGTTGTGATAATTGTTATCGAGCGAACTGTCAAAACAAGCTGATAAACTGAGCAATAAATTAAAGCAAGTGCAAGACACCAACTGTGCATTACTCAATACATGTGTTTGTTCATTCCAATAATGCATTAAGATAAAAATGAAGAAGTGTAAAACAGCGTTAAAATTATGTCACTCTGTATTGTCAGGTTTAAAAAAAATCGAAGTGTGGCAACTATGTAATGTAATCTAATAAAAATGTTAGATTATCATTAGTCAATGACACATCAAGACAATAAAGAAAATATTTTGCACTCAAACGAGAAGTGCTTAATGTGAAACAAAGGCACGGAGAGAGATAATTTACAAATTACCTCAACAGGCAATTGACCAGAGGTCTTTCGGCCTCAAAGGCACATTTTTTTAGATTAAATATTTTTATTTGTTACTTTTAACAACCGCGAATTATATGTATATTCAGTGGCGGATGGTGACGTCAATATGTATTTCAATAAAAATTATGTATTATCATTAGTCAATTACTCATTCAGACAGGCAGGATGAAAATATTTTGCACTCAAAGAGAAGCGCTTAATGTGAAACAAAGGCACACAAATATGTTTGTTTGCTTCGTAATTTTCTCCAGGAATTATATGTATATCCAGTAGCGGATGGTGACGTGACTCATGGTGGGGTCAGAATAGGTGACAATAAAGATGGTTTTACCTTCACTGGCCCCCACCATGAATCACGCCACTGTGCATATCTAGTTGCATTATTTTACAATGTTAACTTTTCCAATAATTTAAGACTATGTTTTTGTGATTCACTTTTTTATTGGTGAAAATGTGGGCAACAGGTTGGATTGTACAGGACAGCAAATGTAAGTTGGCCAGACGCGCAGAGAGGAAATGAAAGCTCTCTCTCTCTACTGCCGGCCGAGTACAGTCTCTGTAATAAGCAAGCACATATTCTTCGCGTGCGCTATTCATTTACAACTCTATCGGGCGCTCTCCTCCACATAATTGACTGGCAAGAGCATGGCCACGAGTTAATTTACTTTTGGAAAACCATTGCACTGTCACTTTTGAAAATGAATGTACCAGACGTGCGAACTCTTCACGAAATCTATCGAGAGCGCCCTTCGAAGGTACCGCCCGCAATTTTGCCACTGCGCAACGGTAAGTTATGTTTGCCGACCTGTAGGATAGGGAAGTAGATTAAGGGGCCTGTGGGTGGGCCCCCCAATTTTTTTGAAAAAAAACATTCTTAATAAGTTGTTTATTTTGGCATTACATTTGATGTAACTATTATCGAAGAAAATGCCAAAATGAACAACTTATAGAGAATAAATTTTTTCAAATTTTTTTTGGTTTTTTTGTCAACTGACTATTAGAATCTGAAGTATAATTTATCAATTTCATTTTTCATAATTTTAACGTTTGAAACGTCAGTTTCATCCGATTCTACAAAACGCTTGATGTACATTTAAAATATTATTTTAATTGAAAATAAACCATGAAAGTGTAAATATAAACAACAATACCATCAAATCGAAGAAAGTAACATGATTGCCACATCATCATTTTAATTTTGAAAACGATGATAATAATTTAAATGTGGTCATTTTTTTACAATAAGTCCTTAAATTCATAAAAAAATAAGTGTTGCACTGTCTGGAAAATAAATGAAGACTTAAATAAAAAGTAATTAGGCTTAATCTAAAGCAGTGATTCCCAAAAGGGGGGGCCACCGCCCCCTGGTGGGTGCTGCAGCGATTCAGGGGGGCGCTGATAATAATACATTTATTAACGGGACATCGCCCTTGAAAAATATAAAATAACTAAAATGTACATGATGATGGCCACAGAATAACTGTAAGGGAGTGGTGATAGTATAAAAGAAAGAAGAGAAGATTTAGTGGAACGTGGGTTTAGTGCGGTAATCAATTTATTAACAAAAAAAGAAACGAATTGCAAATAGTCAATCTTCGTGATTTAAGATTACTGCTGACGAAAACAGAGCCGAGGATTACTAAATTGGTAGCGGCACACCAAGTTCATCCTTCTCATTAAGATGATTTCGAATGTTTTAACTTTTTTTGTATAACATCCTATTCCGAGTTCAATAAATAGTTTCATAATTTCAAATTCAATGTTTCTAATTCACACCTTTCTTTACTATATTTTACGAAGAAGGTAGACACATTAATACATATATATTTCCTATTAATTGCTATTAAAATTAAAAAAAAAAAATTACAGGGGGCGCTAAGTAATATTTTTTTCTGGAAAGGGGGCGGTAGGACAAAAAAGTTTGGAAACCACTGATCTAAAGAATATTTAACAGGTTACTACAGCTCTTTGAATTATGTATTTAGTTTTGGTTTAGTTAACAAAAGTCCCCACAACTTTGCGTTTTGTGTGTAACTAATTTTGATATGTTATTAATTTTACCTTTTTAATACTACAAAACTACTAGACTAACTTCAATATCTTCATTATTAAAGGGTACTTACGTAATTGATATTTAATATCACTTTTAGGCGCTAACAGAATATTAAAGTCCACAGGGAAAACGAAACTCGTCCACCTCTTCTGTTGATCGGTCGTTTCGGTGAGTGCATTAAACAGCCCGGTGATTTTGGACGAGATGTCCTCGACCTGGGACTGCTCGCTTAGATTGCGCTTGGTGTCGTTGGGCTTGGGGCACATGTCTGTCGAAACGATTGGGATGAGCGGGATGTGCACGATTTACGTCTTACCGGTACCTACCTACGCAGGAACAGCACTCGTTGTACAAATAGCTGAGGCAGAAGGCGCAGTCCTTGCAGCAACTGCAGTCTTTCTGAAAGTCACACTTGCACGACTGTGTCAGGAGGCACTTGCTCACGATAGACCCGCAGACCGCCTCGTTGCAGTTGTGCACTTCCTGGAGGACCACTGTCAGGGTGAAGAGTGTGGCGATCAGGACCGTCCATCGCGACATCGCTGCGGAAAACCTGGAAAACGCGAGTGGTAAATCACCCTGGAAGTCGCGCAACCCGCTTATGCCCTCGGGCGAATTTAAAATGCGTCCCTGAGTGATGCGCGCTGGCGCTCGGAGAACACTTGCAGAAACGGGCCCTTACCACTCCGAATTATCGCAACCGACTAATTCCGCGTCGCTCCGTCGATTTAGATTACTCCAGACCAAAATATTCGAAGAAACTCGCCAGCATCTAGCATCGTGCCGTCGCCTTTAGAAACTTGTTTTGCTACTGATTCCTCCCCACCTCCACACCAGCGGCAATTTCAAAGACGCTCGGAAATTGCAATTAACGGCGCAGTTTCCACGCGGAAAACGTGGTTCGGTTTCCGGAAAGCTCGTCTGCCTTTTTTCGCAACTTTTTTGCTCTAAGAGCGCGCAAAAATTGAATTCGGCGCGCACCTCCGTCTCATCTCCCGCGGCGCATTAATTCATACATTCATGCACGCTTTTTATTTATCCGTGCTAAATTTATAGCTGTTGCGTAATTGCCGAGTAATTATTCTACGCCGAATGCTAATTGAATGCGTTGTCGGAGACGGAGAGAGAAACGCGGGTCCGGTCAGGTAAGGGCACCCCATTCCGTTTCGTATACCTGTCGGTAAGTAGTTCTTCGAAATGTGTGGAATGCGGCGGCCGATCGACCACCAACGTGGGCATTGTTTTCCTTTTCTTCGAGCGCACTCGGCGTCCGGTGCCGCTGTGTGGGTTATTGGGTTCTCTCAATTGCAATTTACACGAGAAATGTGTTATTACATAACTCGTTTTCTAATGTTCCTCATGAATCTCACGTAATAACTCTAAAAGAGTAATAAAGCACGACAAAAACATTATCTAATCAATGTTTCCATGCGTGAATGTAAACAGATTATTAACACCAATTAGTACCGGCGTAATTGGTGTCACCAAACAAATTTGACATTAAAATCTGTTCAAATATTACAATCAACTTTATGATAGTACTTTTATTTGCTTAAATTCAACGACGTTTTTTAGCCCAGGCCGTTACAGAGCTAAAAGGTTTTTGTTTGTAAACTAAACATTGTATTTGAAAAACAAAATGGCGGAAAAATATTTAAAAAAAGACCTAAAACATAATAATAATAATCTTTATTGGTGTTTAACTATGCTAACATTAGCTATACAGGGTATTTTTTTATCGTGGGCCATAGGATTTTACATGATAAAAATTATACCTTGTGTTAATGTATATTTTATCATAAAATTTTGAAGGAAATTTTAATTAGTAATAAATCAATTATTTTTCGACATGATGCGCTTAGTCAGAATAATTTAAACATGTTTTATTCCATTAAAAAATGAAATTACTTAAAATAAATAACTGAGCAAAAATAATCAAAGTACCTTGAATTTCTGAAATGTCAGATTGATTAGTGAATTAATTTCATTTTTTAATGGAATAAAACATGTTTAAGTTAATCTAATTAAGCGCATCATGTGGAAAAGTAATTGATTTATTACTAACTAAAATTTGCTTTAAAATTATATGCTGAAATATACATAAACACAAGGTATAATTTTTAGCATGTAAAATCCTATGGCCCACGATAAAAAAAACATACTGTATATTTATGGCCAAAAGCATCAATTCATCTGAATCCTTTATAAGTAAAAGAAATTCAACACGAAAAAAAAAAATTTTAGCAATAAAGACTATAATCTGTTTTACACGATTAAATAGGAAGTATAAGGGGGCAGAAAGACCTAAAATTTCTTTAATCAAACAGTTTTCCTGGTTAGGTTTAAGTGGAAACGAAGGGCGGCGGGTGGGCCCTATCCCATCATCCAGTCCTTGAAACATAAACAAGGGTTTTACAATTGTTAATTAATTGATAAAAGAAGAATCAAACGTTTTATCGTTGCCTCGGCTACAAAAATTGTTTATAGAAACTCTGAGGTGTGTTTGGCAGATTGGAGAGTGGGATGGGGCAATGAAGACTTGATCCAACATTAATCTGTAATTTTATCATTGATTGCAAGCGGGTACGAAGTAAATTTTGGTGCTTTTGAAAAGTACTACGCAGACACAATTAAATTATACTTGAAGCACTCTAACTTGTTACCGTATATATAAATTCTTGTGCATGGTAGTGAAATTGTAAGATCAGCTATAGTGCCTAGCGGCCAATTAACAGAGGAAGTGTGAAAAGCTAGCAACAATAATTGCACACGGATCCGGGGAAACAACACTAGAAAGTGTGACTACTTTTTGCAACTAATTTTGATAAATAATATAATCAAGTTAATTTTTTTAATTTTGTTTTTTTCATAAATTTTAAGTGCTGTTTTTAGCTTGAATATGTAAACACAGGCACACATTAAACAAGTTATTGTACCGAAGAATTCCATACACACTTGTATTTCAAATACTTATTTATAACTTTTATATGTCAAATGTATAAAATAAATATTTTGAATATTTTCTACGAGTATTTACAATACTTTGTATTTAATCATATCCACAATATACTGAGTCATCGCGTAATTGCTGCCGGGAGCATCACAATTCATTTTAATTAATTAATGCAATTTGCCTCTGGTTACAGTCAAGTCAGTTTATTTTTAAACGTGTGTAGGCGGAATGCCCACTTCACTGTTGAATATGAGTGTTCGCATGTTAAATGAAATGAATGTTCATAAACTGAAGTGTTTAAGAATGCAAGAAGTTTATCTGAATTATATATTGAATGAAAGTGAATGAATGAATAGTTTAAAATGTATTTTAAATGTACCATTTCTTCGCCTGAAGAAGCCACAACGTGGCGATACAATTGTCGCGAACTCAGACAATAAATATTTGAAAATATTATCGTGTATTATTTAGCAATATCAAAGTGAAAGTGATTAATTAGTTTCTCACTTAACCCGTGGTGAAACATTTCTGTATTATATATTGATTAAAACACTTTAGTTTAACTGTTTTTATTTTTCTCTCCGACTAGTTTCGACCGTTGGTCATTCTCAAGGAGATAGATACAAAAAATTTACAAGTGGTGGTATTTATACAAAACTTAGGGTGATGTCCAGATGTCTTCTTTGTTATTAAGCGTGGTTTTTCCATGTTTTATGGCTTTATTAATTTCTAGACCCTCTCGCAGATTCAATTCACGTCCCTTATTACTTAAATGCAAAATTCGGAAATCATTGACACTGAAAAAATGGTTACATTCGATGCAAACCTGTAGAAATCTTATTATTGAATCTAGTTTTAAAATTTCTACCTGTTTGTCCTATATACACTATCGCAATCCCCGGACTTAATTTCATATACACTGCACTTTTCTAGTTTATTCACTTGTGATTTATTGTTCACCAGATGTTTGTGTAGATTTATTGGAATAGGCATTATAATAAATAATAAACCACTGGCACAGCCAAGGGAGGGCTGCTCCAAAGTAATCAGTGCTCGGGCATGAAATATTCTTGACGACAGCAAATGTTTCAAAAGTGTGAGAAGTTTTATACAAACTCAGTGACGGACATTAATTATAAATTACTTTTTATTAACAACAGATCTTCCAAAAACAACAACCAACGGTTTATCCTTCAAGATAAACCCATTCGTCTCTTTAAGAGCAGTTTGCGCGACCTCGACACTATCCAAAGTCACAAACGCCTGACCCTTCATCCTCCCCTCCTGCATCAACCTGATATTAAACACGCCCTCCCCCTTTTTACACAAATACCGCTTGTATATAAACTCCAGATCACCTTTCTCCACGGTCTTGGCGATATTTTTAATGTACAACCGCGACGAAGGAACACCGGGATGGTAATCTTTAAACACCGGCAATACATTCAAGTCTTTAAGTGGAATCCGGTTCGAGTTCAACTCCTCCTCACTAATTACCATCTCGCGCTCTTCAACCGTTTCAACTTCTTGAACAACTTCACTCTCCTCAGATTGCACATTCTCTTCAGGTTGCATTTTATTCTCCAGACATTCGGCGCTGACTTTAAGCTCGATTTTCCTTTGTTGCAGCTCGACTGTATCGAAAACATCACCAGCAACTTCTTTCACTGTTTGCGACGGATTCACCACGTTGGGCTTTATAAATTTCGGCCTTTTCATCACCTTCTTCTGCTTTAAACTCCTCTTCACGGGAATTATGTCTTTATTTTTATCACCCTCGGGATCGCTCTCTAACTCAGATTCGGACGAATTTTCCTCAACTACTTCTTTACTTTCCGCAATCTTTTGTACCGGAACAGGGGGTGGATCCGGTGTATTAGAGAACGGCGGTGGTAGATTCATCCTGTTCATCAAATGCAGCACCTGGGTGTAGAATTTCGGAACTGATGCTAAAGCGTGCGCTATATTATTAATCGTGGCCCTGTTTGGTTTCGGGTAAGCGTATTTCAAATGATGAGGTGGAGGTTGATTGAAATTCACGGAATTATTAAAAGCATTCAGTCGGGTTATGAAATGTTTGTAGTGTTTGCGGTTCTTGTAGTCTTCGCTTTCTTCCTGCAAAATTTTGGGTTTGCTGCTGACGAGGTCGTTCTGTGCGTACTCCGCGTAGAGGAGGGAATCGATAATTTTTATCTGGTGCAGTCTATGGAGAACAGAGTGTGCAATTTGTGCCGAAGGGAATTTTGCGTAGGCGATGGCCTTGCGTTTTATTTTCGGTTCGATTATCTTGATTTCGACGGCGCCAAAATGGCGCAGGAAGTCTTCTTTCTCCGATTTGGTGAGGCATTCTGGGAAATTGCGAATTCTTAGCGTGTCGTCACAAACCATTGGAGTATCTGAAAATAAAATTCATATTTGGCAAATTGTTCTATTATTGAAAATGATTGACAAAAAAGGGAAATGCACAGCATTTTAAGAGAGTTTCTTATCAATTGTTGGTGTTGTAATCCATGATTACTGGGTAATATGTAATTGGTAATAAAAAACTTCCCAGTATTTAGTTAAAATTTTATTTTTCTGAACTAGTTTCGGATATTATCCATCTTCAGCAGAAAATATATATATTTTGTATCTTAGTAGTTTTTCTGCTGAAGATGGATAATATCTGAAACTAGTTCAGAAAAATAAAATTTTAACAAATACTGGGACATACGTCAGTTTATTACTAATTTCTTATCAATGTTCCTTTAAAATACAGTGAATTTTATTTTTGAATTAAACTCCTACACTTCTTGGAAAGTTCACGAACCACCACTGCTTTATTCATGTTGTGAAGCTATTGCAGAGATAATTTTATTACCTCGCTAGAACCAACGCCAGCTTCTCTAATATTTGACAAAGCGGAATGAAGGTTTGTCAAATATTTGAGAAGTTGGCATTAGTTGCAGTCTGGGAATATAATTATCTCTGTAGTCTGCCAAAATTTATTCTATTAAATGTCGTTAGATTATTGGCAATGGTATACATGATCCAAGTACGTAATTATTATATTTTGAACATGATTTATATTTTTTTCAGAATAAACTACTTTGTAGTACTTTTATAGCACAATTTAAAATAAACACAACCTGATTATAAATAAATATACAAGGGTATTGTAATTGAGACTTTTTATGAAGTTGGCATCAAATAAATTGGCAGAACTGTGACGTAAGAATGGGCAAAGTGTCGTAGAATTAATTAAAAAATAAATTATCTAAAAGTGAGAATACTTGCATAACAACAAATTTCACACGTCTTGTATTCAAGAGTAAAAACCATTTTGAGATAAAATATAAACTATATATACACAACATCTTTATTTCAGTAACTTTTACACATTTAAGTTTTTCAGTTATTACTATTTGGTTAGTAAGTCACTGTCTGGGCTATCGACCATCGGTCTTTCTGCCCTGTTTTAAGAAAAGAAAAGTAAAATTTAATTTTGTTAATATAAACTATTATTTGTCAAAATGATATTTATTATATCTCCTTTATTTTGATATCTTTACCAATAAACAGAAAATAAGTGTTATCAAAGTATTTTTTCAAAATCATTGCAAACTCCATAAAAAAAGTCTCAATCACCATATCATCATATTTATTTATTTTAATCCATCATTTAGGCAACTTATTATACATGCACATTCCCTGCTTACTATAGAGCGGCACACCTGTAAGTATTTCCGATCTCTCTGTACAATTAGATATAAGTTTACAATCAGACGGTTTAGAAAATGAGATTAAACAAGGAGAAAAACAATCGAGCTAATAGTTTACATCAGCTTTTCCCATACGGTCCACGACCCTCTGCTGGACCTTGAGAACTTTCTGATAGGTTGCAAATTGGCTGGAAATTGTGAAGCCCACAATTTTGCACTCCTGTACGACATTTGTAGGCTCACCTCTATCTATAAGAAGTGTTTATTCCTGGATTAGTACTACCATTGATAGAAGTATTGTAGAATACTTTCAACGATACTGCTCACTTGCAAACAGACTGATGAAATAACTATACATCGTACTACTCAAGAGACAAAACACGAACTCCCTCTAACATTGGCCTTAAACTAATGTTAAGGTAAGTCTAGTTTATAAAGTACTGCCATTTTTATATGATTTACTGTCTGTTAAACAATTGAGCCTCTCGGATGCAGGCGATGTTAAGTGATATATGACAGCAGCAGTGCTTTTGAAAGGTCGGCATGTAATCATGATGAATGCAACCTCTTACAATAAATATTATGCACTAGTGCGATATGTGATTTTTATGCATGCTTAAAGAGTAAAACCTCTTACGATATTATGTCGCACACATACTATACGGAATTTCTGATTAATTAATGATATTCTCAAGTTTCTAGCCTGCTTAATTGTGCCCTATTGATCAGTTTCTTATAGCATCGTAGATAAAATTAATTTGCAAACTGCACAAACTGTAATTGTTTACTGGTTCTAAATAAGAAATTCGTTTACCTTGGAGTAAAAGTAATTGCAGCAATATATGAAAAAGTACAAATTCAACCTTCTCTCAAATAAAATGTAAACATAACCAATAAATTTGTTGAGGTTATGTTACATTTCAGACCAGAGGCGTGCGGTTGTAAAAAACCGCAGAAAACGTGCAATTATTAATTGATTCTATTTTTCTTAAGTACATAATTTCTTCAATGAAATAGTAATTATATTATTATGTATGTTTACAGGTAGGTCTAAACCAGTGTTTATATCAAAGCATATATTAGTGTGGCGCAAAATTTTCCTCTGGTGTTCTGGGAAATCTTAAAAAGAAATACCAAAAACCATTTAATTATTCTTAGATTGTTTTGTTGTTGTAAGCATTGTTTGCTTAGCACAGATATAATATAAAGTATAAGTATAAATCAAAAAATAGTTTTTAATGTATTTATTTAATTTCAATTTATTTTCTTCTATCCTATAATTATTAAGCGGTCCCGCAAAATTTTTCTTTTTTGGAAAATGTACCACGAGAGTAAAAAGATTAAGAAACACTGCCTTAAAGAATTATTTAATATTTAACACCTCAATAGTGCAACAGCAACTTCTTTCATTATCCAATTTTTACAGCACATTTAAGTAAACAAATTTAAAAACTGCAAATTGATTTGTAATTAAATGTTTCAATTATGATTAAGATCATCAAATGGGCATTTAAAAATTCAAACAATAATTTTTGCAATTTCAGACACGACCGCGCTATCTGTCAGACAAGGGATGAACTACTAAGTGAATATTGCAACTAGCGCCAAAACACTCGAACTTTATACCTATAATCAAAATGTAAAAATCCAGTAATGAGCGGTACATCAAATGATGAATTATTTCATTCTCAATTGAATTATGTATAAAGTAGCTACGGTAACTTTGCGGTTTTTGAGTAAATTGCAAATTAAAATTTAGCACGAGCAACTACCGGTAATGAAGTTTACTGTAAATTTTGCAATTAAAATATAGGGCAATTTGTAATATTTCTGAAGCTTTAATAATGACTACCCAGTCGATTATTAACTGTTTGTTTTCTTTAATGCATTGAATTAAGAAAAAATGAAGTTTTTAATATATCAATAGTAGTTGGCAATTTAAATATTTGCAAGTAAATTTATCATCTGTTAGACAAGGGGTGAACTACTAAGTAATGTATGTTTTTGTTTTGAATTTTCGATTATAACCTCTTCATGTTTTATGGTGTGCTACCTCGTGTATAAATTTGTATACAGTCTTAAAATATGGCAAAATTAGGAAGTTATTTTGCGCTGTGCCCCATAATCGACCAGAAAAGTTTGCTGGGAATTAACGAGGACCGTGACGCAGAAAACGTGCTTGTAACCCTGGGAAAGAATATAGCTATAAAATATAAGGTTAGTCGGGGCAAATGAATGTACTATTCATTTTATTTCATAAATAATCTCTGAATATACATCAGAAGGATCTCATGATTGATAGGCAATTATGATATGCCTAAAGAAAACATTCGAAGTTATATACCAGAAAGATCTCCCAGTTTCGTTTAGCCTAGTGATACAACAATTACATTACCATCTAAACATTTAGTAAATCCAGTAATCCTTCATTTTCTTAGGCCGGTCGCACACTGGCGTTTTGTTTCGTGTAATTCAACACAAGACTTCATATGAGAGTTCATAGACTGCCATGTTGTCTTACCTCATAGGGTAACACGGCATCGCCCGCTCATGTTGAAAGATGTATGGAGCTTAATAGGACCCGCCGACATAATGCGGGTTTTCCGCTCTGATCTGACCCGCTGGTAAAATGCCTTACATTCACTCAAATTCAATACACAACCTAAAAATTTGTTGTAATAACAGTAACCGAATGTGTATTGATGTACAAATCAATAAATTTTGGCCTTTATATGGTTCTATTTTGGAATTACAGTGTGCTTTTGATATTTCTTCTAGTATTATGTAATACATCATTAGCTGAAATATAATTTACTCACCGATGAAAATCCATAATTTTTCATCAGGTTTCAGATCAGAAACAAGTTACCAGTTGGAGAACAAAGGATAAATTCTCATCACCTGTTATTTACTACAAAGAAGAGGAGAGCTACTGCGCAGCCTTTAATCAATCCTATATACGTACTTGGAAAGATGAGGAAAATATTGATAAACTTAAAAAATACAAGGTAATGTTTCTAATTGATATCAACTAATTATGTTACAGCAATTAACACGTTCGCTGCCGCCGCAATTGGGATTGCATTTACGCAAGTGTAAAGTCGAACGCGCTAGCGCATCGACGGCAGCGAACGCGTTAATGTCAGACGTTATTTTTTGTAAAAATTTATAGTCTTCATGTGCTATATTTTTTTTATAATTAAATCATTTTCAACATTAACTGATTAAAGTACAAAGTGTTAATTACCCCTTAATAGTATCTAATTTATCCATAATAATCGACTTGTTTGCTTTTGTTAATTTATTTTTTTAATTATCAACATAATTCCAGTTTCCTGCACAAATCCATACTCTCATCAACTGTGCGGGCTCTTCGTATGTGGTCTTCAAAAATGGCCACATTGCAAAACTTAAGGACGCCTTGGACCAACGCAAGGATATGAACCCCAACGATGTGATACACTCGGAACGTGACAATATATTGGATGTGTTACAAATTTGTGATGAAAACACCGTCTACATTGGACTCTTGGTTGAATCTGGAGAAAATATTTATTTCACCTGGACCATTTTTCAAGGGAACCAGCAGATGGATTTTAAGAAGATAAACGTTAACCAACCTAACTTGAGTCTCAAGGGTTTCATCTTGATGCTTAATGGAGATAATGAAGTCGTTTTATTAACAATATGTAAGTAGTATTGAGATATGACGATGAAAATAAAATAATGTAAGGCTTAAGAAAAAGAAAAAAAAAGGGTTGCAAATTATTATTTATATTTTGTTATGAAAAGGTTGAGGATTAATGTTTTGCAAACTGCTTAAACAAGTAGATGAAGTACCTGGTGTTACAAGAGATATATAATCTTTCTAATCCAAACTCATATTTTCCTTTTTTTATTCTAAAGAGCTTTGCAAATAGAATGTGTTGTGGAAATTCTTCTGCAAACTGTTTCCCTCTTGATAAATCAATCCATTTAATAATTAAAGTAAATATTGGCCACAGTAAATCTTTGTTGATTGAGAATAATAATTAATATTGTTTATACTGGAGGCTGTACTTCGTTATACATTTTATATAATAAATGACACCATTGCTTTGTTTGTATAACTTTTGAAAATTTATTATTTTCGTGACTATAGTTTCAACAACTTTAACGTGTCATTATCGAACTTACAGTAAATTAAAATATGATTTTACAGGTATATATAGGTACAATTACAGAATTCCTTTGAAAATGGGAATATAGATTAAATCTCAAAAGTTATACAAACAAAGCAATAGTATTTTATTTATGATGATAATTAAGTTTAATAGTCGCCTTTTTTTTTATTGTCAGGGTCGGATGGAAAATTCTACACGTACAGTTTAAACAAGGAAAACGAATGTAACTTTTTTGCAAAAATGGAATTCCTCAACAGTAAAGAAAGGATCACCCTGTTCGTCTTAAACCGAGACTACGTAGCCATGTACGGTGACAACTCCAACCAGGAAGGAGCGAGCTTGATCATCTTCAACACACAATTCAAGGTCATACAATCGCACGTCACGTTTAAGATGTTCACCAGCGGCACGAGGCTTTGGTGTCTGCATGGAAATTTATATCTTTCCGTGGGACAGAACTTGGCTGTAGTCCCGTACCATTTGGACACTGAACAACTAGCCGCGCTAGTAGGCAGTCACAAGGTCACCAATGTCGAAGATCCCGATGTAGCAATTGTGCCAATTTGTACTTTCGGGGAGTGGGACGAGACTCGGAAAAACAATTTACAGAAGGTGGTGGAGAAGAAATTTCAGGATTTCGTCCAACAGGGGTGGTCGGAATCTGCAATTTGCTGGGAAGTCTTGCCCAAATACATCGAGAAACAGGATGTGGATTTGATTGCGGAGGTATTGGATAGTTTTAATGATATCCCGGAGTGTTTAATAGCTAAATTATTGGATTTCGCCTTAACCGCAGATGGTGAAATATTTTCAAGCAATAGAAAAGCAGCGAGTGGTAAAATCCCTCCGCAACTAGCTCCTTTTGGACGGTGCCTCTTCATCGATCGCATCCTAATGTTGAAATATAGTGATGTGTTAATATTACCACATGTAAGATCGAATCTTGATTTAGAAACGGCACTTCTGCTTCTGAGATATGTTAGTTATTTACTCTCAGAGGATGGACATACGATTCATGAGGACATAACGCTCTCGGAGAGGAAGCTAATTGAATGGGGGATCGTCATACTCGATGCTAATTACCAGAAGCTGCTGTTGACAAGAGAGGACAAGATTATCGAGATGTTGATCTACTTTAATGACCTGGTTAAAGCACACCTGTGCTGTATAGAAGACTTGAATCAAGTGTATCCTGTAGCGGTTGAATTGAAAAGGGGCAATTCCTTCAATAAGTGTAGTAGTGCTAACTTGAAGTATTGTATAGAAGAATTGAAGTTGTGTTAAGGTTTATTTTATAAAAAGTGTTAATTTTTTATAACCTAAGCCTTTGTCTTCTAATCATACACTTTGTTCTTGGTGATATAAATGCAATACTGGGTAGAGGTGTTACTTACCTTATGTCTAATTGGCGAATAAGGTAGTTTGCAGTAAATTATTCAAAATGTAGCAAGAAGTCAAAGTAGCCACAACACGACCACTACTTCTTGCCTTCTTCGGCACAATGGTACAATGACCATGTTTACCACAACACAACTGCAGCGGGACTGCAGTTATGATGTAAAATAAAAAAAAAACGCTGTCAGTTGTGACAATTACAATTATTAATAGAACCTCGCAGGGAGAGAAATGATTATTTCTCCCTCTAGGGCGAGAAATGATTACTTCTCTCCCCAGGGAGAGAAATGTTATTTGGGCTGTGAAATCAACTTTCTCTCCCGTTTGTGAAAAAATTTTTTTTCTTTTATTCCACGAATTTATACTCTTTTTATATCTATATGCCAAATTGTTGCTATGTATTTTTCTGTCAATTAATTAGTTTTAAAATCCCATTGAAAATGCTCTGAAAAGGCGAAACTTCGAGAATTATTATACCTGCACACGCCTAAAAATGCGACCGACCCCATCTGGAACCGAAGATTTTTGCACCCAATTTTGAGTCCCCGCTGAGTGTTGTGGTAAACAAGGCCATTGTACCATCTTCCTTTATCGTGCCGAAGAAGGCAAGAGTTTACGGTCCAGCCACAACTACTTATTCATTGAAGTTTTGTTTACATCAATGTCGTCAGTGAAGGTTTATCTAAATTAACATTTGCATAACTGATTCTTGAACGTTTCCAAAATCACTTTGAAGTAGGTTTTAAAATAATTCAAATCCATTCGCGTATGTACATATTTATTGACAAATTAATAAATAAGAAAATATCAATTTTGGCACATAAATAATGAATAAAGTGACTAGAAAGCTTACCTTAATAATAAGCAGAGTAATGGTGGTACGACGGAGGGTTTGGGGAGGAGGCATGTGGCCTAGGAGGGGCCAAAGCTGTGGGATGATAAGGGCTAGGTGAAACTGAATATCCGGAATAAGGGACCGGAGAAATAGTCCCGTTGCTTGGAACCGGGAGGATTCGCCCGTCACTTAGCATTCTGCTCTGATCCAAAAGCCTCTGTTGGTCAGGGATCAATCTGGAGTCATCGGCGAGAATCCTTTGTTCGGTGCTCAGCAGCCGATTCGTAGGGAGTTGATCGTTTGATAGGATCCTGTTAGTGGTGTGATCCGACAGGATTCGATTGCTCATGTCGGATATAATCCTTCCATCCGCACCAATATGCCGTGATGCTGTTAGCTCGGTACTTAACAGTCGGGTTTGATCTAAACTTAACCTATGAGATGCCGATTGCAGGGAGTGATCACTTAATAATCGAGAATTTGTAATCTGATGACTACGAAGACTCAAGTCAACACTGTGCCGCCCTGGCGGGGTGAGATCCAACGACACAACCCTGAGTATATCCGTGTGTGAATAAGTCGGCGGTGGGGGCGGTGGAGAATAATTAATGCGCAAATCAACGCTTGGCCTATCAACCTCGGAATACAAATGGTGATACCTATTTAAGTTAGTGTAATTATGATACCCTCTAGCCGACATATCTAAACCTTGAAGTTCAGACGGATTCAACACGAGCGGCTCGAAATTCCTGTCTGTCCTAAAATCCTCCATTAAATTCTCATACGTTTTATTCCTCAGCTCCAAACTATCCAAATCATAACTCTTCATTCTAAAGTCATCCAGTGAACCATCATACGTAGTCCTCCTCATATCATCAACATCATAACCCTTCCTGAGATCGAGATCCAGTTCAAATTTATTCCTAATATCGACACGCATTGACAAATCCAAATCCATACCCTCCTTGTGCTTAGAATCTTGCATCCCTTCAAAATCCTTCTCGTTCAAATCCCCCTCCAAATTCCCATCCTCGTACCCCATCCCATACCCCTTAATTCTCTCCTGCTCATCGTATTTCGGTTTCCTCATAAAATTAATCGGATCAAAACTGTAGTGCGACTTGTAGATGGAAAGATCCAGCTGAATATTGTCCTTGACGGTGTTGTGCAAGCTTAAATTCTGTGCACCGATACCATTACTATCATCAGACTCGGGATTGACAGCAGCGCCGAAATCATACCTAGGTGGGCTAGCCGCTGGTGGAGTGTTTTTACCAGTTTGATTCTCATAGTTATGCGGAGAATTAGCGTTAATATAATTCCTGACAAAATTAATTCTCGTGGGGGAATTTGGCGGGCTGAAATCTTCCTGATGGAAACTTGAATAATCGATTCCTATATTTTGACTTCCCCTTAGTTCATCACCGATTTCATCCGTCACGGAAATTTGATCGTTCACCGAGGGCGAAATTAAATTGATATCGCGGGAATCGGCCACATCGACCGAATGATTATAACTGACATTGCCCAAGGTGTCGTTGTGCGAAAGGGTGTATAAATTATTGACTAGGGTATCGGTGGGTGTTGTGCTCACATCGATGTCAATGTTAGGGTCACTGCAAACCGAGTCCAGAGCCGCTTCGACCAATAAACTAGCATTGGAGGTCTCATGCCGGGGGAAGGTGAGTTTTGGTGTTTCTTCTACTTCTAAATGTTCGGATTTCATGTAGACTTCCTGTTTCATGGGTTCCTCTCCAATCCACTTCTTGCTGCCTTTGCTTAAAATTTTCATGTTGGGTGCGTAGGGTTCGAGAATCGGAGGGCTGGCATTGGAGTTCGGTGATTGATCATTGCAACTGATGGCAGGTGAAGAATCTAGTGGTGGGGGATCATCTATGTTCTTATCCATACCTGAAACATCCAGTTATTAAACACTATGCGCCCATGCTGGTTGATTGGGTTATAGCATAATCCCAGGTTTATTGAAAAATTAGGTTGTTCTATGAAATATTATTCCACTGTCACAAACTTATGAAAAAATATTCCATAGATGGCGCCAAAGGGTTTTTCTTTGTAAACTGTTTTTGTTTTCTTTTTGCTTGCCGCCACATGTGACAACCTGGGCGTGAAGAGGTTAAGCGTAAATGTATTTTTGGGTACGTTGGCAGGTAAATTTTTGTTAGAGCGACGTACATGGGCTCATATTTAGTACCCACCTCGGTGTTTGTTATTTTTACTAATTTCTCTTTCAATATGCATCATAAAACAATATTATTTTTACTATTAACTTACTACTGTCTTCCTGATCACTGAAAACGCTGCTGTCCCTATTGTTGATCATATGGAAGGTAGGGTCCTGATCGTCACCTCCACTGTAGGCCTCAAAAGTGTAATCCACACTCCTCTCAATTTTCGGCATCATCCCCTCAGTGAATCCGTGCACTTTCTTGTAGTGAAATTGTAAACACTGTTTGGTGGTAAAACCAGCAGCACAGTTGCCTTGCGCACATCTAAAAATTTCAATATTCATTGTTAGAATGGTATGAATGATTTGCTTCGGTGAGTGCAGATAGGCAAATTTTACTGATGATTGCAGTTAGTTTTAGTATTATAAATGAACATAATCAAACTTATTAGTCAAATTGATCAACTACATAAAATAACATCATTAGTAGAAATCAACCACGAAAAATCTTTCTCTAGGGCTTTAGCTGGTTATATGCTTCTATCACGGGATTCAAAATCTTAGCTATGTAAATTTCTTTTTTAAAGAGCGACAGATATAGTAAGCTTAAGGAAACGAGTGAAGCTTGAAGTCAAAAGTAAACGTACAAATTTATTTTGTACTTTTTTGTAATTATCACCATTTTTGATCTTAATCTTAATTTGAAGAAAATCTCAAAGTTGGCTTAAAGTGGAAGTTAAATTTAGTAGTAAATAAGCTTTTTTGCATTGTAATACATTCACAATAGAGCTAATTAGAATTGATGAATTTGAGCGTCCTGGAAATGCATTATATGTTCAGTGACACCTAAGTCAAGTTGAGGACGGGGCAAGTCCGATAATCAGACTTATCTTCGCCTCAAAACTGTAGTTGAATATTTGTTTCTAATCATTCGGTAAAACATAATAAAGAAAACACCCCGTGACTTACTTAAATGGTTTGATTCCACTATGGGTCAGCATGTGGATTTTCAAGTTGGATTTGTTCTGAAACAGTTTACCGCATTTTCCGCAAGTGCAGGCTCCATCCAGTTGCTTCTGGTGCACTTCTTTCAAGTGCCTTTGGAGTGCTGCTCTGGATCCCAAAATCTTCAAGCAGTTCTTGCATTGGAATTCTTTTAAAACTTCCGACATATCTGGAAAAATTACAAGTGAAAAAGCACTCATTTCACCGGGCAACAATTGACTTACCACTATGCATCCTCTTTATGTGAATTTTCAACTTTTGAGGCTGACAGAACTTCCTGCCACAAAAATCGCACAGAGGCCTGGATCTGTGAGGGTTTGCTGAGCAACCATAAGTCCGATGCATTTCTAGGTAATTCAGCCGCAGAAAAAACTATAAAAGTTTAAACAAAACCGTAAACTAAATTTTACAGTAGTTCATCCTTAAGACTAACCTTTTTACAAAACTGACACTGATACGCCCCCTGCCCATTGTGCAATTCAGTAGCATGCTTCATGATGTTATCCTTGCCGAGGACGGCCTCACCACATACTTTACAGTGATACTTTCTTATCGTAAGACTGAACCGAATGTCGTGGAAGGCAGAACAATGCAGCCGGTAATATAAAGGGTGCATGAATGTCATATTGCAACCGCCACATGCTGAAACGCAAATCTTTCATCTATAATCATCATCGGTAATAAAACATGACTCACTGTTTCTCTCCATTTTCTTCTTGTTGCCAGTCACAACATCATCCTGCCAGTACACTAATTCCTCCCCAGCACTCACCCCCCGGACTGTAGTGAAATACAAAAGGTCACCCTTGACTACAGCGAGAAGATTCTTCGACTCCCTCACGGGTGCCGGCCTTATGTATCGGACCCAATTCGCTTCTGCCTGATTCTCCGTGCAAAAATAAACATGCCCACCCTCCTTACTAATCTGAAACATATCTCTCATATTGCAATCTTCCGGAATATCCACCTCCTTAACCACCCGTCCAATCAACGGGCCGAATTGTGTGAATTCATCGATTTCCTTTCTAGCAAACACACCTAAGCCGTGTTCCGTGTTTGTCTCCTCGAAACACAGCAGTTTAGGCAGGGATCGGTATGCAAATGCATATTTATTAACTGTAACATTCTCTTGTTCTTCCTGTTCCTCTTTCTTGATCTCGTAAGAATCTTTATAGGATTTCAACCAGCCTTCGTGTGTAATGGCATCCTCGATTTCCTTGCACGGCTTCTGCAATGGACATTGGTCTTGTAAATGCCGTGTTTCGCAGCTGGAGCACATCTTGATTTTAATCGCCACCCTCTGCACTTCATTATTGTTGTCCTCTACCACTGCAACTGTCTCGATTTTCACAATATCCTTCTGCAATATCAGCTCTGGGGCTTTCCTGATATCGTGTTCCTGTTTTTTGGTGTTGTCGACCAACTTTAGCTTTTTCGGGTGCTTCGTGATTTCTAGACTGACCATGTTCAGCTCCAAAGGCACGAGTAAGTCAGTTTTCACCTCGGAGGAATTATCACTGGGCATTGGTTCAACCATGATTTCTTTGATGGGCTTGTTCTTCGGTTTGGGGATTTTCTTTCGTTTGTGCTTATGGCCTTTTTTATCGGAGAGAGGTGTGGGTAATTTTGCATCAGACTCATTTTCTTTGTCTGCCGTTTCATTTTCATGTTTTACAATAACTGGTCTGTCTCTATAAAAAAAATCTTTTAATTATTCATGTATTCCTCCAAAGAAAAAGATGTTTTAATAAGCTCATAGTCAATACAAATAAATAAGAATAATGAGAAATGTCATAATTTCGTGTTTTATTGTAGTTTTGTATTCAATTTTTTTTTTAAATAAACATAAACAAAAGCCACGTGCTTGTTGTTATTGATCTGTCAAAGAGGCCCCGCCCACCACACAAAATGTCTGCATATGTACGATCGTACCTACACTTTTCAAAGCGGAAGAAAAACCGGTACTCACTTATTTTCGTACTTTTCGGCGATGTCGAGCAGGAAGCCGGCGAATTCTTCTTCCGTTTCGCAGCCGAAGGACGTCTTCAGTCTGGTCCAGCGGTTGACGTTCGCGGGGCCTATCACAGCACTTAGCATTATTTTTTGTTCGTTGTCGGCCGCACCTTTTAGAACACGGTCCTCCGGGGCTTCGCGAACAGCATTTTCTTTTTGACGCCCTTTGGACATAGCCTCATTTGAAAATTCCCCCCGTGTTTCCCCAAACACATCTTAAATATCCATTTAAACCGTACTATCCCCTATCCTCTTTATTCTCAAGGACGCAACTGATGCTTAAACCGGCGGGAATTAACATCCGTTTAAAATTCACGTCGATTGTATGACTTCACTTAATTATTAATTATATTAATAAAAATAAGTTACTGGTGATGTAACATACATAATGCCAGAGTTATATAATAGTATGATTTCCCAATCGTAGTAATTGTACATTTTTTTGTGTTGTAACTCAATAGTGGTGCCAACATTATAATCTATGATTATCATAGATAGTGTATTATTAAGATTTGCAATCTTTATTGTTGTTTTTGATATGACCCCGTTAGGGCTACCAATAATAAAAATCAATTAAATTTCTGTATGATGGTACATCTATGGAAATCTCATTTGTGTATGTGCAACTACATTGGGTTAACGAAAGGTTTACAAATAAGTAAAAAATGTCCTGCGAATAATGGAATCTAAAACGACTAGCAAAACCAGCTGCTTGAAAGCTCTGTTGTTGAGGGCTTGGCGTGAGAGGTGGTCCGACGTGCAATGGGGCATAAACATAAAAACCGTACTACCCAGAGGAGTCAGTGGAGATGTTTACAATTTGGCTGATTGCATACTGCAACAGGCAGTGGTGGGTTCAGGAGCAAATCAACTGGTGTTGAGCTATTTAAAACATTCACTGAGTGCACAATTGGTCTCACATGCCGCCGTCCTCTCAAGAGTTGCTAAATTCAACCAGTTCCACAAATCACATTGCGTTAGTAGCCTTCTGGATTTCCTCGAGGGGGTCCTGCCCGGAGTAACTTGCTGTGGAAAATCTGAAGAGACTAAATTAGCCGGTGCATTACTAGCGACCACTATATGGCTCTTGCAAGTTATGCAAAACGTCCCAGACCTATTACAAAAATCTACTGCAATTCTACGTAATTTATTAACAGACAATTTCTACGTGGCCATGATGTGCCTGGCTAGATACAGTGAACCAGACGCTTTCAAAGAGATGTGCCAGTACTGCCACAAATTGGAAACGCAGGAGAATTTAAGGGATATCACTCGGATATTGCAGCAAGTTGATCCGGAGGTGATTGCTCCTGTGCCAGTTACAGATCCAGGGCCTAGTTCGTTGATACAAGCTTGGCTGGCAATTCAATTGCTGGGAAATCCGCGCACGTCCACTGCTCATTTGGCGCAGAGGTTGAGGCTGCTGCAGACACTGAAGCGTATCAGCGACGCCAGATTGTGTTGCGAGCTGATGAGAGGGAGTTTGCTATGTTTGAATAATGTAAGGCAGACCGAGCACGAGAGTCAGTGGGGAGCTTTTGCTTTTATTAAAGTTCCCAACATTTTGGTAAGTAATTTTAACCTTCTAAAGCCTTCTATGAAGACGGTGTATATCAAATCGGAAAAACCATTATAAAGTAACAATTGCTTCTAGGTTCACATGTGCATTGGAGAGAGTGTAGCTACAGGTGTGGAAATGTTACTTCAACACTCTCCACTCCTTGACGCAATGGAAGCCCAATCATCATCCTCCAGTGTGGATTGTCTCCTGGGAGAATTGGTGAAGGTGCGATTATTAAGTGAAGGGCAATCGCAACAGATTTCCAGTCGAAGACCACCTCTAGCTTGTCCAAAACTCGACATAGTAACAGGAATACCGAAAGTAATTATTTGTGCGGAGCCAACATTAACGGGCATTTTAAAAACATTATCATCAGACTATCACAAGATTCAGGACGCCGTGCTGGGGATGCTCCATCAGGTGTTGACCGGGAAGAGTTTCGAACTGATTTTAGCTGTGGCTACTGTGCAGGGGCAGTTGAAAACTTTAGTGCAACGCTTGATAAGATTCAACGAGTGTTCCAAACAAGCCGGAGATAAGGCCAGGGCTCAATTATTCGATATTAGCTTCTTGATGTTCGTGGCTATTGTTCAAAATTATGGTGCCGAGTCGGTCTTGGATGGAAACGGGGATTCCCTGCTGGAGTGTTGGGTGTCTTCTTGTATGGTGGAGGCAGATCGGCCGAAAGCACCCGAGCAGTTATTACGGTTATGCGATCCTGCTTCGGTGGAGCAACTCTTAACGCAGTTTAATGCGGGAGAGTCGGATATTACGGGTAGTAATATTAAATGGGGGGATGTGCTGTTTAGTATGGCTGGAGTTATGAGAGAGGTACTTGTAGCTTGGGAACAAGGAGTCTTGGCTCCCTCTGATGTTAAGAGAATTTTGGATGCTGTTAGGGGGAAAATGTATTGTTTACCGTTAGCGGCGGCTGCGTGGTTGTGCTCTTATATGCGTACTGCGCCCCAGGATACTCTCCTAAAACCAGTGAACATGGTCCAACAACTTTTAGCACCTTTAGGGGAGGATGATAGCGAGAGTTGGCAACTAACTTGCGAGATCATCCGGAAAATGCAACGCGACATCCAGTTACCTCTACAACCGAAAACTGGAAAGCATTTGGTCTCCAAACAACCCGCCACAGAACAACTCCACAGCGCTTGGTCGGGAGCTATAGAGAAGGGATGGTTAGATCATTCCTCAGCAAGTACAATCCATTGCTTGATGGTAACCGCCGGCCCCAGATGGTTAGTAACAGCTATCATACAAGAATTATTGAAACTAAGATATCAAGATCAGTTGGAACGAGGTACTGAAATGTCAGTAGCGGCTTTCCACGTCGACATTCGAGCCTGCTCCATTGAACTGCTTACGCATACACTCCCCCAATTACTGTACAATAGCTTACAAACAGACGGCTTGATGGAGCCTCAATTATCCGCGATCGCCAAACTGACATCACATTGTGTATATACTGCTTTGGACGAGACTCCAAATGATGATCCACCTCCGGTGAAAAGACAGAGAACTTTAGATGGTGTGGTGAGCGCGCTGAAACACCTATTATCCAGTTTTGAAGCGCACATGCAAGATGGGCAAATAACCCAGCAAACGTACTTCACCTTCCACTTATTAAAAAGCTTGGTTGAAGTCCGCTCTCCAACTACAAATCGAATAGTTTTGAGTACCGTGTCGCCGACTTTAATTTCCGAATTGTTGAGAACACTTCCGGAAATGTTCACTCCTAGTTTATTGGTAAAGCTGCACGACTTGCAAACTGTACAGGGTAGGGCGAACATGGCACGGGATCTTTGTATCGTTAGGAATTACCAGTTGAGGTATGTAATGACTTTCATAGGTACACCAAGCTCAAATTGATTGTTTTTATAAAAGATTTGTACAGATTTTATTTTACGTATAATTAATAGTGTTGATTCTTGTGTGGGTTAAAGGTGCCTAATTCTATTCGAACAGATTTTATAAACAAAAATAATCAACGATTGCAATTTTTTATGTCAAATTGAATTAAATAAAAAGGTTTTATTATAAAAAATGCATTAATTATTACATTTATGAAGTATCTTTAACCTCCTCGATTGTTAAATGTGCAATGAACCTTAATCGCATTTGCAAATCTAGCCTTAAAGTACGTACAACCGCCTCCAATTCCTTCTTCATGCTATCACCTACAAACATGTACTTAATATGATACAGTAAGTCGCAAATAGGGTCCATGTAATTTAAATCGGTTTGTGCATGATCAACCTGTGCTAATAAGTCGTAAAGAGCGTGTGTAAGCTCCACTATAGCTACATTAAAACGAGGCAGGAATGGCCCAACTAAATGACACACCATTAGAAACTGGGGTTCGCTCCTTACAACAGTAGGAAGGCGCTCTCGCACCCACTTAGGCACACTCGCTATATGCCCCGGGCCGGCGTGATGCCACACAGAATGCGCGAGAGCCAGCATATAACTAAACCGGTTATACAGCATTCCTTTATGCGTTTCCTTAAAATCCAACAGCCGGAAAGGAGAACAGTCCCAAACGTAAGGCTCCATGTCTGATAAAGTATCCAGCAGACGTTCGTGTAAAATGCACCAGTAACTCGCCGGAAGCGCAGACAGCAAAAGTCCCACAGCATTGATCCATTCGTTAATTTGATCTGAAGGTATTGCTGTGTAGCCGCGCAGAACAACGTCTAGCAATCCGTTCGCTACCGCCGGAGGTCCGGCGCTTAAAGCCATCAGTTCAACACAGCTGGTGTAGAGTATGTGTGCGCCGGCATTTGGAAACTCGTTGAACCTCCAATCCGTTAGAGAAGCGGCTGATCTTCCTGATATGGTATCCACTACACGCTTCACTAATTGTATGTAGTAGTCCAGTTCGGGAATCCATAAATCATCTCTGGATAGGTATAGTTGGTAAGGCTCGGATAGGGTTTCTTTAAGTGCACCTAAAACGGCGGCGACTAAGCGTTTTTTTAGGGCTGGCTTATCGTGAAGTTTTGCTTCGTAGTAATGGAGCGTGTTGTATAAGTAGGTTACTGGTCGGTCGTGGAATTTGTACAAGCAGCCTAGATGTTCCAACAGGATTTCCAAACTTTTTGTTACCTAAAATAAAATTGAATAAGAATTTTTGTCTAAATACCGTGAAAATAGTTGGCAGCACATTTTCTGAAAATAGGGATAATAATTCAAGTAATATTATGTTGTCTGTCTGAAATCCTCCAGTGCAGTGCCATTTGTTTTTTTTGACATCTTGTCGTTTTTTAATGTTACTTTTTTAGTGTTTATATAGTGGAAATACCCCGGGTAAATTTTTTTCTCTTTCTATCTTATTCATGTTGTTGAGACAAAAAAACACCAAATTCTCGGAATGTCAGATATAAAAATTATGTCAAGTTTGAGTTTGGTAAAACAATGAAACTGCACCCACCTTTAATAAAGATATTTCATTCGTCATTACCATATTCTTTATTTTTAATATTTATAATACATTTGTTTCAATAAACCTTTTTTGACAATTTAATAATCTGTCAGAATAGCTGACATTTACGAATTAAGTTTCCACAGTAACATATTAAGTGTAAAATGAAAGAATAAACATACGAACAGTTACTAAAAAAATGGTGATGTGGCCATCATGTTACTTTCTCCGATCTTGATTACATAACAGTTATTTATATCTATACTACCATGGTTTATTTTCATTTTAGATCAAATGATACTGACGTTTAAAACGTCAAAGTTATGAAAGATAAAAATAACAAATTATACTTCCAATTCAAATCATCTTAAATTAGTTTATTAAAAAACTAAAAACAAATCTTGATAAATCCTGAAAAAAGTCCTGAAAAAGGTCTGAAAGAGTTCTGGTTATAAAGTTCCAAAGAGAATACCAGAAAAAAGTCTTGAATAAGTCCTGAAAAAATCTGATGAAAAAGTCCAGAAAAAAGTCTAGAAAAAAGTGCTCTGACAAAGAAATGTCAAAAAACAGGTTCTGAATACCTGAAAAGTCCCGGAAATTGAGTCGTCACAAAAAAAAAAAAAATCTGAAGAAAGGTCCAAGAATGTAGAAAAGTACTGAAAATAGGCTTCGAAAAAGTTCGAATAAAGGCCTTAAAAAGTTCTGAAAAAAACCTGTAAAATAATCCAGAAATAAACTCCTAAAAAAAACCTGTAAAATAATCCAGAAATAAACTCCTAAAAAAAGTCCTGCAAAGAGTCCTTACAAAGGTCCTAAAAAAGACGAAAAAAGTCGAGAAAATAGTCCTAACAGAAGTCATGAAAAAGCCTTAGAAAAGAACTGATAAGGCATTAAAAAGTCTTGATAAAACAATCCTGATAAAAAATCCTGAAAAACATATTGAAAAAATAATCGTAACAAAAAATTCCTGAAAATAATGCCCTAGAAAAAGTTCTGATAAAACGGACAGAGTCCTTAAGAAGGTCCTAAAAAGACCCCAGAAAATAGTCCTGGCAAAAGCCTTAGAAAAGATCTGATAGAAGGCATGAAAAACTTCTGAAAAAAGTTGTAACAAAAGTTTTGAAAACATTGTCCTGTAAAAAAATCCCAAAAAGAGTCTTGCAAAAAGACTTAAAAAGACCTGAAAAAAGGCATTAAAAAAGTTTTAGAGAAATAATTCAGATTAAAAATCCTAAAAAAAAGTTTAAAAAAAGGCCCCAAACAAAAACTTTTTAGCCTTGAAAAAAGTTCTGAAAAAAACTCAGCAAAGGTTTTGAAAAAATCGTCCACCCAAAAAGTGTCTTGCAAAAAGACTTGGAAAAGATCTGAAGAAGGCATTATAAATTCGTGAAAAAAGTTCCTGAAAAATAATTCTGATAAAAAAATCCTGAAAAGAAGTCTCAAAAACAAAAAGTTTTTAAAATAAAGTCTTGAAAAAAGAGTCAGAAAAGAAAAGTTCTGAAAAAACATCGTTAAAGATGATTCCTGAAAATATGGCCTTGAAGAAAAGTCCTGCAAAATAAGTTCTAGAGAAAGGTTCTTAAAAAAGACCTAAAAAAAGAAATGAAAAAATCCTGAAAATAAGGTCTTACAAAAAAGACCTGAAAAAAGAGACATAAAAAAAAGTCGTGAAAAATGTCCTGAAATTTTGATTTCTACTTTCATGATATTTTTTCAATTTAAATGTACATCGAACGTGTCGTAGTATTTGATGATTCAGACGTTTGAAACGTCAAAATTACGAAAGATGGAAATGCAAAATTATACTTCAAATTCTAATAATCTTTACCGACGATTCACTCAAAAAGTAATGAGATTTCCAAAAGAACTTATTCATTATAAGTTATTAATTTTATCATTACCTACCAATATTATTAATATAAATTTAAACTGTTAATTATAAACCAAAAATGACAAAAAAATTGATAATTTTATTTTTTCATAAAACGTTTGTTTTTTGAAAAATATTTTCAAAGAAAGGATTTGTTACCTTCAAGATTTGTTTAGATGTTTTTGTAATATTTTTCATTTTAAAAAAATTATTGGAGAAAAACAAAAAACGGCTAAACTTAACGCAGACTTGAGGTGTATGAAATTTTACCAAAAGCTTTTCAGTTCTTCGGATTATCAAATAAGGCTTATGTTCAAAGTTCCATGTTAATTCATATCGTAGTTTTTGAGATACGGCGCGCACAGACATGCATCTCAATAGAAATGCATATTGAAAAATGGTGATGTGGCCATCATGTTACTTTCTCCGACTTGATGGTATCATAGCCATTTATATTTACGTTTTCGTGGTTTATTGAAATAATATTTTAAATGTACATCGAGCGTTGTGTAAACTCGGATGAAACTGACGTTTAAAACGTTAAAATTATAAAAGATGGAAAAATTATACTTCAAATTCAAAAACTCGGTTTACTCAAAAACTAACAAGATTTCGTAAAAAAATTATTCTTTAGAAGTTGTTCATTTTGGCATTCTCTACAATTATTATTCACATAAATTTGCTGTAACTATTATAGTTTCATAATTATAAACCAAAAATTAAAAAAAATTAATTTTTTTTTTCTCGAATAGCAAAGATTTTACGAAAAATATTATCAAGCAAAAGATGTTCATTTCTTTGTTGCCTTCAATGTTTGTTTAAATGTTTTTGTGATATTTTTCATATTTAAGAAAATATTGGCAAAAAACAAAAAACAGTTAAGGTAAACACCCACTTCCGGTGTACGAAATTTTACCAAAAGCTTTTCAGTTCTTCGGATTATCAAATAAGACGTATGTTCAAAGTTTCATATCAATTGCTCTGTTAGTTTTTGAGATACAGCGCACACAGCAGACACACACACACACACACACACACACACAGCAGAGACACACACACACACACAGACACAAAAAAAAAATTCCAGAAATTGTAGAAATGGTATCTAGGGATCCCAAAACGGATAGTTCCGCAAAAAAATTTTTTGAAAAAAAAATCTCGATCTTTACTCTCTCGTACTTTGTAACGGAGAAAGTAAAAATGTCACATTCTAAGTGTTTTAAACAGATGTGTTTCCACGACTACATATACCGATGTTGTCTATTTTTAAAACAAGTAACCTCTAAAGACCATAAGACGTCAAAATAAATAAAACACAAGTGGACTGCACTGGAGAATTCAAGACGGCCAATATAATATTACTTAAATTATTGTAGGGATTTTCAGAAAATGTGCTGCCAACTATTTCTGACTTTTTGATCTCATGGTAAACTTAAAATAAAAAAAACTCACCTGTTGTATTTCCAAAAATCTATGCACAACAATATCAAATACGGGTAAGAATCTCAAGCACACGTTTCCGAAATATGGATGATACCCTCCAATCTGTTCTTCAGGAGCAAACTTCTCCGGATACTTCCTGTGAAAATCCAAGTGCCTCTCGTGCCAACCAGTTTGGTTCCAGTGATCGGGCAGATTATCCTTGACAAAATCCTGCACTCGATTCCTAAACTCTGTAGCTTTCAACAGCACAAGCTGAATTATAAAGGAGCACATCTGAGCCTCGCTACCCTCTTGCGTCCTGAGCGCTAAACACAAAACGAGCCTGTCAATAGTCACGATGTTATATTTCCAGATCATGTTGTTTATGGTGTCCACACATTTGTTCACGTGCTGTCCGCCTGAGGAATTGCTGAATTCAAACACCAAGCTATCACAGAATTTACGCAAATGCGCAGAAAGCGCTCTGGCTCCTATCCTCTCCAAGATTTTGTAAGCAATCGGACTTATGTGGTCGGTCTCCAGCAACATCTTCCATAGTAAGCAAAGGAATAACGGCGGGGCTCCGGCGTCGCCGAAATGTGCCAATATATCATTTTCGTTGTTCATGGAGGCCCATTTTCTGTATTCTTCATCCACCGCTTTTTTAAGCTGCTGCTTGTTCTCTCTGGCAACGGCGTTTTGTGAAAAAAAGTCAGCCAGTGCTTTAGGGAAGCATTCTAGAGTGTGCGGGGCCCAAGTGTGTGGCGTGCTTTGGGCGATTGTGGCTAGGAGTTCCGTGCACCAGGCTCCGTCAGGACCGGTCACGTGAGTGGCTCTGGCTAAAGTCAATACCAGGGCTCTGTTTAATTCCTCCGATTCTGCTGATACCAAAGTCTTTGGATCTGATAAAAATCTTGATAATTCTGGTTGTACCTTTAAATAATAACATTATTTGAGTTAACCTTGATTAAGTCACTAAAAATGTAAGCAAATCTTAGTTATTTTGAATGTTGAGAAATTTTAATAAATATGATGAGATTTTTGTTTTTATGCACATAAATTTAATCTGTATGTATATGTTAAGTAGATATAGTTCAATAGCTTTTTCAGATCAAATCTAATCTTTTTGTAATAATTTGAATCCATTTTCCCCTTTTTTTTTTATATTAATCATTGCAATATGTTCGAAACAGATCTTGTTTCTGAATTTAATGAAAGTCAAAATACAATACACACCTCAGCACTTCCAAGCCCTGTAATTAGCCTGAGCGCAGTTGATTCCACACAAAGGTGCAACTGAGTCTGGTTGGCTTGCGGAACCGCGGCCAAGGAATGCAAATGGCTTAACAACTGCACCCTGTAATGCGGATGTATGTGGTGCATCCTGTAGCTGAACATCTCCAATAAAGTGTAAAGAGTGTTCCACGCGTGTGACTTGTAAACAGTCGGCAACAGCTGGCTTATGAATCCCTTAATACCCAAAGACTCAATTTCGGTGTAAACCAGAAGCCGACTGTAAGTCTCCACCAACGCCGGGGCCAGAGGATGTCCAGATTTGCTTTGGGCCAATTTGATAACGTGCGTCACTATGCTGTGAATTAATGACATCTTGGAATGCACGGTGAGAGAATCCAAAACAGCCATACTAAGCGGAGCGGTCGGAGGTGTGCTGCTCTTGGGACTCCCTTGAATGGTTTCCACTAGAGCGGCCATGGGTTTACTGAAGTAATCCTGATTAGTTGAATAAGCGTTGCACAACAAGGCGATCCGATAATCCTGCCCCATCGCAATCGGTGGTACTAGATGCTGAAGAAAATCATGGTGTGCCCTTAACCTAGGAGGCACTGTCCAAGCAGGCTGCCCTTCACTCTGCGCTTTCTTGGTAAGATGTATCCAAATACAAGTCATAGCCATCTGCCTGGTGCATTGTGGCTGGTTAAAATCAGGAACAGGAAGCGGCGGCTCCTCCTCAGGAAACAACAGTTCGTACAAACGCAGAACAGGAAGGAAATTCGATAATGGATTTCTCTGTATTGAACCAGATATAAATTGCAACAAGACCCACATTAATTGATCCCTGCCTTTCTTAAGATCCTTCCCTTGCAAACGATCGTGCAGTGCTAAAACTATGTTAGAAAAACTGGCAAACTGAAAGAGGACGAAATAAATCAGTTGCGAGCTAAGGTGCAGCCATAAACCCTGAGTATCAGCCCCTTCTTGCTCACTTCTTTCCAGTGCCAACACAACCAACTCCACCAATTGTTCCTCTAAAGCGGCACAATGCTGCTTGTGCTGCTTCTGCAATCCCAACATTCCACACACCATGTCCCGACTGTAAGGCTGCTCCAAAACGTACCTCAGCAAACCGGTTTGTTTCGACAACAGTTCATTCGCGTACGGTAGAGTTCCTTTCAAGCTGAACCTTAAAGTAAGGGGGTCGAGTTTCCAGGGATTAACCAGATGCTCAGGGCATCCGCTGTGTTCAACGACAGGACGCATTTCTCCTTGTCCGACTATAGAAACCATCTGGGCACAAGCTCGGAAACTATCGATGTAAGAAGAAAACAGCGAGGCCAGTCTCCAGTGCGGACAATCCGGATATGCTTTCTGCAACTCATTTACTAACAGGTATCCAGGTAATAAGCACTGATTTCTGTCCATAATGCATTCTGCTAAATCTAGAAGTGCTTTGGTTTGCGGCTGTAAGCCGGCGTGTAATCTTTTCGGGAGACTTTTTGCCTTTTCACAGCAACCCTGAAAATGTAAAAAAAAATTCATGTGGGTTTATTCACAAAATTACTTTGATGTTGAAACAAGGTACAATGTTATAATAGCATTATTATAGACAAGTTGTTAAAAGTATAAAAATATGTTGATTTGATGGTATAAGAGATTTTCCTTTGATGGTAATAGGGGTTGCTACAAATCACCTTTTATTTTTCAACATCACACAAATATGTGTATCTAGTTTCAAACATCAGAAAAGATGCATACAGATGGGGTAGTGCATCTGCTCGGCTGTATTTTTTCAAAAAAACAATATTAACTAAAATAAGCTGATATAATTTGATCAAGGGATCTTTGCGTGCTCGTCATAGATAGCTGAACCTAGCTCCGACAAGTTAACTGTCTCTATGGTAAGTTGAATTAAGCGCAATCATGTGTGTACGCATGTCGTCGAAGGTAAGAAAACTCGGTCTCCGATAATGACGCACACTAAGATCCATTGATCAAATCATACCTTGCAGTAAAGGTTTATGAATTATCTTAGAAGAAATTAAGAGAACTTTTCTCCATAACAACCGCTAGGGATGGGCTATTTACTCTTATAAAAGAAGCAAGCACTATCCCACTGTTTTCCTCCGTAGCCTCCTCTACCGAACTTTCATAATAAATTAAGAACAAACTGCAATTTCCAGATTTGATATCTGCTCGTTTAATAAAGAAGTGAATTCTAATTTATAACATTAAAACACGTTTAAATACTTAGTAATTAAGCGGTGTTATAATTACCTTCATAATTTCTCGTACACCTTTATACTCCACCAATTCAATGATTTTTCTCAGCAGGATGAAACACTCCAGCCAGAAATCTTGATTGGTGTAGTGCAGCTTTTCATACTTTACGATAGCCTCGCAGGCAAGCCTTGCGGGAATCGCTTGGGCCCTAATTAGCCTCTCGAGGAGTTCCATAAGCAACTGCAGTGGGCTGTAAGAGCAAGTGGTGGCTGCGGACAGAAATTGCCGGACGGTGGTCTCCAAGCCATCGTTGGTGGCCCCTTTGAGGGCAGTTTGTAACTCCAGCACCCATGACGTTAACTTGTCAGTTTCTTGGCCCGACCGGTGCACCAGGAAGCAGCTAAATGCCTCCTCGATCCCTTCCACGCGCAGGATTTCGTTCAGGACAGCCGATACTGCCTCAGACATACTGTATTTTGTAGTTGTTCATTTCCCATTAATTCAAGTTATTTTAATAATAATATTTGCAGCTTTGAAACTATCTTTGACTATATTTATATAGTCAAAGATTTGCAGTGTTTAACTGTGTTAATCATAGACAAATAATAGATTGACAACTCTTGTGTTAAATGCTGAACATTTTTTAGTTGTTACACAAAACGTAAAATTAGGTTAATAGTGGCATTCCCATTAAAAATGATTATATCTTTAAATCCTGGCGATGACAAATTTAACACGCATAAAAATATAAGTTTGTGATGAAATATGAATAAGAAATAGATAAATATGTCCCTAATAAGCCTCTATGGTTTGGGAGTATTTTGTGTGTTAGTTGCAATCTTGGATAGCCTAACGGTAACAGTTGCGAATCTATTTATTGTCTATGGTTGGATTTTATTCTCTATGTTTACAAGTGTCAGATTTCTAATTCGTTGAATTGTGTACTTTATTTACATTACTAATTTATTTCGTGTTAAATAATTTTGTAAAACCCTAAGCTTAAGGAAGATAAATGTAAGGATACTACACAGCCAAAGAGCATTCAGGCAACCTGAAGAAGAAAATAAGACTTTTTTGAATTCGACCATTATTTGTATAAATTTGTCTCGTGCTTGCAGTATTATCATGAAAATTTATAATCAATAACCAATTTTCAACTTCACCAAATTTCTACTTGCTTCGCTAATTGAAAGATGAATATACTTCCAAAGAAAAGGTAACAATTGATATTTTGTAGTTTTCTGGGTAAGTAATGTGTTTGTAAATTTTAGATGGCATGTCCGCACAAAGGACAACATTGCCAGAGTAAGAAGAGACGAAGCTAATGCAGCTGAAGAAGAGAAACAACGGCAAGAACGTGTAAAATTAGCAGTAAGTATTTAAGTTATTAGTTTGTGATTTTAAATTACACATATTTTGTTTTATTATTTGTACCTCCATTTTCTGCTTAGTGTCTTACTTTATTACAAAATTCGTGATACCAGCAAAGTGTTGCTGCCACCGACGCGCTAGTGCGTTCAACTTTATACTTGCGTATGTGCAATCCCAATTGTAGTAGCAGCGAACATATTAATTTAACCTCCTTAGTAATTCAATAGGTATCACAAAGTAATGCCTTCAACAATCAATCATTTATTACAACCATTGATGAAAATTTACAAATAATAATTATTTATTCTACAGGAAAGAGAAGCCCGAACCAATTTTTTACGCACCAAAGCCAAGGAAAGAACGTCCGATGAAAACTTTATAGCCCTCGACTCAGAATCCACCACAGTTTACCCGAACACGAGTCATGTGAATTTGTTTCAAGACCTGGAGGATGGTACGGCCGAGTTGAAAAAGGTGAACAAGGAGCACGTAAAGGAGAAAAAGGAGGAGCAGGAGAAGTACGAGAAGCAAATAGGCTACCTGACTTACCTAGGTCAGGACACCAACGAAGCTTTGGGGAAGAAAAATTGGTATGACGTAGCTCCCGAGAGAAGCAAAGCAAAAAAGGAAGACGGCGAGGTGAACATGAAGAGTAAATCGATGTATGATCCATTAATTGTAATGAAGAAGTATACCGACAAGAAACCGGATGTTAAAGAAGAGAAAGGTTCGGCTCCGACAAAACGAAATATTATTGAACCTCTAATACCTAAAGACACCATTGTTGGACCCATTAAAAGAAAGAGAAGTGCATCACCTGAACACGGTAAGAAACACAAGAGGCACAAAAGGAAGCACAAAAGCAAATCGAAAAAGAAGAAAAGCAAAAGGCGTAAAAGTGAATCGGATGTTGGAAGTAAACAGTCCGACGATGAAGGCAAAAGTAAGAGGAGGAAGAGTTATGTTTCATCCGGCGATTCTGAAGTTAGTGAAAGTGAGGAGGAAAAAAAACGAAAATTGGAGCAATTGAGGTTGGAGAGGCTGAGAAGGGAACGCGAGGAAAGGAAGAAGTCTGAACTGTTAATTGCGAAAATGCGCGGCGAGGTTACCAAGGAAGTGGTTAAAGAACCCATGCAGAGAAAGTATAATTCTCAATTCAATCCGGAGTTGGCTAAGCAGAATTATTCACCACCGAGGCGGACAAGGAGATGATTAATTTGTTATTTAAAGTTTGTTTAAAATTAATGATTGCAATATTTAAAAAATATTAGAGACAATTGTTTGTATTTAATGGGACTTGTTACTTTGTTACTCTAAAACGCCATTATCTAATTAATGGATTCATAAGTATTATTTAATCGGACCTGTTCATTACTCTAAAACGCCATTATCTAATTAATGGATTCATAAGTATTATTTAATCGGACCTGTTACTTCATTACTCTAAAACGCCATTATCTAATTAGTGGGTTCATAAGTACTTGTTACTTCGTAGGATCACTAATTAGATAATTAATTAATGGATTCTTAAGTATTTAAACTTACCGCCTTTAAACAGTCAGCGCAAGAGCGTTATGTGTCGGAACTAAAATTCGACAGTTGCACCCATCTATTATATTGTCTATGTTTTCAGTGCTACCACCTGTTACTGACATCTTGTCGCCATGTTGCTTGTTTTTCTAAAAAAGAAAACAAATCACCACTCAAATTAAATTTTGATTGAATTATACGTCGATGGGTTTAATTAAGTTTGATTTTCACTTCCACTTATAAGCGAAGAATCGGTTTCCTAGAAGTAGTACGTGAGTACTCGCGTGCGTTTTCAGAATAACCTCAAAGCCTATGGATGGGATAATACCTGAGGATTATTTCTTGTCTGACAAAACTCCAGGAATCCTGTTGCAGAATGGTAATGACGCTTTCAATATTCAAGATGGGGCTACGTTAAACATGGAACCGATATTTACTGGATTAGTGGATGGAAATGCGACATGGACGTTAGGAGGTGTGCCGGTTTACCTAAACAGTTCTTTAACTTCAGAACAAGGTATGTTTATGGAAACACATTTGTAAACATTGAATATGGTTTCCCCATCAGAACACCTATAGATCAGTTTGAGGTCTCATCAGTGTGGTTAGTTGCTGATGGGGAAACGGAAACTTTGGCGTTTCTACCTGAAACACATTGATTAATGCATGCACAAAAATTTGTAACACTTTCGGCCTTGGTGGTTGTGGTAAGGTAGGGTGTGGAATAAATAATTCAATAGTTGCTGCTTCAGTAAAGCACTATGTTTTGTGCGTGTGCTAATAGTTTGATCAATGGATCTTTGCATCTGCGTCACTACCCAAGACTGAGTTTTCTCACCATGGTCAACACACATACACACATGATTGTGTCTAATTTAACTTATTGTAGAGAGAGTAAACATATAAACGTATTATCGAAACTAGGTTCAGCTACTTATGACATCCATTGATCTTGCGTTTTATGTATAATATGATGCTGTCTTCTTAAATGTAATTATTTTACTCTACTTCTAAATAAGTCTAGTATGATGTTCTAATTTCTAACTTAAATAAAATGATCCAAGTTGTTTAGTGAGAATAGTTTCAACATTTACAATGTTTTTATCAGACTAATAATGCCATTGCAAAAAATAGTCAATAAATAAAAACAAACCATGTGTGATCTTAGCAAAGTGTATTTTATTTAAGTTTATGTTTGATATATCATAAAATAATGTTTTCTAGTATTAAACATATCAAGTTAATGAAAGGAAGTTGAAAATTAATTAGTTAGAACACCTGTTATTTTTATTGGATTCATGTTACAATTTCAGAAGAACAAGGAAGCACCTTATACGCAGAACCAGTGACAAACAATAAACTTGAAAACGTTGATCCCGCAACCGAAGGATTTCCCATAGAGATTCCCGGCAAGGGTTTCATCACCTCTTCGGGTTTGTACTTTTCGAACGAGCTACTGCTGGAGCTGAATCTGCAAAATGGTGGCGAAGAGTTGCTCCAAAAATCCAACTTGGTCGAAGCGGCTCCTAAAAAGGTGGCAGTACCGAGCGTTAAAACAAAATGCGATAATATTACCAGTCCGCTGGAGTTGGTCGAGGCCGAATTAACAGAACCTGCGCCCAAAGCTCTGGACGAGCTCATCGAGGTCGTGTCCGTACACAAGTGTAAAAACTGCGCCGCTCTGTTTGAAAAATACGACGACATCGTGGGACATATACAGAAGAAGTGCCAACAGAAAGCCAAGCCCAAGGTCGTCTATCCGAGTCCCAGGGTGCAGAAAATGAGCTCGCTCCTGCTGACCGATAAAAATAAGATGCCCATCGTTAAGGATATATTTCTTTGCGGGATGTGCGAGAATGCCGGGTACGAGCATTTGGATAATTTGAAGAGGCATATGCTTGCGGTAAGTTGGTAGCACTGTTGCTGACTCGAAGTGTGCGTTATTGAAATTTTGTGCTGCAGAAACACGATCTTACATATAGTGAAGAGAAAGATCCAGGGGCTGAAGATTCCTCGGAGAGCAAATTGAGGGCGAACAGACTGTATTTCCAGAATATTGTAAACAAGCAGCAAACGGAATGCAAGAAAGTTAAGTAAGTGTGGTATTTTTTTATTATTTGAAAATTAGATATAGATAAAAATAAGGATGGATTGGAGTTTTTTTTTGTGACATACCGTATTTGCCGGTGTATAAGGCGCACCTATATATTTGGGGCAATTACCGGCAAATATGTTAATTTATAATATTTATGTAATTGTTATTAACTATATTGAAATGTACAGATAAATAATAAAGAAGTGTTTCTTGAATTTTCATTTTGTGTCATAAACAGAAAATTGAAAAAACATCTATTATTATTTGATGGGTCAAATATTGAGGAAATAATGTACTTGATTTTAAAGGTGTTTAATAAAAGGATGCGAGGTGCGTTTTTCCAAGCCCGAACTGATGATGAAGCACCACGAGTGTCACGTAAATGGGGAAAAGAAAAGGTTCAAGTGTCTCGAGTGCGATAAGATATTTTTCATATGGAGACTGTGCAGCGCGCACTTGTGGAAGTGCCACAAAATTGACATCGGCCTTTACACGTGTACCATCTGCAATGCTTTCAAAAGTTTGTCACCTCGTAAGTTGTTACTTTCCTATTAATTAATTTAATTCATGGCTCGGTCTCAGTTTTTTTGGACTTAATTTTAATACAGTAAACTGTCAATTATTCGCAGACTTCTTTCCCCTTTTTTCATATTTTGAGAGCGACAACCTTTTGGGGTAAGTGGAGGTCAATCTTCCAGTCAATCAACCACACTTCCTCACAAAATAATTGTATGTGTAGGCCCCCTATTCTAAATAAAGCATTTTTGTGTTGATTTGCTTTATTTTGGGTTAATTTCGCGGATTACCACGCCTCCCCATTCCATTGATAATCGGTAGTTTACTGAATTTGTATTTTTATAGATTAGTAACTTAAAATTTAACCTTTTCAGATAGTCTATTGATGCACATGGGTATCCATGACACGGTAAAGCCTCTACAACCATTCCTGTGTGCCGAATGTGGAAAAGAATTCAAGCTGTTGTCTCAGCTCAGAAATCATGAAAATATACACAAGCATAGTTTGGAGGTATGTTCACATGAATGATTATTTATGGTAACTTCGAAAATTAATCTCGATTGTTACTAAAACACCTCAAAGATAGTTCATAGCTAAATTTTTAATTCTTGAAGCTTGGTAACGTTCACTTCGTGGTACATTTCCAATTTCGATATAAAGAAAACCGATTGAGGTTGGCGGCACTTACTTCGTGATACATTTTTAATTAAATAAAACACACTTTCACATAGTTAATATCACACTGTTTTTACTTATAGTTTGATAATGATCATTGTTTGATCGAAACTGCAGTCACTAATAAATAAACAGTGTGATATTAACTAAGTAAAAGTGTGTCTTATTTAATAAAGAAAACACTTAACTTTTTTATACCACTTTTATTATAATAATAAAAGTGGTATAAAAAAGATAAGTGCTTTCTTTATATCTAGCTATCTACTAGTTTTACTAGATTAATTTTTACTTTTTACTTAGGAGTTGCTTTCACATAATTCGTTAAATAAAATAAAATATATTCCCTGACTTCTTGTGGAAAATTAGAAATACGATACTTTTTGTCTTCTACAATTTAAGAGTCTCTAAGAGACCACAGTTAACAAATCATCTACGGAAAACAAAACGTATCGTATTTTTTATTTTATCGTTAAATTAATTTCAGGTATTAAAAAGAACAGTTCCTAAAAAAACCTGCACGGTCTGCAACAAAGTCTTTTCCAATTCGAAGGTTTTAAAGAAACACGTTCAAGCAGTTCACAATAAGTTCAAACCATTTATATGCAACATATGTGGACATCAGTGTGCAAGGAAATCTATGTTGGAGGTATTTCCGATTCATTTTTTCAAATCGATATTTGTTTCACGTGTTCAAATTGCAGTTGCATCTACGGCAGCATACAGGAGAGAAACCGTACAAATGTGAGGTTTGCGATTACAAAACTGGAGACCACAATTCGTTAAGGAGACACATCAGCAGGCATTATGGGGTATGTAGAACATATGTTACTCATTGGAGGAAATTATTTTTGAGATTATATTGTTAATATAATAAAACACTTTTACTTTGTTGGTACAACACAAATTTTATTTTATTGTTGACTATAGTTTCTATCACTTTATGTTTTGTTGATGGCAAGTTGAGTTGCCGAAACTATAGTCAACAATAAAATAAAATTTGTGTTATACCAACAAAGTAAAAGTGTTTTATTATATTTACAACATGTATAACGAAGTAGAAGCCTTCACCATAAACTATATTATATTGTTAACCTTTACTGTAAGATCAAAAAGTCGAAAATAGTTGGCAGCCCTTAAAACATAAGGTAATTGACAGAAGTTTAAGAATGAGAATTTTGGCATGAAACAGTTATATAATAAATCTTAAATGCATTATTAATAGTGATGATCAATTCTGAAAATAACTGCTAATGTTTAAAATAGTCAGGTAATTTTGCAGTTTATGACACTAAACAATACGCATGCACGAAAATCATGGTGCGCCGTGTTGTCACATCTCATTTTTTTAATCGCGAGGTGCATATTTCATTTCCTGCAATTCAAGTTTCGAGTGCTGCCATTTTGCTTCCAGCTTAGGGATGCCAATTATTTTCCAGTATGTCAAAAATGCTATATTTATTAGTAATTTTGAAGACAATTCCGCAAGTGATAATTCTTTTAGAATTTTTTTAATCACAAGATGCATATTCCATTTCCTGCAATTCAAGTGTGTTATCGTTTAGTTTCCACCTTAAGGTGGCCGTTGAAATGAGTAATTCAAATTAATGCGTACATATGCAAACATTACTACTGGCACATTTTGTAAAGCCCGACAGATGTCTATTTAGACTATATTCTCAGAAAAATGTATTGCACTCTGCAAACTTAATCAGGGCCTCTATTCTAATTCAATATATCTCTGTTATTAAAACTGGTATGTCAATTGTTTGACGAACGCGCCCAATCACTCAGAAAAATGATTAAAAATTACGCTGTTTGAGTCACGGCAAATAGCTGAACTACGATAACTGATGTACCCCACTGCTGCCATTACTCAACAGATGTCGCACAAAAAACACACACATTTTATTTCCGCAATTATGTCCTTCTTGCTTAATTTTTTGTGTTTAGCAGCGTTTCATTTGAATCAATAATAATACGAGAAACCTATAAAACAAAGAATGAACAATGAAATGCAGGAATTTTTATGATATTCGTCATAAAGAAATGGTTAAATTCGACAACTTCAGTAGTAAATAGTGTTTATACAACTATGAATTTTCATTAAAACTATACTTCATTAGAAATATGCACTCTCTTACAGAAAACCTAATCTGAAATATATATTTCATCCACCGATAAAGAAGTAATAGCGGAATTAAAACCGCTATGTTTCCACTCAAACTTCAGCAATTCAACCGCCATCTTAACGATGTGAATTATTTTCTAGTATATTAAAAATACGTTATAAAACAAGAAGAAATTAATATTTTAGCCAGAATTTATAAAACGTTATATGAAAATTTTAATTGCAGACTTGCCAGATGAACATTTCAATGTAATCAATGTGTAAAATTAGCAATAAAAAATTTCCAGCTATCAATTTCTGACAATCCTTTTATTTTTCAGTTAACAAAATACTCGTGCCCTCATTGCAACTACCATACAATACAGAGTAACGCTTACAAGATCCACATAAAGAGGAAGCATCCGGGAAAGGATGGCGTTTTCAGTTGCATAATTTGCTCCTTCGATACGGTCAACGAGCAGATGTATCACGATCACCTTAAAGAACATTCAATCGGTGCGTTTGTCATATTGATAATAAATTTTAAAGAATGTTGAATAAACCCTTGTGTTACAGAAGTAGAAAGCGTCAATAAAAATAATGTCGAAGTTTCAAGTTCCACACAGAAAATTGTAAGTTCTCTTTTAACACTTTAACAACTTTAGTGAAATATTGTATCGTGTGAGCCACGAAATTTTGATTCAGAGTTCGCTGTGAGATAAATGAGGTATGTCGTATATTATTACGTCATGAGACTAAATTAGTTCAATTGAATTAGATTTAAAAAATGAATTAATCTCATACATAGAGGCTGCGGTGGCCTAGCGAGTAGAGCTCCTGCTCACGGGCCTCGTGGTCGTGGGTTCGAATCCCATCCTTGCGGAACGAAGAAGTGGCCGTTCGGGTCCATGGATGTCTAGTGTATGTCCCATTCATTATTAAATGAAATCTCAACGTAATTATCGTTGGTGGCCGAATAGTACATGCTTACGCCAATTCCAAATCATCTGCACTTCCTCAACCCGAATTCCTGTCAACCATCCTTCCTTTTTATATATTAAAAAAAAAGTCTCATACATGACTGCTATGTTTCTCTCTCTCTCAGGCATGACCAACTCGGCAATAAAATTCAGTGGCTCGCACCTTATAATGTGTGTAAAATAATAATGGGGAAAGTATTTGCTTGATTAATTAAAACGATAACTTTGGTGACTTTTCTGGTAAAGTTTGGTTTTTTTGTTTTATGAGTGGTATAATTTTTAATGGTAAAATTTACTGATCATGAGGTTTGGTTGCTAAGCAATTTCACGAATGGTTGATGTATACAAATTACGGCTGGTTATTTTTCATTAACCATAAGCGAAATTGCTGTCTGCCACCACGATTTTTTTTATTTTTTTTTACTTCAGTCACACAGCTGTTATTTTAAATTATATATTTGTATGAATAAATGAAATAAATGAACAACCACGGACTCAAGTGAATACTTCTCAATCCCAGAGAGAAAATTCATATCTCTGTCAGCTCGTTTAGATATTTGCTTGAGGTTTCTTAAAATAGTCCAAGATAAAAACATCTTATTTATTTTCATGAAAACGATTTGTGATAAAATTCAAGTCTGCTCTAAAAATTTTCCACTTTAAAACAGGTGCTGTTGTTATTGGTTAAAAACCGCCGAGTGGTATAGTTAGGGCTTGTTCACACCAAAAGCAACCGGCGACTGCAACGCGACGCAGCGCTATTGTTTAAATACATGTGTTCCCACCTACTGATGGCGACTCAACTACAACGCAACTAGTTGCTCACTGGTTGCCGGCAGTGCTGCATACCGCATCGCCGTCGCCAGTTTTGATCTACAGTTGCCAAGAACTGATGTGTCATGTCGGACGAGACAGCAAAATCTTTTAATTTTGTGGCTCTTGTAGAAGCGCACACATGTTTATATGATGTGACAAAGGCATCATATACACGAGTTGACCTTAAAGAAAAAGCCTTTCAAGGTGTCTTTGCCGATAAAATCCATGGAATTTAACTTTATTCAATTCCTGTGCTACTATGTAAGAACTATGTCCCAAATTTATTGTATAAAAAGGGGTTAACCCAAAATTTTCGGTATTTCTTTTTTTGCATTTTCAATAGCACGTATGCAGGGGCTATATCTTCGTCAGACGAGGACGACATTTTGTTCAAGACTACCGAAACAAGAAACTTCAAAACAGTTGATTTCAGTAAGTTGTCAGTTGCTTTTGGTGAGAGCACGGCCTTAAATTTAAATGTGACTACTCAATAAGACTTGGTGCTAGATGGCTGTGGACTGCAGTCTCATAGTTTAAGTCATGTCAGTCTTCAGCCAAATGGGAAGTGTGCATCACATACACAAAGATATTCCAAAAGAAAGAAAACCAACAGTTCGTTAAAACTGGTGTTTAACCAATCATGTCGCTTTGATTGGGCTACAGCATAATCCTAGATTTACTGAAAAATTACTTTATTATTTTTGTTACCTTTTTCTACGAAACCTTATACCACTGCCAAAAACTTACTCATTTATGCAAAAAAATATGAAAAAAATATTCCATAGATGGCGCTAAAGGGGTAATATTTTTTTCTTTTTTTTGCTTGTCGTGAATAGGTTAAGTAAATAATTTCCTCACACACAAACCAAACTATTTATTAGGATACGTTGTAACCATGATTTGTTCCAAGCGAGGATTGTCTTCCACTGTATTCATAACTTTTTTAATTTTTAAACTAGGTGCCAAATATAGAAGACGAAGAAACTCAAACGGGATTGTTTTCTTCAGACCACATCGACGACATGACAATAGATACTGGAGGGATAACCATCCCGGCAGGGTCTGAGATCCAGGTGTAATATGCAGGGACCTTTCCTTTTTAATAATTGTAGACTTTATTTTGTAAATAATTAGGTATACTGTTTTCAGTAATAAGTTGTGATAGTACTTTTAATATACTTTTGATAAATACATATTCCTGTCATAATTAAGAGTTTTATTTAATAAAAAAAAAATATAGAAATTTATTCAAAATCAATCTTTCCTTAATTGTTACAAAATCAATTGGACAACCAAGAAAACTTCGGATCTGACAGTGCAGCGGAGTTAGTTTGGGATAAACGTAAACAGCCATCGGCCTCTTGATCTTATAATGTACATAATTAAACCTCACAAGATAAGTACAAGTAGATTTTTAACTGACGCAAGTCATCAGAGTATATTATTTTGGGTAAGTGATGTTATAAGTTAAAGGTTCATACTCGTGTTAGAGTACGTTTGAATAGAGAAGAGCCCAAGGTTGCGCGAGATTTCAACGGTCGCTTGTGCCAGTGGCGTGCGCAATTCAAGTAAATATATTTGGGAGGGCAAAAATAATAAGTGAAAATCCCAATATAGGTGCCGCCTTTAAAAGCATCTATATTGCTTCGTATTCCATAAACTCTGTACAGATAATTTCACGAGATTGAGAGTGAATTACTTGTCCACGTTTTCCCTACAAACACTTCCTTCAGCGGCCATCGGAATGCAGCGATAAACGATTTAATCAAATATAAACCACTATCGTACCGTTCACTAACTAACAAGTTCTGAAGAGAACTGATTTTTATAAACACTGGAAAAACGAATCGAAGCAAAACAACGAACAATAAAAAGCAGAATGATACTCGGAACTCGGAAGTAACTACGCTAATGAAACACTGCCACACCCTATTCCGCATAATAGACTTGACTAACGGCTAAAGACCGTTTTCGTTCGTGCGCAAGGTTCTTCTCTATTCAATCGTACTCTACCTTAAGTGATTACTGGATTTTTCTTTGTCTATATGGGGTTTCGATACAAGGAAATTTTTTTATAAAGAATAAGATTTTCTCCTAAAACGCATATTAAAAAGTTTTCCCTATAGGAAACCTCATCACTACACACTGTATAAGTAATTATGTTGCAGAAGCTCAGAATATTATAAATATTGCCTTAAAGTTAAGAGGAAGACGCAATCTTTTAACCTCAGAATTAACTGTTTATTTTACCTGTGGCCCATTTCTGGATCTGCTTCCTCTGCTCTAAATTTTCATAATAATTTTCTATCCTTTTTTCTATTTAGTTTGAACAATATTTTCATTACCTTAAGAATGAATATTAATTATTGTTTGATAATCTTTTAACGAATAATCGGAAAACAACTAAATTATTATAATTAAAACCGAAAATATCTACAAAATCCATTACACATAAAATTATTTAGAATTTTGAGATCCTTTCACTTTCGGCGAGCCAACAATTGGTTTGGGCCTGGTTTTGAATAAAATCTTCTTGGTGACGATGGAGCAGACGGTGTACTCGGCCATGTTGTCTTCAGACCTCTCCTTTCTTAGCAGTGCCAAAGGTTTCTCCAAGTTGGCCTCCTTTCCAAACATCAGGTGATGACCAATGATGAGTATCGGCAGTCCAGCTTTAGTGAAATGCAGGTCTCCAATGAATTTTCCATCGAAAGCCGTCTCGGTTTGAGATTTTAAGTCACCCTGTAGTTCAATGAGTGCATAAGTGTCGGCAGGTGTATTTGGCCTTAAAACATAATTAAATAAAAAAATTATTAAAAACGTACATTATTACACAACCAAATTGCTTACAATCCAAACCAGATATGTCATTTTTGAGATAATAAAACTCGCTATACTATGTACTGGCAAAACCATATACAGATCGAGTAAAGAACGTTTGGCACAGGCGGATTCCATGTGTGCGAGAGCGCTGGAAATAAGAGATACACATTCTTTGAGTGGAAACAGGTACGAAGACGCGTACGTAGGAGGGGATGCATCATGCGATTCCACATAACACGGCAATCAGACGCGGCATTTATTTAGTAAATCTCGATAAATGTTAGGAGTATGTCGAACAAAGCGATAGGAACAAAATACGCATAATGTAACATAAGAATTCATGTACAACAATTTTTTCATTTATTTTTTACTAAAGTAAACACAAATATAAACATAAGAATTAATGTACAACAATTTTTTCATTTATTTTTTACTAAAGTAAACACAAATATTACTCTTTTAAAAATAAAACTGTACTTGAAAACTAAATAGAACCTCTTTAAAATTAACTTTTAAATAAATTAAACAGAAGTTAAAAGCTAAATTCTCCAGAGGCATGTTTGGCTCGTGTACAGATTTATTAATTAAAGAGTAATACTTACTGCACAGTCTGCACGAGTTCACTTTAGAGAATGACAAAATTATTTTTGTTTGTTATCATACTTAGATTAGATGGGCAACAGTGACCGAGGTGCATGGCCAATAAGGAGCCGCCCATATCCCTTCTAAGAACGCGACTTTATAGCCGTTTTCACTCAAAGAATGTGTATCTCTTATTTCCAGCGCTCTCGCACCCATGGAACACGCCTGTGCCAAACGTTCTTTACTCGATCTATATGTGTATCATAAACAGAAAACTCAAATACACATGTCTACAGAATAGACTAAGTAATTTTGATGTAATGTTAACTTTAAAACTTCAATATCTCAAAACTGTATAATTGTAGCTTATCTGGTTTCGGTTGCAAGCTGCTGAAATATAGTATGAGCAATGGTGGGAGAAATACAATAAGCTTAAATTTGATTAGTCTTAAAATTGTCAATGGCAATGGGTTTTAATTTAGATGACGTAAGATCAGAGTAACAAAAAAAAAATTATTTGCCATTCTGACCACTAATAAGTTTAAAATCATCATGTAAGGATAGTTAAAAAAATACAATGTTATGAAAAATAATACTTTTTATTTAAAAAAATGGTAACATTAATAAACATAATAAAATCGATTAATATCGAAACTTCTTGAAGAGTGGATGCTTGTTACCCGACGAATGAGATTTTTTGTATTCATAATAAACAGCATCATCTGCTCCAGACATGGAACCCATGTGCCCGACCCTCCTGTTTCCACCAGGACCTCCTCTGGGCCCACCTTCGCCCGGTATCCTCTCATCCTCGCAATCGATATCACTAGCTGCCAAAACCTACAATAAATAATACACATATTGACATTGGACATGATCAAAATATAAAGTTTCGATTACAATTAATTTTTTTAAGTCTGGACACTTAAAAAAACAATTATGGTGCCACCCTAAATAATATTCAAAAGAGAGAATATTGAATTTTGAATTTAAGGCTACAAAAGAATCTAATCTAAAAAATATGAGGTAAGTTATATTTTTTTATTGGCTAAAACCAAGACAAATTAATTTAACAATAGATAATTTATGTATCATAAATAGTTTGCCCACTATTGCCACAGTAAATGATTATTCTTTTATACATTATGTCCAGACTTCACTAACATTTTGTCAGTGACGGTTCGCGGGGTTTTTTCTGTTACGGTCGAGGAACAAGAGGTGGTCATACAGATAGGTAGGGTCAGTTGTGGAGACGGCTGGCTGCGTGACCGCACCTAACTGTATTACCACCGCTTGTTCCTCGGCCGTACCCGAAAAAACCCGCGAACCGTCACTGCATTTTGTAGTATAAATCACTAGATCAGAGGTTCCTAACACTGGAGTAGTAATATAAACCCACATTTGCCTGATATTTTAACGTCATGTTTTTCTAGATCGAGCGATTAAAAGATTTAAAAACACAAACAACATTTTTCTGTCAAAAGTTACTGGATGATGGCCGAATGTACTTATTCAAATAAAAAAATGATAAATGGCGTTGATAATAGTCCAGATATAATTTTAGGAGGAAATTTCCATCCTACACCTAGAACTATAGGCATATCTGGGTTAAATAATTAATGTACATTATAAATATCCGATTATAATTACCTGCTGCAACAACTGGCCTTGTTCTTCCCTCGTCTTGTACATCATATCCGGCTCATCCTCCATTCCAGCCAACTTCGTGATCACCTTGTAGCTGTAGCCCTGGTTCACCAAAAACCGCTGCCTCTTCCTCGAATAGTTCATCTCCATCGTATCCTGCGACACCAGCGTGTAGAAAAACGCGTTGTACTCCTCAGCGATTGCGCCCTTCTTGGCCCTCAAAATACGCCCCAGTCTCTGCGCCTCCTGCCTCCTAGAACCGCCGTGCGAAGATATCTGGATCAGCACGTTGGCTTCCGGCAGATCGAACGACGTGTCGGCAACTTTACTCACGAAAATCGTATTCACCTTGGGATTGAACTTGAAATTCTGCAAGATCTGAATCCTTTCCCCTTGCGACGTCGGTCCGTAAATGTAGGGCTTGTTCATTTTAATAGCGTAGTGTTTCAAAGCGAACACGTTATCGGAAAACACTATGGTTTTATCCCCGCGCCTTTCATGATACTTAATCAAGTATTGGGTGGCCCTAAATTTATGTGGGTTCATTACGTAAAGCAATAATCTCTTGCTGGTCTTACACACCAGGTACTCTCTGTAGAATTCCGGAGTCATCGGACACCAAACTTCAGCGCACTGCACTCGAGCTATGAAACCGCGCTTTTGCAGCTCGAGCCAGTTCGCTTCATACAGCTTGGGCCCAATCAAAAAATTCAGATCAGCAATTTTGTCATCTTCTCTGAGCAATGTAGCTGTTAAACCCAATTTGCAATGAGATTGCACAATCGTTAACACCCTCCTGAACATCTTTGCGGGGATCGTGTGCACCTCGTCCAACACCATAATCCCCCATTCTTGCTCCTGCAACCATTTCATGGTCTGCTCTGCTTCCCAAGACCTTCTCTGCGTATGAGTGATCATTGAGTAAGTCGTAACTAATATTCCACATCCCATCGGCTTGTCTTTTGCTTCTGAAGTAAACCTGCAAATCATGCTATCATCTGCAGTGGACCACATCTTGAACTGCTGCTTCCACTGTTCGACTGATACACCAGAATTACACAAAATTAGAGCTCGCTTGCGCACCGTACAACAAGCAGTCACTCCGACTAGAGATTTTCCCGCACCACACGGCAATACAATCACTCCTGATCTAGCCCTTCCGTTACCAAACATCTTCCTCAAACTCTTCTCCTGATACGGTCTTAGCACAGCCGATGGTTTTAAATCGTAATTTATGTCGGGGTTAACGGTATCATTTCTGAAATCGTACTCGGCTAATAATGGATGCTCCAATTCAATACACCTCTTCTGTATCACTTCAATTTTTTCCTGGTTCACCTCAAAACTCACTGTCTTTAAAGAAACCTCCTCATCCTCCTCCTCGTTATCTATTTTCTCATAGAAATTCGTGATATCATCAGGAACTGTAGTAACGACTTCCGCAGGTTGATCCCCAGATGCCCCTGGTTTAGCACCGAAATTCGGAACATTTGGTTTATCCTCCACTTGTGTAATTAAATCCTCAACTTCAGTTTCTGCGTTTCTCCTCAACCGGCACTCCTGAATGACTGGATCTTTTAATAGTTTTTGCAGCACCTCAGGAAACGGACTTTCTACAAAATACTTATTATGTTTGAGGACTAATTTAACTTTTCCGTATGACAATGTGCACAACTCGATGAATTGAATGATTCCGTCAGGCACAGTTGTTTTACTGAGTCGTTTCAAGTATTCGATAATATCGTGTGTTTGTAATCCCACACTCACCGCGGCATATAAGGAGTAGGCTGTTAGTTTGTACTCGTGGACGTACTCAGGTCGGCACACCGGTTCGGATATTGCAATTAGAAAGTCATGAGCGTGTTTGTAAACCGGGGAAAAGGACTCTAGGAATATGTGGCCGTTCGGGGCGACCCAAAGCGGCCTGGAGGAATGGTCCGTCTTAAGCTCCATTTGCGAACGGTAGTCCTTCGCCCCGAACTCATCTTCTTGGATGGATTGGTCATTGGTTTCAGCGTTTCTGGCGGCGGCACCCGGCACTGCGTTTCCTTCAGGGAGATCGTTGGTATCGTCCTCTTCGTAGGTCCATGTCTCCTCTTCCTCTTTACGGCGTTTTTTGGAAGATTTGCTTTCCTTTGAGCTTGTAGAACGTTTCGACGGACCCATCACGAGAACGTCAGATTTTTAGTTTGGCAATCTTGTTCTAACTGCGTTACCAACGAAAAGAAACTTCTTCGAATAGCAATTTTAACATCGAAATTCGTTGATAATAACCGTACCAACGCAAACATGATTAAATAAGGCGGGAAATTGTGGTTAGGTTAACTGGAAATTTCCGTTAATTCCGCAAAATATACGCATAAAACACTAACCGTAATACAATACTCACATTCTAATTACCACCGACATCGTGATAAGATTGATTGCTGATTGACGACGGAGATAATTGGATTAACTTGAAGAGGTGGGTGTTCTCTGTGTTGGTGTTGGTATCTCGTTAAAGTGACATTTAGGTTAAGTATGGAATTACGATCACAACTATAGCTCATGCCCTTCGGCTCCCTTTTTCACATGATACACAAAATTTACTATGTCCCGTCGTCCCAGTCACTTAGATAACGAGCAATGTCGTCAATGCACTAGTTTCAGTGATTATATGAAAGAGAACAAGAAGAAATTTGCCAAGAACAATCCAGAGGAGGATGTCTGTGTAAGCCAGGACAAGTTTAATTAAGTTTAGACTAATTTCAACTTTTTTGGTAGCTACCCGAGGATGCACCTGTTAAAGAAAGACGAATAGACTGTCCTTTAGATAAAGATGAGCTTGGAAACAAAGGGTGGGGTTTGTTGCATACGATAGCTGCAAAATACCCCGTGAATCCTACCGATGAAAATAAACAGGATATAAAGACATTTTTCTCTGTATTTTCTAAGTTATACCCATGTGATCATTGTGCAGCGGATCTAAGAACTGAGTAAGGAATTTATTGCATCATGTTTTGTAAGAAGTAATATGATTTTTAACCTTAGCCTAGGTCAAAATCCACCAAAAGTTGATTCACAGAAGGACTTTAGTAACTGGTTATGTGAATTGCATAATAGAGTTAATGTTAAAATAGGTAAGCTTATTAATAACACCCCATTCAGTTCATGAAAACTATATAAATCATACATTTTCTTTATTGTTTATCTAGTGGTAAATTAATGAAAGTGAAATGGTGATAAAAACGTTTGTTTGATTAAAGCTCTGTTAGATAGTAAGGTGTGTGCAATAAATTGTATGGTATAAAAAAGTTCATTATTATTACATAGGTAAGCCAAAGTTTGACTGTTCGAGGGTAAACGAGAGGTGGAGAGACGGATGGCTGGACGGATCTTGTGATATGTAATGAAGGATAATAACACTGTTGCCTTAAGTTTCACCACGTGTACGGTAACGCTAGTATTGTAATTTCATAATAAAATTGTTGCTAGTTTACAGTCATCATTTATTAGGTGTACCTTTCATTTTTATGAGATCTAACAGGGTTCGAGTTAATGGGAGTAAACACTTCATAATCGGCAACTGTGAAGTTGTAGTCTCCCATGAGTACAGCGGGGGATGCACCATCGCCGTCGTACGTGTGTGGCATGTTCGAATAACTGTCCATGTTGCTGTTGCAGTTGCTCGATATTAATAGGTCTGCGCCGGCTCCAAAAATAGGTCCAGAACTGGAATGAGATGTGTTAGAATAGTGTTTCGGTTTGTGCGTGGGTTACCGACTCTGGATGGTAGCATATGGCGAAGGGTTTCTTTTTTATGTGGAATTGTGTGGGTGGCACATCTTGGTGGTTGTAGAGGGTGAAGAGGAAGGCTTTCTCTGACGCTACGTAGTGGCTTTTTCCCGGAGGTCTACCCCATGCGGCATCACTGAAACCACCACAAATTTCTCCTCGTACTCCCTTGAAAAAAAAAAACAAAAATTACAGCTAAGGAAACAAAGTTTGGGGCTTACGTTTTTATGATTTACTTTACAATTTCTAAAGATAAGAATTACAGTGAAAATCTAGTATAAATTCTCACGCATATAATTTGGCTTGGGGGGGATCGCGTATATAATAACATTCATAAACATATGTGTAAACTGAAAATCCGTGAATATGACATTAAATAAAAGAGCAATATAGCAATAACATTACAATTAATTGAAATTCTAAAAAACGGTATTATCGTATGTCCAGGTTTGGTGGTTAACACTCGGTATATAAATGGCTTGGCGTGAGGACTCAAGCCCGATAGCGCCTTAATAAAAATATATTAAACTAAACAACAGTGTATCAAAATTATTGATATACCAGCTCAAAAATTATAACAAATATTTTACTTACTAATACTATGACATATGTTGGTGAGATTCCATCGCAATGCCTGTGAAATGCGGCTGCCGAAAATCCATGAGTGCTGGCCCTGTATACTAATCTCCAGGCCTGTTTTGGATTAGCGAACCACGCATTCAGTAGCCTCTGGTAATGACTCTTGTCCTGCCCTAATATTAAAGACCCGGAAAAGAGGTGTGGTGATACTCTGGGCTTAAGTCTTTGATCCTCTGTTCCTTCCGAGTATTTGCTAGGCAATGCAGCATGTCTGTATCTCTCTAAGCTTAGCTCCATCGGTACCGCTCCCGTTGGCTCTACTTCCTCAGCAAAAACTTGACTGTCTATGGATTATTATATGATATACTAATAACATACTAATAATGGGAAAAAATATTACCTATTAGTAATAATCTCACATGATTTATAACAGTAGCAAGATGTTGGCAAACTCTAGCCCTTTCCTCTTCAGTCCAATGGGCCGTCGGTTGTGTTACTCCAGCTTGGTACTTGGCCCAATTTAAAACTGCTCTCCATACATCTTCCTCCTCCAGGCAAAGCTAAAATAACATTTTATTTTCATAAATTTGTTATTTATATTGTGAAACTGTTTACTCACATAGTCGGAAGAAATTAGTTTCAAAACAGCATCTTTCTTCAAAGTAAGGAATGAATTAGTCCGAACGCATTCTACAGCATTTTCTCCAATGTAGCTCACACACCGTTCGACAAACCCAACGGAAGCTTTACCACCTGTGTAATAAATAAGATGTAATGATTTGATCATATAATTTAATACAAAGTAGACAAATCTTTGATGAAAGTATTATTAAAACTGGTGGATTATAAAATTTCAATTCCAAAAGCAACATAACTTATTACGGCAAAAAGAAAGAATTTGCGACAATTGTTATTTACACGAGTCGTATTTGTTAAGATTATTTCATTTTTCTTCATACATTTTAATTCTTTATTCACCAAACCATTTTGGATTCATTTCGAACACTGACGTTTATGTAATATGACATTTGTCATTTCGTAAGATCACAGCTACATGGGTTGAGCGCTTTTATATTGACTGAAATAGCTGATAAGACAAACTAAAATACGATAGCAAATGCAAACACCAATCAAGAGCCGAAATACAAAATCGATGTTATCAATACACATATTTGAATCAATAAAAAATCCAATGCAAGTGCGTACTATTCTAAATTAGTTTTCATGGCTTCTTTCCAATAACTGGATGTTTATGGACCTTGCAGCGACCACTACCTCTTGCCTTCTTCGGCACGGCAAAGGAAAATGGTACAAAGGTCTTGTTTACCACAACACTCAGCGGGGTCTTAAGTTTACGATGTTGTAAAGCGACCCAAAAATCTGGCATGTGCCAAAATCAGTCGGTCCTTTTTACCTGCTTGTAAAACAAGGGTAAACAAGGCCATTGTACCATCTTTCTTTGTCGTGCCGAAGAAGGCAAGAGTCTACAGTCCTGGCCTTGCAGAGCTTGAAATATTTACATTCGCACTTGATTCAGAGAAAATGGGGAAAGTCCAGTCTAGGTACATACAGGTGCGAAATTTACAATTCCAGCTTTCAACTAGCTTTGAAATGTTTTACCTATGCACCCTTGAATTTAAACACTTCGTAAAGCCACCGTGAAATGTTAAAATTGACGGGTACAATTGAGGTGGGCCATCCACACTGATATTTAGACGAGAAAACACATATTTTTGGGAAAAATAAAACACATATTACAAAAAATAAGTGTATTTTATGAAAAACACAATGTTAGCAAATACAATTCCATCGAATTTACAAACCGTTAAACTTAAACTTCCTGTTATACTTAAAATAAACTAAACTTATTACATAAATTATGAATAAATGAAATAAATTAGTTGGAAGCCGTTGGATTAACATTCTGTATCAATGTAATATTGTCGCCCTTCAGCATAATCCTCCCCAGTTGCCTCCTATTCTTCGATTTCACATAATACTCTTCCGCATCATCCAGAACAAGATTCATGTACTCGTCGAAACCAACAATGTGTCCTTCTATCCGCAAGTTAACGTTCTCGTACAGCCAAACTTGCACCCTGGAGCGGTTTTGCAGGTACCTGAAGATAAGGTTGATGGGTTGGACCATCACCTTCTGGACTTTTTGGGGTTTGAAAGCCATTTTGGAGATATTTATTTAACTAACGAGGAATTACACGAACCGGTGACCTTTCAGGGTCTAAAAGTAAGGTTATGCTGTGCGCGTCTTGAAGTACCAACGTTGAAAATCAAAAGTTGCTGTGATTCTAACAAGCGGGATAGCCGTGTTCGGGTACGTAATAAAGGTGCTAATCATAACCGGTGTTTTCAATTCATACCACCCGCTAAAAACGAAAGTTACTGAATTAGGAGGAGCTCCATTTTATTTGCAAAATTATAAATATTAAACGTTAATTTGTCTCAAGACAAATAAATGCGCAGTATTCATTGATTAAAATTGCGTTTATTTCGAAAATACTTTAAAATCCTTTACAGCAAACTGAATTACCGACAGTTTCTTGTAGTACATTTTCATTTGCAAAAGCGCCTAGGTTCTTTAGCTATTTGGTACATCATTCGATTCAGAAATTAATAATCTATTCTTTGATTACCAACTCTGCTGAATTTTTACATTTTCGTTATGGATTCGGCAGTTTTGGCGCTAGTGGTAATCAGAAGTTCAGCAATCAACCGGTAGATGGGGCGCATAAGCGGGGGGTAATTCTAAACATGATTTTATTGTATGTTGAAAAGCTCATAACTCGTTATACAGAAAAATGGTTTTGATAATCGATGTAAATGTTAAAATACCGACAAACTTCTAATCTTTAAATCAGTTTTATTAAAAGTCTAATAAAACACGCCTAATCTGCAGGCAACCTGTTATGCGCATTAACAGAAGTAATAAATAAATAAAATAAAGACGTAGCCTGAATGTATCATTGTTACCTCTGTATAGTATTTTATATTTAATTTACTTAACACGTGAGAGATATTTAAAGAAGTTTTTAATTAGTAGTCTACGCGTATAATGGGTTGCCTGACGATTAGGCGGTTTTGATTAAAGCATTTTATTTGCAAAATTATGAATATTAAACGTTAATTTGTTTCAAGACAACATGCACAACATGCCATTTTTCAAATGTTGTGTAAAAACTGTTACACAAATATTAAAACTAATAATTATCTTAGCAACAACTTATAATTGGAAATTAACTTTTCTCAAAATTTAATGCACTGAACGAAAAGAGGACGTTTGGTCTTAATATTCTCTGCCAAATTCTTTAAAAATTATTATCACATTTTACGATTTGGTATTAGGATCACAGGAACGAAAAGAGGAATTTTGGACTTCATATACTCTGCCTATTTGCAGGCAACCTGTTATGCGCATTAACAAGTAATAAATATATAAAATAAAGACCAAACGTAGCCTGAATGTATCATTGTTACCTCTGTACAGTATTTTATATTTTATTTAATTAACACGTGAGAATTATTTAGAGAAGTTTTTAATTAGTAGTCTACGCGTATATTGGGTTGCCTGACGATTAGGCGGTCTTGATTAAAGCATTTTAATTGAAAAATTATAAATATTAACAGTTAATTTGTTTCAAGACATGCACAACATGTCATTTTTCAAATGTTGTGTAATTACTGTTACACAAATAATAAAACTATTAATTATCTTGGCAACAACTTATAATTGGAAATTAACTTTTTTCAAAATTTAATGCACTGAACGAAAAGAGGACGTTTGGTCTTAATATTCTCTGCCAAATTCTTTAAAAATTATTATCAAATTTTACGATTTGGTATCAGGATCACAGGAACGAAAAGAGGAATTTTGGACTTCATATTCTCTGCCAATTTTTTTAAAAATCTTCAACAAATTTTACGATTTGGTATCAGGATCACACGAACGAAAAGAAGAATTTCGGTCTTCATATTTTCTGCTGATTTCTTTAAAAAATTTCAACAAATTTTACGATTTGGTATCAGGATCACAGGAACGAAAAGAGGAATTTTGGTCTTCATATTCTCTGCAAAATTCTTTCAAAAATTTTATCAAATTTTACGATTTGGTATCGGGATCACAGGAACGAAAAGAGGAATTTTGGTCTCAATATTCTCTGCCGAATTCTTTTAAAAATTTCATCAAATTTTACGATTTGGTATCAGGATCACAGAAACGGAAAGAGGAATTTTGGTCTTAATATTCTCTGCCGAATTCTTTCAAAGATTTTATTAAATTTTACGATTGCGTATCAGGATCACAGAAACGAAAAGAGAAATTTTGGTCTTAATATTCTCTGCCAAATTCTTTCAAAAATTTTCATCAAATTTTACGATTTGGTATCAGGATCACAGAAACGGAAAGAGGAATTTTGGTCTTAATATTCTCTGCCGAATTCTTTCAAAATTTTTATTAAATTTTACGATTTCGTATCAGGATCACAGAAACGGAAAGAGGAATTTTGGTCTTAATATTCTCTGCCGAATTCTTACAAAAATTTTATTAAATTTTACGATTTCGTATCAGGATCACAGGAACGAAAAGAGGAATTTTGGTCTGAATATTCTTTGCCGAATTCTTTCAAAAAATTTCATCAAATTTTACGATTTGGTATCAGGATCACAGAAACGAAAAGAGGAATTTTGGTCTGAATATTTTCTGCGAAATTCTTTCGAAAATTTTCAACTAATTTTACGATTTGGTATCAGGATCACAGGAACGAAAAGAGGAATTTTGGTCTTAATATTCTTTGCCGAATTCTTTCAAAATTTTTATTAAATTTTACGATTTCGTATCAGGATCACAGAAACGGAAAGAGGAATTTTGGTCTTAATATTCTTTGCCGAATTCTTTCAAAATTTTTATTAAATTTTACGATTTCGTATCAGGATCACAGAAACGAAAAGAGGAATTTTGGTCTTAATATTCTTTGCCGAATTCTTTCAAAATTTTTATTAAATTTTACGATTTTGTATCAGGATCACAGAAACGAAAAGGGGAATTTTGGTCTTAATATTCTTTGCCGAATTCTTTCAAAATTTTTATTAAATTTTACGATTTCGTATCAGGATCACAGAAACGAAAAGAGGAATTTTGGTCTGAATATTTTCTGCGAAATTCTTTCAAAAATTTTATCAAATTTTACGATTTCGTATCAGGATCACAGAAACGAAAAGAGGAATTTTGGTCTTAATATTCTTTACCGAATTCTTTCAAAATTTTTATTAAATTTTACGATTTCGTATCAGGATCACAGAAACGAAAAGGGGAATTTTGGTCTTAATATTCTTTGCCGAATTCTTTCAAAATTATTATTAAATTTTACGATTTCGTATCAGGATCACAGAAACGAAAAGAGGAATTTTGGTCTGAATATTTTCTGCGAAATTCTTTCAAAAATTTTATCAAATTTTACGATTTCGTATCAGGATCACAGAAACGAAAAGAGGAATTTTGGTCTGAATATTTTCTGCGAAATTCTTTCAAAAATTTTATCAAATTTTACGATTTCGTATCAGGATCACAGAAACGAAAAGGGGAATTTTGGTCTTAATATTCTTTGCCGAATTCTTTCAAAATTTTTATTAAATTTTACGATTTCGTATCAGGATCACAGAAACGAAAAGGGGAATTTTGGTCTTAATATTCTTTGCCGAATTCTTTCAAAATTTTTATTAAATTTTACGATTTCGTATCAGGATCACAGAAACGAAAAGAGGAATTTTGGTCTGAATATTTTCTGCGAAATTCTTTCAAAAATTTTATCAAATTTTACGATTTCGTATCAGGATCACAGAAACGAAAAGGGGAATTTTGGTCTTAATATTCTTTGCCGAATTCTTTCAAAATTTTTATTAAATTTTACGATTTCGTATCAGGATCACAGAAACGAAAAGAGGAATTTTGGTCTTAATTTTCTCTGCCGAATTCTTTCAAAAATTTTATTAAATTTTACGATTTTGTATCAGGATCACAGAAACGAAAAGAGGAATTTTGGTCCTAATATTCTCTGCCGAATTCTTTCAAAAATTTTATTAAATTTTACGATTTGGTATCAGGATCACAGAAACGAAAAGAGGAATTTTGGTCCTAATATTCTCTGCCGAATTCTTTCAAAAATTTTATTAAATTTTACGATTTGGTATCAGGATCACAGAAACGAAAAGAGGAATTTTGGTCTTAATATTCTCTGCCGAATTCTTTCAAAATTTTTATTAAATTTTACGATTTCGTATCAGGATCACAGAAACGAAAAGAGGAATTTTGGTCTTAATTTTCTCTGCCGAATTCTTTCAAAAATTTTATTAAATTTTACGATTTTGTATCAGGATCACAGAAACGAAAAGAGGAATTTTGGTCCTAATATTCTCTGCCGAATTCTTTCAAAAATTTTATTAAATTTTACGATTTGGTATCAGGATCACAGAAACGAAAAGAGGAATTTTGGTCTTAATATTCTCTGCCGAATTCTTTCAAAATTTTTATTAAATTTTACGATTTCGTATCAGGATCACAGAAACGAAAAGAGGAATTTTGGTCTGAATATTCTTTGCCGAAATCTTTCAAAAATTTTCATCAAATTTTACGATTTGGTATCAGGATCACAGAAACGAAAAGAGGAATTTTGGTCTGAATATTTTCTGCGAAATTCTTTCAAAAATTTTCAACAAATTTTACGATTTCGTATCAGGATCACAGAAACGAAAAGAGGAATTTTGGTCTGAATATTCTCTGCCGAATTCTTTCAAAAATTTTACTAAATTTTACGATTTCGTATCAGGATCACAGAAACGAAAAGAGGAATTTTGGTCTGAATATTCTTTGCCGAATTCTTTCAAAAATTTTCATCAAATTTTACGATTTCGTATCAGGATCACAGAAAGGAAAAGAGGAATTTTGGTCTGAATATTTTCTGCGAAATTCTTTCAAAAATTTTCAACAAATTTTACGATTTCGTATCAGGATCACAGAAACGAAAAGAGGAATTTTGGTCTGAATATTCTCTGCCGAATTCTTTCAAAAATTTTATTAAATTTTACGATTTCGTATCAGGATCACAGAAACGAAAAGAGGAATTTTGGTCTTAATATTCTCTGCCGAATTCTTTCAAAAATTTTATCAAATTTTACGATTTCGTATCAGGATCACAAAAACGAAAAGAGGAATTTTGGTCTGAATATTCTCTGCCGAATTCTTTCAAAAATTTTACTAAATTTTACGATTTCGTATCAGGATCACAGAAACGGAAAGAGGAATTTTGGTTTTAATATTCTCTGCCGAATTCTTTCAAAAATTTTACTAAATTTTACGATTTCGTATCAGGACCACAGAAACGGAAAGAGGAATTTTGGTCTTAATATTCTCTGCCGAATTCTTTCAAAAATTTTCATCAAATTTTACGATTTGGTATCAGGATCACAGAAACGGAAAGAGGAATTTTGGTTTAAATATTCTCTGCCGAATTCTTTCAAAAATTTTACTAAATTTTACGATTTCGTATCAGGACCACAGAAACGGAAAGAGGAATTTTGGTCTTAATATTCTCTGCCGAATTCTTTCAAAAATTTTACTAAATTTTACGATTTCGTATCAGGATCACAGAAACGGAAAGAGGAATTTTGGTTTTAATATTCTCTGCCGAATTCTTTCAAAACTTTTACTAAATTTTACGATTTCGTATCAGGATCACAGAAACGAATAGAGGAATTTTGGTCTTAATATTCTCTGCCGAATTTTTTCAAAAATTTTATCAAATTTTACGATTTCGTATCAGGATCACAGAAACGAAAAGAGGAATTTTGGTCTTAATATTCTCTGCCGAATTCTTTCAAAAATTTTATCAAATTTTACGATTTCGTATCAGGATCACAGAAACGAAAAGAGGAATTTTGGTCTGAATATTTTCTGCGAAATTGTTTCAAAAATTTTCAACAAATTTTACGATTTCGTATCAGGATCACAGAAACGAAAAGAGGAATTTTGGTCTTAATATTCTCTGCCGAATTTTTTCAAAAATTTTATCAAATTTTACGATTTCGTATCAGGATCACAGAAACGAAAAGAGGAATTTTGGTCTTAATATTCTCTGTCGAATTCTTTCAAAAATTTTATCAAATTTTACGATTTCGTATCAGGATCACAGAAACGGAAAGAGGAATTTTGGTTTAAATATTCTCTGCCGAATTCTTTCAAAAATTTTACTAAATTTTACGATTTCGTATCAGGACCACAGAAACGGAAAGAGGAATTTTGGTCTTAATATTCTCTGCCGAATTCTTTCAAAAATTTTACTAAATTTTACGATTTCGTATCAGGATCACAGAAACGGAAAGAGGAATTTTGGTTTTAATATTCTCTGCCGAATTCTTTCAAAACTTTTACTAAATTTTACGATTTCGTATCAGGATCACAGAAACGAAAAGAGGAATTTTGGTCTTAATATTCTCTGCCGAATTTTTTCAAAAATTTTATCAAATTTTACGATTTCGTATCAGGATCACAGAAACGAAAAGAGGAATTTTGGTCTTAATATTCTCTGCCGAATTCTTTCAAAAATTTTATCAAATTTTACGATTTCGTATCAGGATCACAGAAACGAAAAGAGGAATTTTGGTCTGAATATTTTCTGCGAAATTCTTTCAAAAATTTTACTAAATTTTACGATTTCGTATCAGGATCACAGAAACGAAAAGAGGAATTTTGGTCCGAATATTCTTTGCCGAAATCTTTCAAAAATTTTCATCAAATTTTACGATTTGGTATCAGGATCACAGAAACGAAAAGAGGAATTTTGGTCTGAATATTTTCTGCGAAATTCTTTCAAAAATTTTCAACAAATTTTACGATTTCGTATCAGGATCACAGAAACGAAAAGAGGAATTTTGGTTTAAATATTCTCTGCCGAATTCTTTCAAAAATTTTACTAAATTTTACGATTTCGTATCAGGACCACAGAAACGGAAAGAGGAATTTTGGTCTGAATATTCTTTGCCGAATTCTTTCAAAAATTTTCATCAAATTTTACGATTTGGTATCAGGATCACAGAAACGAAAAGAGGAATTTTGGTCTTAATATTCTCTGCCGAATTCTTTCAAAAATTTTACTAAATTTTACGATTTCGTATCAGGACCACAGAAACGGAAAGAGGAATTTTGGTCTTAATATTCTCTGCCGAATTCTTTCAAAAATTTTACTAAATTTTACGATTTCGTATCAGGATCACAGAAACGAAAAGAGGAATTTTGGTCTTAATATTCTCTGCCGAATTCTTTCAAAAATTTTACTAAATTTTACGATTTCGTATCAGGACCACAGAAACGGAAAGAGGAATTTTGGTCTTAATATTCTCTGCCGAATTCTTTCAAAAATTTTACTAAATTTTACGATTTCGTATCAGGATCACAGAAACGAAAAGAGGAATTTTGGTCTTAATATTCTCTGCCGAATTCTTTCAAAAATTTTACTAAATTTTACGATTTCGTATCAGGACCACAGAAACGGAAAGAGGAATTTTGGTCTTAATATTCTCTGCCGAATTCTTTCAAAAATTTTCATCAAATTTTACGATTTGGTATCAGGATCACAGAAACGGAAAGAGGAATTTTGGTTTTAATATTCTCTGCCGAATTCTTTCAAAAATTTTACTAAATTTTACGATTTCGTATCAGGACCACAGAAACGGAAAGAGGAATTTTGGTCTTAATATTCTCTGCCGAATTCTTTCAAAAATTTTACCAAATTTTACGATTTCGTATCAGGATCACAGAAAAGAAAAGAGGAATTTTGGTCCGAATATTCTTTGCCGAAATCTTTCAAAAATTTTCATCAAATTTTACGATTTGGTATCAGGATCACAGAAACGAAAAGAGGAATTTTGGTCTGAATATTTTCTGCGAAATTCTTTCAAAAATTTTCAACAAATTTTACGATTTCGTATCAGGATCACAGAAACGAAAAGTGGAATTTTGGTCTTAATATTCTCTGCCGAATTCTTTCAAAAATTTTACTAAATTTTACGATTTGGTATCAGGATCACAGAAACGAAAAGAGGAATTTTGGTCTGAATATTTTCTGCGAAATTCTTTCAAAAATTTTCAACAAATTTTACGATTTCGTATCAGGATCACAGAAACGAAAAGAGGAATTTTGGTCTTAATATTCTCTGCCGAATTCTTTCAAAAATTTTACTAAATTTTACGATTTGGTATCAGGATCACAGAAACGAAAAGAGGAATTTTGGTCTGAATATTTTCTGCGAAATTCTTTCAAAAATTTTCAACAAATTTTACGATTTCGTATCAGGATCACAGAAACGAAAAGAGGAATTTTGGTCTTAATATTCTCTGCCGAATTTTTTCAAAAATTTTATCAAATTTTACGATTTCGTATCAGGATCACAGAAACGAAAAGAGGAATTTTGGTCTTAATATTCTCTGCCGAATTCTTTCAAAAATTTTATCAAATTTTACGATTTCGTATCAGGATCACAGAAACGAAAAGAGGAATTTTGGTCTGAATATTTTCTGCGAAATTCTTTCAAAAATTTTACTAAATTTTACGATTTCGTATCAGGATCACAGAAACGAAAAGAGGAATTTTGGTCCGAATATTCTTTGCCGAAATCTTTCAAAAATTTTCATCAAATTTTACGATTTGGTATCAGGATCACAGAAACGAAAAGAGGAATTTTGGTCTGAATATTTTCTGCGAAATTCTTTCAAAAATTTTCAACAAATTTTACGATTTCGTATCAGGATCACAGAAACGAAAAGAGGAATTTTGGTCTTAATATTCTCTGCCGAATTCTTTCAAAAATTTTATTAAATTTTACGATTTCGTATCAGGATCACAGAAACGAAAAGAGGAATTTTGGTCTGAATATTCTTTGCCGAAATCTTTCAAAAATTTTCATCAAATTTTACGATTTGGTATCAGGATCACAGAAACGAAAAGAGGAATTTTGGTCTGAATATTATCTGCGAAATTCTTTCAAAAATTTTCAACAAATTTTACGATTTCGTATCAGGATCACAGAAACGAAAAGAGGAATTTTGGTCTTAATATTCTCTGCCGAATTCTTTCAAAAATTTTATTAAATTTTACGATTTGGTATCAGGATCACAGAAACGAAAAGAGGAATTTTGGTCTGAATATTTTCTGCGAAATTCTTTCAAAAATTTTCAACAAATTTTACGATTTCGTATCAGGATCACAGAAACGAAAAGAGGAATTTTGGTCTTAATATTCTCTGCCGAATTCTTTCAAAATTTTTATTAAATTTTACGATTTCGTATCAGGATCACAGAAACGAAAAGAGGAATTTTGGTCTGAATATTTTCTGCGAAATTCTTTCAAAAATTTTACTAAATTTTACGATTTCGTATCAGGATCACAGAAACGAAAAGAGGAATTTTGGTCCGAATATTCATTGCCGAAATCTTTCAAAAATTTTCATCAAATTTTACGATTTGGTATCAGGATCACAGAAACGAAAAGAGGAATTTTGGTCTGAATATTTTCTGCGAAATTCTTTCAAAAATTTTCAACAAATTTTACGATTTCGTATCAGGATCACAGAAACGAAAAGAGGAATTTTGGTCTTAATATTCTCTGCCGAATTCTTTCAAAAATTTTATTAAATTTTACGATTTCGTATCAGGATCACAGATACGGAAAGAGGAATTTTGGTCTTAATATTCTCTGCCGAATTCTTTCAAAAATTTTATCAAATTTTCCGATTTGGGATCAGGATCACAGAAACGGAAAGAGTAATTTTCGTCTTAATATTCTCTGCCGAATTCTTTCAAAAATTTTACTAAATTTTACGATATCGTATTAGGATCACAGAAACGGAAAGAGGAATTTTGGTCTTAATATTCTTTGCCAAATTCTTTCAAAAATTTTATTAAATTTTACGATTTGGTATCAGGATCACATGAACGAAAAGAGGAATTTTGGTCTAAAATAAATATCATATATTTTAGTCTGTGTTAGGCAACTTATTTTACAAGCAGATATCCTGCTTACTTGAACTGCAGTGACGGCTCGCGGAAGACCAAAATTTCTCTTTCCGTTCTTGTTTTTTATAAACTTGTAAATATAAAGAAATCACTTACATCGACGCAAATAAACCTAATGGCGTTTAATAGTAATAAAATTTGACAGGTGGACTAAATGATTTAGTCGAAAATTCGAGACGTTGATCTTAAATTCGGTTAGGAATTTTTTTTTGTACAACAATCTACAATGTAAACAAAAGGAAACAAAACACGTCTAATTTATCTTTTCATATTCTTTTGTATTTCCAATTATTGACGATTTTAAGTTATTATTTAGTTAACAATTTAATCCAATTATTACTAAGTAATTTAGAAGCAATTTCTGGTTTGTGTCTCAAGTAAATTCTTCATTTATATGTATATAGAGGAAGCACTTACCTCGAGACCTCTCTTGAATGTCCATTGCAGCCGCCAAGAAAGTACAAGCCGAAGCCACAGAAAGCGTTGAAGTGACATGATCCTCGCAAGCATTCCTCAGCTCCTCCACCCCTAGTTCTTGTGCCAAAGCCAACATCTCGAAAACCCCATTATCCTGCAGCATGATCTACAAAAAAGCATTCATAAGCATTTCTCAAGATACCAATTATCCGTTCCACCCACTTTCCCCGTGTACACGTAAATCAGGAATTGTTTGAAGGTATCTGCGGGCGCCTGCGGAAGCCTGATGGGGGTGGCCGTTCCCGGCGCGGCGGGGGACACAGTGCATCCCGGTATCCTACAAACCTCTCCCCTTTTGACCGTTTGGAAGCTCTTGCATCTGAAAAAAAGAAAGTAGCGCGCACATATGAAAGTAGCTAATGCCCTGATTAAAGTCAGTACTCCACATAAAAGCGAGTACGGGATTCGTGTTTTAGCAGCATCTATCAAAGATCCTCCACATACGTAGCGGCATTAACAATTACAATGCTGATGTATAAAAGAATCTAAGATCAAAGTATAGTTTCACGAGATATCCAATTAGACAACATGAACGAGAGTTGTTGAGGTAGAGACGCCGTGAAGCAGTCTTATGATTGGCGTCGTTACAAGAGAAAGACTCTAGGAGCAATAAACTTCCAAGCACGGCAAGAACAAAGGATCCTGCAACTTTGAAGTTTTAATGAAAGGTGCGTACAATTTCTGGCCCTGCTCGCGCGCTGATTATTATAATGCATCCCCCAGGAAAAAAAATAATTCACTTTCATCGCAATTACACAAAGATTTAATTTTAATTAAAGACGATTAATTCTCGGAAATGGAGAGGAGCGAACGGAGAGCACTTATCGGTGTTGGAGTGATGAAGTGAAAAGTTAAATTAAGCGTAAGATGAAATTCAATTAAAGGGACATTTCGGATGGCGGCGACTCGTTTTTCTGATGGGAAATTAATTAAGTAGGAATCCAATAGACACCGACATAAAAGTGTGGGTGTGTGTGGAAGTGTGGATATTGCATTGTGTGGCCTTCGGGCGGGAAAAAAGTTCAATATCGGCGCGGGAAATGAACCCGTGCGGTCGGAAGGGGGCGGCTGATAATCAGACACGACTTTCGGTCATATCGCGCTTCTTTGAATTCCGTAAATGGATTCCTAATCCAAGCCGAATGACGCTTTCATTTTATCGAATATCGGCTTTTGCATAAAAACTTGATTCATGTTTAATATGTAGAATATTGCATAAACTTCACTTAAATAATGGTCTTCAATCTTCCCATATCTATATAGGTCTAGGATTAGATGGGTAGATAGAAATGCTATTTTGAAAGTGTGGTATACAAAAGGATTTCTTTCCCTATATGATTTAAATTTTTAAATTTCAATAACTAATATTTTACTTGGAACTTAATCTAGTGTGCTTTGAAAAAATTCATGACGGTTCTTAATGACTAGAAAAAGCGCGCAGAGTAATTATTTTAATATATGATTTAAATTTCTAAATTTCAATAACTAATATTTTACTTGGAACTTAATCTAGTGTGCTTTGAAAAAATTCATGACGGTTCTTAATGACTAGAAAAAGCGCGCAGAGTAATTATTTTAATATATGATTTAAATTTCTAAATTTCAATAACTAATATTTTACTTGGAACTTAATCTAGTGTGCTTTGAAAAAATTCATGACGGTTCTTAATGACTAGAAAAAGCGCGCAGAGTAATTATTTTCCCGAAAAAAAATTGTGCTACCATTTTTCACCAACTGAAAATTAACATAGAGTCTTATGGGAAGCGAACATCGAGAGCATGCAGATTGACGCTATCGGACACCGACTAATTCGAACGAATAAATCTTGGCTCGTGAATACGGCAGTTAGTTATAAATGGAAACATAGAATTCTGGAAGAATGTAGCTACAATCTTTTGTAATATCATCCATACCTGTTTTGTGAGACCGCGCCAAAAAAATCTCAAATCTGAGAGCGCGAAACGAGAAAACTACAAGTACGATTCTACTAAAAATTTAGCCACGTATTTCTAGTTCTTTTGTGAACATTTTGATATGCATTACAAGGCATTTGGCCGTTTCATGATTTTCGCCCATTTTTCCGTAAAAAGGAAAAAAAGGAGAAAAATGTTGAGTCTTAGAAAAATCTGAAAAAATTCATGACGGTCCTTAATGACTCGAAAAAGCATGCAGAGTTATTATTTTCCCGAAAAAAAAATTGTGCTACCATTTTTCAACAACTGAAAATTAACATAGAGCCTACAGATTAATGCTATCGGACACCGACTAATTCGAACGAATAAATCTTGGTTCGTGAATACGGCAGTTAGTTATAAATGGAAACATAGAATTCTAGAAGAATATAGCTACAAACTTTGGTAATATCATCCATACCTGTTTTGTGAGACCGCGCCAAAAAAAATCTCAAAATCGACCGAAATTTCTGGCCAACTTACGAGTGCCAAATCTGAGAGCGCGAAACGAGAAAACTGTAAGTACGATTTGGCTAAAAAATTTACCACTGTGAACAGTTTGATGTACATTACAAGTCATTTGGCTATTTCATAATTCTTGCCCATTTTTCCATACTATTAGAAAATAATTTTAAAAAATTTGGGTCCCGGAAAAGTCTGAAAAAAATCATAGCGGTTTTTAATGATGGGAAAATCCATACCATTAGAAAAAAATTAAAAAAAATTGGGTCCAGTAAAATTCTGAAAAAAATCATAGCGGTTTTTAATGATGGGAAAATCCATACTATTAAAAAAAAAAAATAAAAAAATTTAGGTCCCGGAAAGTTCTGAAAAAAATCATAGCGGTTTTTAATGATAGGAAAATCCATGCTATTAGAAAAAAATTATAAAAAATTTGGGTCCCGGAAAATACTGAAAAAAATCATTGCGGTTTTTAATGATGGGAAAAGGAGTGTAGGGTAATTATTTACCCGAAAAAACAAAGTTTTATACAATTTTTCATCAACCGAAAATTAACATAAGGCTTTACGGGAAGCGAATACCGAGACCCTGCAGATTGAGGCTGACGGGCAGTGGCTTGTTCAAACAAACGAATTTCGGTTCGTGGGTATGGTAGATGGCTGGGAATAAAAGTAATGGATTCTAGAAGAATGCAGCTATAAATTAGTGTCATATCATCCATAACTGTCTCGTGAGACCGAGCCAAAAAATTCCCAAAATCGACCAAAATTTCTAGACAACTTTCGAGTGACCAATCTGAGAGCAGGGCAGCAAGAAAACTATAAGTACGATTCTGCTGAAAATTTAACCACATATTGCCAGTTATTTTTTGAACATTTTGATGTACATTACAAGTCATTTGGGCATTTCATGATTTTCGCCCATTTTTCCATAGTCAGGAATAAGCTATATTTGTAATTTCTTTAAGGATAAAAATCGCGGTTTCATTTTTAGGTACCGAATCGTGATATTATTCGTTCAAATGGAAAAAAAACACGGTTTCAGTTTCAGGTACCGAATAGTGATATTATTCGTTCAAAGTCAAAGAAAATTTTATTAACTCTCGTATGAGTTGAATATGATATTAAAGATAAAAAAACATGTTATGAGATGTTAAGTAGAAAGATAAGAAAATGCTTTTCGGCACTAAGAAGATTTTGAAATACCGTAAAAATGGAGTGGTATGCGTTCCTTCCTCAAATAATAATTAGAAGAAAATTTTGATGGCAGGAGAAGAGGCCTTCCAACGAATATGTGAAACAAATCATAGAAAGAGATAATAAAAAGAGATGGTAGTATATGTCGATAAGCCAGAAAGACTGAAGATCATTATCTTTATATTACATCTAGAACATTTTTTTTTGGAAGATACGAAGGTTAGGACACAAAATGAACAATAATTTAGCTGAGCAAATTGCGGCTCAACATCAACGCCAACAAATTACCTGGGAGTTATTTTCGGAAGGAATTTGATCAGAGAGGAACGAAATGATGATCTTTGTACAAAAAATTCGACTCATCAGAGAATGAGGAGGAATTTAAGAGAAAGAGCGAATCGAGTGATACTGATTGTGAGCCAGATCCATCAAATCCAGTATTAAGTGCATTTATATAGAGAAATAACAGTAAAATCTAGGAATCTGTTGTTTTTACTCTTCGAACAAACAGTGGCGTATCTGACGAGATTCTTTAAGACACCACAACAGAATATGATTGTATTATTGATGCTAGAGATGGGCAAAACTGCTACTTTTAAATCACGTTGCTACCTATGATTGCTACTTTCTAATATCAGTGATTTTAAACTGTGACTATGACTATGATCACAGAAACATCGCAGAAAAAAATATTAAAAAAAAACGCAGAAAAAATTCCATAAAAAATCATCCTCAATGTCTGAAGTATCGCTTATTCAAAATCAATTTGGTTTTTGTAAATTTAACAATTTTCAATAGAGATATGGATTTTTGAAAATTGTTGTTTCATTTTTTGAGCACCTGAACCAAAACATCGCAGATGATTATTTTTCGAGTAATAATAAAATAATAAAAAAATACGCAGAAAAAATTCCATAAAAAATGATCCTTAACGGTCGAAGTATCGCTTATTCAGAATAATTTTGTTTTTTGTAAATTCAACAGTTTTCAATAGAGATAAGGATTTTTGAAATTTTTTGAGCACCTGAACAAAAACAATGTAGAAAAAAATATAAAAAACGCAGCAAAAATTCCATAAAAAATCATCCTCAACGGTCGAAGTATCACTTATTCAGAATCAATTTGGTTTTTGTAAATTCAACAATTTTCAATAGAGATATGGATTTTTGAAAAATTTTGTTTTAATTTTTTGAACACCTGAACAAAAACATAGCAGAAAAAAATATAAAAAACGCAGGAAAAATTCTATAAAAAATCATCCTCAATGGTCGAAGTATCGCTTATTCAAAAGCAATTTGGTTTTTGTAAATTCAACAATTTTCAATAGAGATATGGATTTTTGGAAATGTTTGTTTTAATTTTTTGAGCACCTGAACAAAAACATCGCAGAAAAAAATATAAAAAGCGCAGGAAAAATTCTATAAAAAATCATCCTCAATGGTAGTATCGGTTATTCAAAACCAATTTGGTTTTTGTAAAATCAACAATTTTCAATAGAGATATGGATTTTTGAAAATTTTGTTTTAATTTTCTGAGCACCTGAATAAAAATCTTGCAGAAAAAAATATAAAAAAGGCAGGAAAAATTCCATAAAAAATCATCCTCAATGGTAGAAGTATCGGTTATTCAAAACCAATTTGGTTTTTGTAAAATCAACAATTTTCAATAGAGATATGGATTTTTGAAAATTTTGTTTTAATTTTCTGAGCACCTGAATAAAAATCTTGCAGAAAAAAATATAAAAAAGGCAGGAAAAATTCCATAAAAAATCATCCTCAATGGTTGAAGTATCGCTTATTCAAAATCAATTTGGTTTTTGTAAATTCAACAATTTTTAATAGAGATATGGATTTTTGAAAATTTTTGTTTTAATTTTCTGAGCACCTGAACAAAAATCTTGCAGAAAAAAATATAAAAAACGGAGGAAAAATTCTATAAAAAATCATCCTCAGCGGTCGAAGTATCGCTTATTCAGAATCAATTTAGTTTTTGTAAATTCGACAATTTTCAATAGAGATATGGATTTTTGAAAATTTTTGTTCTAATTTTCTGAGCACTTGAACAAAAACCTTGCAGAAAAAATATAAAAAACGCAGGAAAAATTCTATAAAAAATCATCCTCAATGGTCGATGTATCGCTTATTTAAAACCAATTTGGTTTTTGTAAATTCAACAATTTTCAATAGAGATATGGATTTTTGAAAAATTTTGTTTTAATTTTTTGAGCACTTGAACAAAAACCTTGCAGAAAAAAATATAAAAAACGCAGCAAAAATTCCATAAAAAATCATTCTCAACGGTCGAAGTATCGCTTATTCAGAATCAATTTGGTTTTTGTAAATTCAACAATTTTCAATAGAGATATGGATTTTTGAAAATTTTGTTTTAATTTTCTGAGCACCTGAATAAAAATCTTGCAGAAAAATTCTATAAAAAATCATCCTCAATGGTCGAAGTATTGCTTATTCAAAACCAATTTGATTTTTGTAAATTCAATAATTTTCAATAGAGATATGGATTATTGGAAATTTTTGTTTTAATTTTCTGAGCACTTGAACAAAAACATCGCAGAAAAAAATATAAAAAGCGCAGCAAAGATTCCATAACAAATCATCCTCAATGGTCGAAGTATCGCTTATTCAGAATCAATTTGGTTTTTTGTAAATTCAAAAATTTTCAATAGAAATATGGATTTTTGAAAATTGTTGTTTCATTTTTTGAATACCTGAACAAAAACATCGCAGAAAAAAATATAAAAAAACGAAGGAAAATATTCCATAAAAGAATCATCCTCATTGGTCGAAGTATTGCTTATTCAAAACCAATTTGGTTTTTGTAACTTCAACAATTACAAGATAATGATATTTATTTTTTCTGGAAAATTCGATGATGATTACATAAAGAGTTCTAGAGCTTGGAAAAGTAATGCCCTAAGATAGGTGTAAGAGCAAGGTGCTATTGGTAGGAGATTCGATGCTCTCGGTAAATTTGCTACTGGGCTCCCTAACCCAGAAGCTGGATGTACAGTAGATTAGTACTGGGCAGGGTACCAAGAGTTGGAGGCGTACTGAAACACGTAAACTTGTAAATGCTACTATTGAAGCAACAAACTCTGTAACATCATCTGAAAATGACGTCGACAAGCTTGAGGAAAAAATTTACAGGGAATTTGGAGTTGATAAAGAAGACATAGAAGGATTGGTAGATATTTAGATTATTATCTTTATATTCTAGAGTTTGGAAAGGTAATCACCACTTAGGTTTCTGCACTTTTTCGGTAACACTTAAGTACAGGAAGTAGATAAATTTTGTAAAATAAGACCGATTACATAAAACGCTGAGAAACCGGTTCAAGCCAATAATGCAACCATTCAAAGATCTTAGCGGTGGTGAGAGTATTGTGTCTTGGAAAGGGAGATTTAACTTTAATCAACACATTCTGTCAAAGCGATACAGATTTGGTATGAAGCTATTTCTTTTATCCATCGTTGAATTTGGCTCCATGATTGAAGGATTCGGTATAAGGGCTTTGTTGTTACGTTATAACACTTCGCCAACCGTATTTATCTGTTTTAACTATAAATCATTGATTTTTATCTTTCCTTGATAATGCCTTGAACATATATCTAGCATAAAACAAACAACAATTTTGTCTATTTTTGAAAAAAGATTGATGCGTAAACGTATCAATGACCAGAAATGTGAAACATAAATGCTATATCGTTTTGCTTTCTGCAGAGGTTGAACATTGTAACAGTTGCTTATCTTCGTCATAACAGAATTATCGTTTCGTCGAACAAGTGATATACCAGAAGATTCATGATAGGCGCTGTTATATGAGTCACGTGACTTCTTGGAAATTACTTTATTTGCTCCAAGAGGAAAATCTAGTGTTCTGTTATCACATATTGTACCAGTATTGAAATATCCTTGGTCTGAAGTGCAGAAATTAATTTATAAGATGAAAAAAAAATACCAAAAAATATTCTGCCGCATTTTCTTCGATAACTGATAATAAATTAAGAACAACTAGGCCTCCTAAACCTAGTGGACTTTTTGCTTTAAGAAGCACCACCATACGAAGTAAATTGGTATAGGTAGTCACTAGAAGAATAAAGACATGACTTGAAACCGATTCTGACAGACTTTCCTTTCTATTCATTTTGCATGAATGTCTTCCAAAGTAAGACACCATTTATATAGACAAATTGGTGGAAAATAAACCAACAGGTCAAAAAATGGCCGTCATAAATTTGCCGCTTTTGACTAGTTTGCCATTGCACTTTTTTTCAAACACCCATAACTTGGTGCCAAATCGTCGTAGGAACTTCATTCATCGAGTCCTGTATAGGGAATTGATCAAATTTTAATGCCTTTATGGTGGATCGAGACGATAAAATTTTTCCAATTCCATAGACATTGTCAAAGTTGGACATGGTTTCCTGAAAAAAAATTTTTTTTTCACAGGGGCGCTAGAGAGGGGCCGAAGGGGTTACACGTGAATGACTTTAAAGAAGATACTTCAAAGTTTTTCGCCCTCAAAGATTCATCAAAATCGATTGAAAATACGCCGAGTTATGGCGGTTTAAAAATGGTCGAAATTTCACGAATTTCAAGTGTTTCATTTTTTTTCCACCAGTGTATAATTTTATTTTAGCTTGATCAAATTCGTTCAATACTTTTTCTAGACTAATTTTCTTTGCGTAATATATTTTAGCATTTTTACCCTTGTAATATATAATCTCACATCACAAATGTATAGCTGCTCAGTCAAAATGCAACTGCAGAAAAATATATTTGAGTGTATGAAAATAATGTTTCAATGGAAACTTATGTATTTCTTTCCGTAGAATCCGATTCTGTAATGAAAATTGGGGGTTCCTATTTGAAATTTCAAAGCTGCCTCCCGTCACACTCAATGTCAGTGGGCTGACTTTGAAGAGGATATTTTTAATTTAATTTAATGAATATTTCCTAAGGGAGCATCTTGGGAATTATTAATTTTTGGTCTGGGAATTTTTTTAATACCAAGCGTATTTTTCGAGTTATTTTGATATGTCAGGTTAATTGGTACACTCGGTATATTTCTGTGTTGTTACTGATTACTAGAGATTTAATTTAAATTTAAATGAATTACATTTAGTACGTTTAAATTAGTTCCAGAGGATAAGTATGTGAATATGGATGAGAAATGTGTGCATATTTACACGAATTCCAACAATCCACTAATGGTCCTATTATGAACTAACTACAGGCGTAAATATTGTAGCTTGTAAATAGAAAACAATGCAAAACACTTCACATCTCGTGAGAAAATTACACACGTTGGTGTTCGTGCCCATTATTTCACAGCCAACAACTTTTTTTTTTATAATTACTGTACATATACGGATGAACTTGATTATTTTAAATGTTTAATTCGCATCTTCTAACGAGAACAAGGGGGTAAGCCACATCGAAATAATATTAGAAAAAAAATAACGAGAACAAGCTATTTTAAAATCCATATTTTCCAGCAGTTCAGGGTAAATTGGTACGTGTAAGTAAGATTTTCATTGTTTGAGGCTGTTCGACTCGTTCGAAAAATAAAGCGTTTTTGGCACTCGGCTCGCAACTGATTGTTAACAATTATGTAATCATATTTTACACAGGGTTACATAAAGAATGAATATTGGCTTCTAAAGATTTATATTTTTTATTTAAAAGTATTTATAATAATGTGTAATTTAGTGTTCAAAATAGGTATTTTCCAGTGACGGTTCGCGGGGTTTTTTTCTGGTACGGCCGAGGAACAAGAGGTGGTAATACAGATAGGTGCGGTCTCTGCAACTGACCCTACCTATCTGCATTGCCACCCTTGTTACTTCGGCCATACCAGAAAAAAAAACCCGCGAACCGTCACTGGTATTTTCAACATTAAAAAAAAAATTAAATAAACGCGGAAAATCTAAAATGTTTTACTATAGAGGCACAGATTGATTCTTTAGTAATAAAATCCATTAAGCCAAATTAGTTTTACATGAAAAGAAAGGACGCAATTACGTATGAGCTAGACCCTTCCGTGAGATATTTTAGTAGGCGTAAAGTGATGCCAATTGCAGAAAATAGTTATTTCAAAAAAATTTTGTTCAAAATTCCCCCAAGATTCCAAACATTTTCGTGTAATAGTATATTACACAACATGTTATAAAAGTTCTCCATTGTTCAACGAGAGAAACACTTTAAATAAGAGTTCTAGCAAATTAATTTAAAAGAATTTATCCAAAATCGGGTGTAATAATCGAATTACAGTGGTCATTTGAGCCATGTAATGTTGCTCATTATCCCCTAGTGAGAGAATAAGTTTCTCTCACGGAATGCATACATCCTTCAAAGGATTTTTGAAATATTTCAAATTGACACCACGTGCGTCAAAATTTCTTGTCAAAATTTTATAAATATTATTTCAATATTTAATGCAATTGCAGACGATTTTGGATAAAATGTTATATTATACTCATGTTGAATTTCTCATTAGTCCCTTAAGAAAATTACCCGTAAACTTTTTCTTGCGGGACTAATTACGTATATTCCACATTCGTATAATAAATAACTATTATTATTCCGCCTGTATCATAGTAGCACTTTCTAGGGTCGTTGCCGTGAAAATAAAAAACAACAAACAATTTATTTTCCTCACTAGTGGTGAAATAGATTTACTTGTGGGGAAAGTTAATCCATCTCTCTACGACTGGATTTACTTTCCTCACAAGTGATGCAAACGTCTACTTTTCAATCTAAATTAAGCGATGAATGTCATTTTCGAAGGTGATTGGAAAAACATACACTGGTGGAAAAAAAATTAAACACTTGAAATTTCGACCATTTTCAAACCGCCATAAAATTTGATGAATCTTTGAGGGCGAAATACTTTGAAGTGTCTTCTTTAAAGTCATGCATGCGAACTTAGGCGAAATCACTTCCGGCCCCCTCTAGCGCCCTTTTGAAAATTTTTTTTTTCTGGAAACCATGTCCAACTTTGACGATGTATAAGGAGTTGGAAAAATTTTGTCCACTCGATCCACCATAAAGGCATTAAGATTTGATCAATTCCCTATGCAGGACTCAAAGAACGAAGTTCCTACGACGATTTCGCACTAAGTTATGGGTGTTTGAAAAAAAGTGCATTTTGAGGTTTTTCGCACATAACTCAGTGAGTTATAGCGTTTTGAAAATGGTCGAAAATTTACGAATTTCAAGTGTTTCATTTTTTTCCTTCAGTATATTTTAAGCCATATCATAAATAATTCAAAAAATCAAATTGTTTCTTAAAGAATACAAAACGAATATTATTTAAATATTAAGTTTATCATTTACATACAAGTAACGTTTACACCGTTCAAATTCTGGTTTTGGATATTCCTTCTGTTAGTTGCATGAATGCGAGCTTTGCGCAATTTTTTTGAGTACTGAAAATGTCATTTTTGAGGGTGACTTTGGAAATAAATATTTTTTCTGGGGCCGTTCCAAAAATAAAACTTTTGGTATGATTTATTAAATCGAAAGTACTACTTTACACAAATCGTATCGAAAGTAGTTATTTTTGGGATTTTTTTTTTCACTTTCAAGACGATATTTGTTACTTTCGGGACGATTTTGGGTATCTATATAGGCGGCCTTGACAATACCATCAACTTTGTATTTAATTATGACAGCGCTTGTCATGTAACATTCGTGTTTTTACTTTTTTACTTTCTCCGTTACGAAGTACAAGAAAGTATTGTGATCGTGATTTTTTTTTCAAAATTTTTTTTTACGGAAATATCCGTTTTGGGGTCCCTAGATGCCATTTCAACAATTTCTGGAGAAAAAAAATTGTGTCTGGGTGTGTGTGTATCTGTCTGTCTGTGTGTGTGTGTGTGTGTGTGTGTGTCGGTCTGTCAGTGTGTGTGTGTGTGTGTGTGTCTGTCTGTCTGTGTGTGTGAGTGTCTGCCTGTGTGCGCTGTATCTCAAAAACTAATACAGCAATTGATATGAAACTTTCAACATACGTTTTATTTGATAATCTGAAGAACTGAAAAGCTTTTGGTAAAATTTCGTACACCGGAAGTGGGTGTTTACCTTAACTGTTTTTTGTTTTTTGCCAATATTTTCTTAAATATAAAAAATATTACAAAAACATTTAAACAAACATTGAAGACAACAAAGAAATGAACATCTTTTGCTTGAAAATATTTTTCATAAAATAATTTTTATTCGAGAAAAAAATGTATTAATTTTTTTTCAATTTTTGGTTTATGATTATGAAACGATAATAGTTACAGCAAATTTATGTGAATAATAATTGTAGAGAATACCAAAATGAACAACTTCTAAGGAAAAAGTTTTTTTCGAAATCTCATTAGTTTTTGAGTAAACCGAGTTTTTGAATTTGAAGTATAATATTTTCGTTTCATAATTTTGACGTTTTAAACGTCAGTTTCATCCAAGTTTACGCAACGCTCGATGTACATTTAAAATATTATTTCAATAAACCATGAAAACGTAAATATAAATGGCTTTGATACCATCAAGTCGGAGAAAGTAACATGATGGCCACATCACCATTTTTAACATAAAAAACGGCTGCAGAAAAAATACTGTACGTAACACGTTACGGGACTCCTAGTCATCCCGTAAAATATCACTTTCGAAACGTAAATTACAATTACAACGCCGTATCGTAAATAATTCGAAAAATGTAATTGTTTCTTGAAGAATACGCAACAAATATTATTTAAATATTAAGTTTAACATTTACATACAAGTAACGTATTGTTTGAATACTGGTTTTGGATATTCATTATCTTAATTACACGATTTTGAGCTTTGAGCAATTTTTCGTGAACTACGTGTATAACTAATTAAATTCACTCAAATTTTAAGCAGTTAAATAATGAGCTGTTACGCTTTGGTTTGAATATTTAAAAACCTTAACTAGTTTCACCGAAGAATTTAACGTGTAAATTATACTCGTACGTTGCTGTATATATATATATATATATATATATTCATACCTCGCCATAAGAATAACTCTGTGGGCAAAAACCCGTTCCTCCTCGCGTCCCAAGATGAAGACTATGTCCGCGGAGTCGGCGTCTTCGGAGAGCCTCTGGAGATCATCCAGCAGGCGGGGCACCCCGGCCAAAGCTTTGTCCGCCGGGAGGGTGGCGGACCCCAGACCGCCTACTCGTGACCCCATTCGAGATCTTCAGACTGAAACAAAGCGAACCACTCCGGATGATGTGCGCACAATTAAACCCCTCGACGGCGTTTCAATCAATTTACGAACGAAATTATTAATTAAATCCTCGAATCGGACGAAACTTACACAACAACAACAACAACAACAACACCACACTCGCACACTTCAACAGCACGAATTCATATTTCGGAATTAATAACGCCGGAGCTGCGGAGGAGGAACACGGTCAAGGCTCTGACAGATTCTTGTGTTTTGCTCGTGGCCGCTCTTTGCAGGTAAACTTGACCGAGCGACTGGTATACCGCCCTACCTATCCGCTTTGTTGCCAAATCTCTACAGGTATCTCGTAACGTGTTACGTTAGCTTATATGAAAATGTCTTTACAGATCGGGACCGGCATTCTTTCGAAGAAATTCGTCACGGGTACAGCGAAGCAGTAATTACGCTTCGGACGTAATTTGTTTGGTATTTATCCAGTTTGGCCGATTGATTCATTATACGCTACCGGCGCAGGTTAATCACATTCCCAAAAAAAAAAAAACATTGCTACATCATGCTAGTAGAAACCAGATTACGAGTTATTTACCTCTGTGCATGAATTCATAAATAATTAAGACAATCATGCGGCAGGTGTATAACTGTTTAAATGGTCGAAATTAAAATGGACTTTATTCTTTCAATTAAAAACTGATATTTTCCGCCTACCTGTTATGAATGCTCATTTTTTGTGCCAAAAATGCGGGAAGAAAACGAGGATCCCAAGGGAGTCAAAAATGTTGCAATAGAGGGCGGCATACTTGTTAAAATTAATATCATTAAACTCATAATACTCAGTCCTTATACTTATTAGAATATAACGTGTACAATCAGAGAAAATACAAATGCGAAACTCGCTTGGCCTGGAAATGCTGCCGCATGTCGGTGCTTAGTTCGGTCTTAAAAGACAATTATGAGGTAATAAAATTTACAAGCCTAGTTCACTTCTCGCCCTTAAGTGATCGACTGACGGAAAATTTTATTTCGTTATATGATTTCTATCAGTTAATGCCATATCTGTGATTTTTTCATCTTCCAATTTTTGGTGCGTCCTCTTCAAAAATTCGAATAACTAAAATTTTTACGTTATTTTGATATTTTTTTAATATACCTATCAACAATTGAACAGTAATTTTATATAAAATTATTGGTAATATTTTAGTAGTAATTTTCTTTTCAGTTTCGTATAAATATGTTACCCCATTTTTGCCAAGATATGACCTTGAAACCCTCGAAAAATAAGATTTTATTTTTTTAATCACTAAAAATTATTATAATAATCTGAAAAATTCCCATATATTTTTAACCCAAATAAACGTTTATTTAGGGTATTTTTTTTTTAAGTTTAACAATTTTTTTTTTCGCCCTTTCTAACCTTGAAAAATTTACTTAATTTGGTATTTGGGATACAAATATTTATGATATTTTTCAGATTTTTATAGTGGTTAAAAACAAAACCCATTTTTCGAGGGTTTCATGGTCATATCTTGACAAAAAATTGGGTTGTTTATACGAAACTGAAAAAAAATTAATACTGAAGTACTAATAATAATTTTACATAAAATGACTGCTCAATTGTTGATGAATTTATAAAAAATATCAAAATATCGTAAAAATATTAGTTATTCGAATTTTTGAAGTTGTCGCACCAAACGTTGAAAGATGAAAAAATCATATAGATGGTATTTATTGATAGCAATCATATGACGAAATAAAATTTTAAATTACATTTTTTCAAGACTTTTAAGCATTTTTTTCGGGCCAATTTTCTTAGTACTCTTAAAACTCTTTGGCATTTTTCAAGACAATTTTTTCTAGTGCTCTTTTTGGCATTTTTTTTCAGTTCACTTTTTCAAAACTGTTTGCATTTTTTGGGACAATTATTTCTTAGTACTCTTAAGACTCTTTGGCATTTTTTCCAAGACAATTTTTTCCAGTACTCTTTTTGGCATTTTGTTCAGGACAATTTTTTCCAGTACTCTTTTGGGCATTTTTTTTTAGTTCACTTTTTCAAGACTTTTTAGCATTTTTTTGGGACAATTTTGTTTAGTACTCTATAGTAATAGTAATAGTAGTAATAGTAATAGTAATTTATTTTATGTTTTGGCAGCCTAGCCTTACATACGTCCGAAATTTCACATAATAATACATAAATATAATTCACATTAAGTTAAGTTAGGTCAATAAATAAAATACGTTTTTTATAATAAAATACATGGGACACTACTAACATTTTAAAAATAATGTCACTATTTGATTCAATCTCATATAATATATAATATGTTAGCCATCAAGTCATATTGACAACATCGACATCATTCAGAAAACTTTTAAAATTGTAATATGATTTTTTAATCAGAAAAGTTTTTACATATTTTTTGAATTTACTCTTAAGACTCTGGCATTTTTTCCAAGAGAATTTTTTCCAGTACTCTTTTTGGCATTTTTTTGAGTTCACTTTTTCAAGACTTTTTAGCATTTTTTTGGGACAATTTTTTTAGTACTCTTAGGACTCTTTGGCATTTTTGCCAAGACAATTTTTTCCAGTACTCTTTTTGGCATTTTATTCAGGACAATTTTTTCCAGTACTTTTTTTGGCATTTTATTCAGGACAATTTTTTCCAGTACTCTTTTTGGTATTTTCTCAGTTCACCTTTTCAAGACTTTTTAGCATTTTTTTGGGACAATTTTTTATTGGACTCTTGAGACTCTTTGGCATTTTTTTCAAGACAATTTTTTCCAGTACTTTTTTTAGCATTTTATTCAGGACAATTTTTTCCAGTACTCATTTTGGAATTTTATTCAGGACAATTTTTCCCAGTACTCTTTTTGGCATTTTTTTTTGTTCACTTTTTCAAGACTTTTTAGCATTTTTTGGGGACAATTTTTTTTAGTACTCTTAAGACTCTTTGGCATTTTTTCCAAGACAATTTTTTCCAGTACCCTTTTGGGCATTTTGTTCAGGACAAATTTTTTCCAGTACTCTTTTTGGCATTTTTTTTAGTTCATTTTTTCAAGACTTTTTAGCATTTTTTTGGGACAATTTTTTTTAGTACTCTTAAGACTCCAGTACTCTTTTTGGCATTTTGTTTAGGACAATTTTTTCCAGTACTCTTTTTGGTATTTTTTCAGTTCACTTTTTCAAGATTTTTTAGCATTTTTTTGGGACAATTTTTTGTTGGACTCTTGAGACTCTTTGGCATTTTTTTCAAGACAATTTTTTCCAGTACTTTTTTTGGCATTTTATTCAGGACAATTTTTTCCAGTACTCATTTTGGCATTTTGTTCAGGGCAATTTTTTCCAGTACTCTTTTTGGCATTTTTTTTAGTTCACTTTTTCAAGACTTTTTAGCATTTTTTTGGGACAATTTTTTTTAGTACTCAAGACTGGCATTTTTTCCAAGATAATTTTTTCAGTACTCTTTTTGGCATTTTGTTCAGGACAATTTTTTCCAGTACTCTTTTTGGCATTTTTTTTAGTTCACTTTTTCAAGACTTTTTAGCATTTTTTTGGGACAATTTTTTTTACTACTCTTAAGACTCTTTGGCATTTTTGCCAAGACAATTTTTTCTAGTACTCTTTTTGGCATTTTATTCAGGACAATTTTTTCCAGTACTTTTTTTGGCATTTTATTCAGGACAATTTTTTCCAGTACTCTTTTTGGCATTTTTTCAGTTCACTTTTTCAAGACTTTTTAGCATATTTTTGGGACAATTTTTTGTTGGACTCTTGAAACTCTTAGGCATTTTTTTCAAGACAATTTTTTCCAGTACTTTTTTGGCATTTTATTCAGGACAATTTTTTCCAGTACTCTTTTTGAAATTTTATTGAGGACAATTTTTTCCAGTATTTTTTGGGGACAATTTTTTTTAGTACTCTTAAGACTCTGGCATTTTTTCCAAGACAATTTTTTCCAGTACTCTTTTTGACATTTTCTTTAAACAAATTTTTTCAGTGCTCAATTGGCATTTTTTTCAGGACAATTTTTTCAGTATTCTTTTTCAAGGCTACTATGGCATTTTTTTTTCAAGACAATTTTCTTCAGTATTCTTTTCCAAAACTCTTTTTGGCATTTTTTTTCAAGACAATATTTTTAGTGCTCTTTCTCAAGACAAAATCGTTACTTCTACAGCAGGCTTTCTATAGCATAACATAATCCAAAAATTATATAATTACGTAACACCAAGAATAAGAGTCTCTTTTAACCAAGTTATTTTAAGTTGTTTCGTGAATACATGTCTGAATTTAACTTTATGTATTTTATACCTGACGTGTCCAATATTGTAAAGGCAATATAATGATCTAATAAAATTGTATTTTATTCTATTCCATTTTTAAGACTTTTTTTAGACAATTTTTTCCGGTACTCTTTTTGGCATTTATTTTCAGTACTCTTTCAAGACTACCTTTGGCACTTTTTTTTCAGGACAATTTTTTTTCAGTACAATTTTTTCCAGTACTCTTTTTGGCATTTTTTTTCTGGACAATTTTTTTTAGTACTCTTTTCAAGACTATTTTTGGCATTTTTTTTTCAAGACAATTTTTTTCAGTACTTTTTTTCAAGATTCTTTTTGGCATTTTTACTTTCTCCGTTACGAAGTATGAGAAAGAATTGTGATCGTGAAAAAATTTAAAAAAATTTTTTTTTACGGATGTATCCGTTTTGGGGTCCCTAGATGCCACTTTAGCAATTTCTGGAAACAAAAATTGTGCTGTGTGTCTGTGTGTGTGTGTGCGTGTGTCTGTCTGTCTGTGCGCGCTGTATCTCAAAAACTAATGGAGCAATTGATATGAAACTTTAAACATAAGTCTTATTTGAGAATCTGAATAACTGAAAAGCTTTTGGTAAAATTTCATATACACGAAGTGGGTGTTTACCTTAGGTGTTTTTTGTTTTTTCCCAATATTTTTTTAAATATGAAAAATGTCACAAAAGCATTTAAACAAATATTGAAGACAACAAATAAATTAACATCTTTTGTTGGAAAGTATTTTTCATAAAATCATTGTTATTCGAGAAAAAAATGTATTAATTTGTTTTTCATTTTTGGTTTATAATTATGAAACGATAATAGTTACAGTAAATTTATGAATAATAAAATGAACAACTTATAAAGAATAAGTTTTTTTCGAAATCTCGTTGGTTTTTGAGTAAACTAAGTTTTTGAATTTGAAGTATAATTTTTCCATCTTTCATAACTTTGAGGTTTCTAACGTCAGTTTCATCCAAGTCGACAAAACGCTCGATGCACATTTAAATTGAAAATAAACCATGAAAGCGTAAATATAAATTATACTACCAAGTCGGAGAAAGTAACATGATGACCACATCACCATTTTTTTTAGGACAATTTTTTCAGTACTCTTTTTCAAGACAATTTTTTCCAGTACTCTTTTTAGCAATTTTTTTCAGTACTCTTTTTCAATACTACTTTAGGCATTCTTGTGGGCAAATTTTCTTTTTTTATTTTCAAACATTTTTTTAATATTGTAAATAACGTTCAATGACCTTGAAAAAATTCACCTAATTTGGTATTTGGGTCAATAATATATGTGATTTTTTCAGATTTTTAAAATAATATTTTAGTGGTTAAAAAAATTATATTTGAAATAATCTTATTTTGGGGCTTCCCGGGTCATGTAGGGTTTTTTTTGATATACGGCTACTTTGGTTTAAGGGCACAACTAATGATATTTTCATATTTATTTAAAAATCTGTGTCGGGTGGCATTTTGACCATCTTATCTCGGGATACCCTTTTATTACCTCATAAATGGATTTTAAGTAGGAACGGGATTCGACCGAACTAAGCACCGACATGCGGCAGTATCCCTCGCCGATCGAGTTTCGCATTTGTATTATTTCTGACTGTACAATGTATACAACACTTATGCATTGGTAAAGCCGAGGAAAAGAACGGATACGTGTGTGCGCTTCCTCAGCGCTAGCGTTGATTCCGAGCAACGACCAATAAATAATAATGTTCGCGTCTATGTTAAGAAGAACACGGCCAACTACTTGACTTCACAAGAAGTTTAGGTTCGCTTGAGGAGTAGGGCTCAGGAGGTGGCACAAAGGACCAACGAATGGTCTAAGTGCTGCGATCATTTGGTCGCCCTCCACAAACCATAATGTTAAGAACAGCTGATCATTCGACGCTGAAACACAGTACACGGACAGATTACGTTTTTTTTATTTTTCTACATTGAATTTAGGTATGTACGTGCAGTTAAAAAATAATATTTTATAAATCGCACAATTTTCATATTCACATCGATACACATTAATAATTATGAAAACAGTATTTTCAACATTCTAATATTTACAGAAAACTTGGGATTTGAAAAAATATTAACACCTTTAAATATAAATTTTAACACTAAATCTTTATGAAATTTTCATGTATTAACCCTGCAGTGGTCGCGCATCTAAACGAGACAACAGTGATCGCGCGGACTACATACGTAGTCCATTTTCAAATTGAAATAACTTTTGGTTTTTTATATAACTTCTTTATTTTACTTATGGAATTATAATCAGTACAGTATGCTTAACTATATAAAATCAGCAAAACTTAGTTATAAACTCTTTTTTATAACTATTAAACAAAAACAAAAATACTTCTCTAAATTGGCACAAAAATAACAGCTTTCGTATTGATTGAGATTACAATTAAATGTAATTATGAAAATTAATTATTTATAACATTTTCTGCACCGGAAAGACACATAATCTTGGACTACATATGTAGTCCATGCGACCACTGCAGGGTTAAAGCAGCGTCCATTAACATGGGATAACATCTATCTTTGATATCTATCTAGTTACCGTTACCATTAACCCTATTTACTCATAGTTCAACAGTTCGCAGAATGGATTATCCAATTAAATGAACTTTGCCAGTTCGAGCACGTTGCGGATGAACTCAGCATGAAATAATTAAGAAGCAATTAATATCCAGAACAGTTACGTTAAATGTGAATTCCCAAGTATGGAATTTCAATTGTAAGATTGGTAAATAATTGTGTATCACAAATATGCGATTTATTTCAATTTGAATTGACGAAATCATTAATGGAAACTGTTGATCCCACAATAAGGGCTGTAAGTAGTTTTTAGTCAAATAAAAGTTTATAGCGGTGTTAACTGAGACCCGTTTTAATGATAAATATAGTGGAGTGTACAATATTTTTGTTTATTATTTATTCTTTAAAAAGATTAAGTAAAAAAAAAGAGCGCGCCCCCGGGTGGGCTCGAACCACCAACCTTTCGGTTAACAGCCGAACGCGCTAGCCAATTGCGCCACGGAGGCGATGATGTAATATAATAGGGGTAGATATTTGTAGAAGATTACTTACACATAGGGTAGATGTGCCCAACTCAAGGCCTAGTTGTCAGCCACTTTTTGTTAAAAAAAAATAGGGCAATAATTTGTTTAATTTTTGTTTTCCTGTGCTTACCCAACTTGTGAATAGTATTTTTACCTGTTTCCAGACTGGTTGCGTCGACTCTTTTTAGTATGTTAAAAATATGATATTTCTGAGCGATTTTTGAAATTTCAAAGCTAATCCCGGGGAAGGTAATGTTTTTAGAATTTTTTTAAGTGCTGCGATTTATGTTTCAGTAACCGACGATATTGAACTGCTGCAACAGTTCCGATGGTTATTTTACTATAGCGCTTAAAAGAGTTACTTTTTTAAAAAAGTGATTATTAAATCTGTGGTACTGTTATTCGGAAGTGGTTCGTTATTGAATCAGTTACTGTTACTAAGAGGTGATTTGGTATTTAATCGGTTACTGTTACTAAGAAGTGATTCGATATTGTATGGCTCTCTTTTTATAAAATAACTTTTGAGGAAAATCACCGTAAGTGGGATTTTCAATAACGGTTACTGTTATTAGTTCATAGTAACGGTTACAAAGTAGCATTTAGTGAACATAACGTTCATTACTAGTTACCAATCGAACATAATGTCAAACATTAGCTTATTATTAAATCGCCTAATAGGTCAATTTTGATACACTGTTAGTAATTGAAAATGGAAACCCTCACTTTATCCAGATGCATTAATAGTTATTTAACCAACAAGTGTGTTAATGATAGCGATTAATGATCGAGACATTTTCACGCACGAGTGCTTGCGCGAGTGCGTTAATTGTTGAGATCGCCAATTAACCAATTAACACACGGGTTGGTTACAAGATTTTTCCGTTGATCGTAACTTAGATCAACATTAGAAATTAGATTAGAGAAAATCCAAAAAAAACAAACAAGTCTCTTGTAACTGGATTAAGTGAGCTGTATTGCTGTGGTTTAGTTGTAACATACATTTTTTTATCACGTGGAAAATCTATTTTAAAATTAAAGGTTGTTGAAAATAGGCACTTGGTTGGTTTCACAATTCTATCGAACATTCGGTGGAATTATTCCAAATATTCAAATCTATTATAATTGCGAAGAACACCATATTGGTTTTATTTGACGTTAATATCATGTTTTTTTTTTAATAATCTCACTATTCAAATTGCTCCAGACATTATGGACAAATTAAATATTAAATCAGGATTACTTGCATTTCAATAATAACTATTTTTAGATTTTCAGCACTATTATCTCTAACTGCTGTCGTTTTCGAAATACCTATTATCAAAATTACTCTATACAGTGCGCGCCTAAAGTATGGTGTATATTCAGTAAAACCGAAATAAAATATTTTTGGAAAAAACAGGTCGATTTTTTTTATAAAAATACACATTTTTGCATGAAAGTTAGTCACTTGATACAAATCGTAAAAAGGGTATAGCGGAATAAGATGGTCAAAAGTGCCTCCAAATGAAATGAGCTGGGAGGTTAAAAATAATGTTTAGGATCACAAATCGCTATTTACGCCCGGTTTCTCCAACGAATCTTAGTAGATAAAACCTATCTTAAAAATAAGACGTTCTTAAAGTGTTGCACCAACCATAAATCAGATCATAGTCGTAAGAAGGTCTTACATTATAAGACGCTAAAAATGGCATCTTAAGATTCGGATTCTAACCTATAAAATTAGAAATTTTCAACAACGTGTCTGTTATTTTAAGTATTCATTGAAATGGCTAATAATTTATTAGAAGTGATGGATGCATTTGCATTTGATGTAGATGCTGTAGAAATTCCAGATAATCCACATTACTGACCAAAGTATTCGACAACCCAACCACCGATTTCTCATTCATTAATACCTCCACCAGTTCTCATTTACTTTCTGCAACACTTTCTTATTCCATGCTTCATGTTTCTCTCTGCCCGTGTTTAGTTCCTGGATTATGGAATCCCATGCTTCTTACTTCTGTTTGTTTGTGGCAGCATTTGTTGTTTTATTTTCCACAATTTTGTGGACTGTTATCAATGACGCTAATAAATTTCGCTCTTCTTTCTTATCAAACTACTCTAAACTCGACAACAGGAGAGTTAAAAATGGTTAGAAGTGAATTTGAGATAGAACGGCTTGTCAAGTTGACGCGAAAATACATCGTTGCCACGTGTAATGAAATCTTACCTAAGATATGTATAAATTTGTTTGGTGCAACAGATCAAAGAGTTAAGAACTACTTAAAAATAAGACCTACTTAAGTGAGACGTATTTTAAGATTTGTTGGAGAAACCGGGCGTTAGTGATATTTTATATTATCAAAATTCGAATTTGCCGCCAAAAATTCCTGTTTTATAAAAATACATTAGATAATATTGTTATCTTAAGGTACTGATACCTACCGGAAGTCAAAAGTTAGTTGCACAGGAAAAATTAAAAACCAAAAAAAAACACGTTTTTGACTATAGCAAGGGATGAGAGGGGGGTGGCGGGCTACTTTTTTGCCGAATCTGACTTTTTTATGATCCTGAACATTATTTCTAACCTCCCAGCTTATTTCGTTTAGGAGCACTCTTGACCATCTTATACCGCTATACCCTTTTTCGAAATTAATTTAGGGTAGACATTCTGAACCGCAAAGTTTCGATCGATTTTTGAAATAAAAAACAACTCTTTTCGTTTCTAGTCTCCTGTTACAAATCGTGAAAATTTTTCAAAATTATTTTAAGATAGATATTCTGAACAGTAAATTTTCGATTGATTTTTGAAGTGTAAAACAACTCTTTTCGTTCCTAGTCTCCTGTTACAAATCGTGAAAATTTTTCGAAAAATTAATTTAGGGTAGACATTCTGAACAGTAAACTTTCGATCGATTTTTGAAGTGAAAAACAACTCTTTTCGTTCCTAGTCTCCTGTTACAAATCGTGAACATTTTTCGAAATTATTTTGGGTTGACATTTGAACAGTAAATTTTCGAACGATTTTTGAAGAGTAAAATACCTCTTTTCATTCCTAGTCTCCGGATAGAAATCGTATGTTTTTTCGAAATTAATTTAGGGTAGACATTCTGAACAGAAAATTTTCGATCGATTTTTGAAGTGAAAAATAACTCTTTCCGTTCCTAGTCTTCTGATAATTTTGGCTAAAATTTTTCAATATTTTATTATTGAAAACACTTTGGTCTTTCATTGTTTAAATACATGCATTCATTCATTGACAAAGAATAATCTTTAGAATTTTTTAATTTTTATGGCCCTTTGACCCTCGATTTTTGAAGTGAAAAATAACTCTTTCCGTTCCTAGTCTTCTGATAATTTTGGCTAAAATTTTTTAATATTTTATTATTGAAAACACTTTGGTCTTTCATTGTTTAAATACATGCATTCATTCATTGACAAAGAATAATCTTTAGAATTTTTTAATTTTTATGGCCCTTAAAAGGGCCGTTGTTTTCGGGGGTGGGGCGCCCAAAATGTACCGTTGTCATATCTCTAGAAGATGTTGGTGTGGTCGACTATCTTCTCTAGGGAGCCGGTTTCTCGTGACGATCACAAATCCCTCTTGCTTCTTCTTATCCTGCAAATCTTTGTGCAATTCTTTTCTTTTTCAATTATTTTATTGGGTCACAAATATTTAGGTAGGAAATGATTAGGGTATTAGGTTTTATTTATTTATTCATCAAGGCTTCCAAAAATATCCACCTGAAAAAAAGTTGACCGGAGTTTTAGTCGCAAAGACAAAATAATTTTAACTTATACTATAAATTGCATTTAACTAAATGCAATAAAGTCCAATTTTCGGAATCGTATCATATCAAGTTGAAAACACTTAAACACACACATCACGCACAACATTTTTTGTACGCATTTTTTCCCGAGTAATACTATGGAAAAAAATGGCGAAAATGATCAAATGACCAAAACTTTTTTTTCCGAAAATAATTACTTTACAAGCTTTTTCCCGTCACTAAGAACCGTCATGAATTTTTTTTAATTTTTCAAACATTTCTACTTGCATTTTTTCCCGAGTAATACCATGTAAAAAATACGAAATCATAAAATGTTGAAAAAAATTTTTTTGGGGAAAAATTTATTTTTAATAAGTTTGGCATTCTCTACAATTATTATTAATATAAATTTGATGTTTCCTAATTAGAAACCAAAAATTAGAAAACAAAATACAAACTTTTTATGAAAAATATTTTCAAATGAAAGATGTTAATTTTCTTATTATCTTCCAGATTTATCAAATAATGCTTATGTTCAAAGTTCCATATTAATTCGTTTAGTAGTTTTTGAGATACAGCGCTCACAGACAGATACACATTCATCTTAATGGGAATGTATATTGAAAAAATTATGATGTAACCATCATGTTACTTTCTCCGACTTGATGGTATAATTTATATTTACGGTTTCATGGTTTATTTTCAAGTTAATTAATATTTTAAATGTACCCTGAGCGTTTTGTGGACTCGGATGAAACTGACGTTTAAAACGTCAAAGTTATGAAAGATGGAAAAATTATACTTCAAATTCGAAAACTCAGTTTACTCAAAAACTAAAGAGATTTCGAAAAAACTTATTTTCTATAAATTGTTCATTTTGGCATTCTCTACCATTATTATTAACATAAATTTGCTGTAACTATTATCGTTTCATAATTATAAGCCAAAAACAAAAAAAAAACAAAATTTTTTTCTTGAATAGCATAGATTTTATCAAAAATATTTTCAAAGCAAAGATGTGCATTTTTTAGTTGTCTTCAATATTTATTTGAATGTTTTCGTAATATTTTCCATATTTAAAAATTATTGGAAAAAAACGGTTAAGGTAAACGCACACTTCCGGCGTATGGAATTTTAACAAAAGCTTTTCAGTTTTTCGCATTATCAAATAAGACTTATGTCTAATGTTTCATGTTAATTGCTGTATTAGTTTTTGAGATAAAACGCGCACAGACATACAGACATAGACTCGAACACACAGATAATTTTTTTTTTCTCGATATTGTTGAAATGGCATCTAAGGACCCCAAAACGGATATTTCCGTAAAAAAAAAAATTTGAAAAAATTTTCACGATCACAATACTTCGTATGTATGTATTGTTTATTCCTCGTATTTACATAACATTTCAAATTATTGTACAAAAAAAATCAACTAACTAAAGGAGAGAGAAAAAATCCTGACGTAATCTCCATCTCTCTTTTCTGCGGTAGTATTACTAACGACTAGCTGATTCTAAATTTTTAATGATGGCTGTTTGCAAAGTAAGGGCATGAATGCTCAAGACAAATTTAATGGATATAATAGTTTCAGTACGGAATGACAAAAAGTTTGGACTTCTTGCGTCCGAGGAAATTCTACTGAAAGTGTAATATATCTTCGGACGGAGACCCGGCGAACTGGGCCATCACGTCCCGAGGGATTTACCGGGCTAAACAGGGACAAGAGGAGAGGTTTTACTGCCTCTTTACTCTCATGGAAGTCCAACTATTTAATGATGAATAGTTCAAATATTCGCATGATTAAATTTCCCCTGTTGGTTGAATTATGCGAAATAATAACTAAGTTATCAACACATACATTGTATGTTGTATTATAAATTAAAGATTCTGTAGTGATAAAAAATTTAATTCTTCGTAATTGAATTGCTACTAATATAAAAAAAATATTGCAATTCGCGAAATATATCATATCTTTATTAACACTTTCTCCGATTTGATGATATTTTTCACATTTATCGTTTTTTTCCTGAAAATTAATAGGATTTAGAAAAAAAAACGTATTCTTTATAAGTTGTTCATTTCTGCATTTTCTACAATTTCGGGTTTTTAAATTTGATGCAGAGCCTTCCTAAAATCTGGTGTCACATAGCTCAGTGAACATCTTATATTTCAAGAGGAAAACTCATATTTATTCAGCGAGCGCTGCCGAGTAAATGTAGACACAGAATTGGTCGCGAAGTGATGATTCATCTTCAATTCGGTGATGCGGCCACGCGTAGATTGGTTATCGCGTTCTTTCCAAATACTTTTTCACTCTGCGCAAACACCAGGTTGGGAAGGCTCTCACTGTTATCATTTCAAATATTTCAAAATGATTCCATTTTAAATTTTTTCTCAACATTCTAAGACTCTATTAAATACATTTATCAACGAAAGATGTGCAGTTTCTCGTTATCTTCAACACTTATATACAGATTTATGTAATATTTTTCATATTTATTTTTTTCTTTTAAAGAAACGGTTGAGGTAAACTCCCACTTCTGGTTTTAGAAATTTTACCAAAAGCTTTTCAGTTATTCAAATTGTCAAATAACGGTTAGGTTAAATAAGGGCGTTGCAAGCCAACTAGTCTAGAGGGGTAATTAACAAAAAAGATAAATAAACTGGTTCTTCCGCTCTCATACACCTGTCCCGTGAAATCTCCCTATCCTTTTCCAACGTTTTAAAGCGGTGGAAAAATTTACCGGTTATATTATTTGTTTGGAACATATTCCGGTAATTAATATATCGGTAATTTTTAACAATAAAAATTGATAAGCAAAAAATTCTTAGAGGGGGTAATTACCAGATTAACTCCCCCCCCCCCCTTTGAAACCGCCACTGAGGTTAAAGTTTAATTTGAAAAGACATTAAAAGAAAAGACATTTTTCAAAAATGGCTGGAATCATCTCAAGCGATGAATATTTCTATTGATATTTCGAATTTGGAAATTTTCACCTTAACTATGCATTCGCGTAATTTTTACGGATAAAGTAAAATTATTATTAAGAGATTAGACTGTTATTCAAATTCCGGGCTATTTATTGTATTTTTAATTTTTAAATCTTCTTAGAATGCCTTCACTAGAGTAGAGCCTTCCCAAAATCTGGTGTCACATTGCGCAGTGAACATCTTAAATTTCAAGAGAGGGGACGCCGGTAACTTATAATTATTAAGTGAACATAATGTAGATTTAGACACAGAATCGGTCGCGAAGTGATGATTCATCTTCGTGGCCACGCGTAGATTTGTTATTGCGTTCTCTCAGAATACCCCCAGGTGTCACGACATTTTGGGATGGCTCTAGAACTAGTCGAGAATTTTTAAAAGACTTTATTTATTATCAAAGTTTCTATTTCTTATTAGTATTCATGATAATATGAATGATGGTAGAAAATAAAAAAAAAACTTGGGTTGAAAGACCTACGGTCGATAGCCCTTTAAGAATTGCGGAGAAAGAAACTAGAAGTTATGTTATGTACAGGTCGGCAAACATAACTTGCCGTTGCGCAGTGTCAAAATTGTGGGCGGTACCTTCGAAGGGCGGTCTCGATAGATTTCGTGAGGAGTTCGCGCGCCTGGTACATTAATTTTCAAAAGAGACAGTGCAATGGTTATCCAAAGCAAATTAACTCGTGGCCGTGCTCTTGCCTGTCAATCTCGTGAGATAATTCTCGCACATAATTAATTAATTATGTGGAGGAGAGCGCCCGATTGAGTTTTAAATGAATTGCGCACGCGAAGAATTTGTGCTTGCTTATTATAGAGACTGTACTCGGCCGGCAGTAGAGAGAGAGTTTTCACTTTCTCTCTGCGCGTCTGGCCAACTTACATTTGCCGTCCTGTATATAATAATAATGTATTGTAACAATTCTTTAATAACGATGTTTGTATATAAAAAACTTGATCTAGGCAGAAACACCTTTGGCCGATAGCCATTTATCAGGTTAACAATAATATCATTAATTTAGTAAAAGATTAAACTGTTAATAAAGATATGGTATATATATGAAAACTTGGTTGTGAAAAAAAATTACATAATAATAACTGATTTGTTTAAAATTGGATGGTTTTCTTAACATTATAATTAAATGGAAAAACTGATTATAATGAGATTTATATTATTATTTCCAGAAATAAGTTGGTTTTAATAACAATTTTGAATTAAAATTACAAAAAAAAGTTCTCACCGTGACAATGTTTTCACATTGCCGTGACCAGGATTCGAACCTGGGTTACTACGGCCACAACGTAGGGTCCTAACCACTAGACGATCACGGCTACTGAGAACGTGGAGGTTCTTCAGAATTTTCTATATTATATGGTTGTACTGTAATTACATTAATTTATATATTTTTTTGTACATAAATACGCGATACAATTAATTTAAATCAACACAGGAAATATTTAATTTCTTTAAATGTAATTTTGCATGTATGTACACGTATGAAATTATACACAAGTGTATATTGAGTTGCATACATTAACACCCATAAATGATATACATTGTGTACATAAAGTAAGGAATAAATTCGATTAAAATTCAGGGCATTTTCTTTCAGAAAAATGCTAGGACACGTGTATTATTTGAGATAAAATTCAAATGTACAGGGTGTCCCAAAATCGAGATACGAAGCCTAAGTTAAAATTTTCAAATGTGAACCCTCATTTTTTGTTGCATTTATGGATTCTACATAAAATTCTGAGTATTTTTCATGTAGCATACCCCATGTCGATATTCATTTGTTTTCGAAGAAATGGCGTTCAAAAAAGTACAACTACTATTTTATTTCTGGTAAAAGATAACATGGTTTCATCGAAACATTGGAATTAATAAGGAAAAATCATTTCATTAAGTAAATAATGATTTTTGTTTATTAATTCAAATGTTTCGATGAAACCATGTTATCTTTTACCAGAAATAAAATAGTTATACTTTTTTGAAAGCCATTTCTTCGAAAACAAATGAATATCGACATGGGGTACGCTACATGAAAAATACTCCGAATTTTTCGTAGAAATAAATGCAACAAAAAATGGGGGTTCACATTTAAACATTTTAACTTAGGGGTCGTATCTCAATTTTGGGACACTCTGTACATTTAAATTTTATCTCAAAAAATGCGCAATAAAAAATAATAATACACGTGTCCTAGCATTTTTCTGAAAGAATTTTAATCGAATTTATTCCTTGTTTTATGTACACAGTGTAGAATACAGAGTTTAGAACAAAAATTCAAATATAAAGCTTATTTACACTCTGTACAATCATCTTAGAAATAATAATAAAAACAAGACTATTTAAGCGATTAATCCGCTAAATAAAAGGATAAAGGAAGGGTGAAGTGAGGAATGCGAGGTGTTAATAAATAAGAAGAAACAAGCATGGATTAAATGGATGAGTACCAATGAAGTTGATGATGGAGAAGAATACAGAAAATTAAGAAAATAATTGAAGAAGTTTCTGAGAAGAATTAAGAGGAAATCTCCAGAAAATGCAATAGAGGAAATTGAAACTGAAAACAAAAATAAAATAAGTGGCAAATAATCGAAGAAGACTCTCAATACAAAATCAAATGGAGGGACTACTTTCGAGACCTCTTACCAGATAATGAAGAAAGAACCCAAGTCTGGAGGAAGAGGCGGAGGACGTGAATAAAGGAATAATAGGCGAAGTAATTTAAAAGCAAAGTACTGACGGCATAGATATGGAATCTATTACATTTTATGTAATTTAATTTAGTTTTAGTTTTAGTTTAGTAAATTAGTAGGTTAAGTGGAAGAGCAGTAAGAGGTTACTACCTCACTGAACTTCGCCTACTCTGCCATGATATTTCTTGTACTTTATTTTTTTTTCTCGCAATAAAGACAATTTATTATTATTATTATTGTTAAAATATGGAGGAAAAGAGCTCATAGGAAGGATATTTTAGCTAGTAAGGAAGATGTGGAAGGAGGAGCAAATGCCAGAGAACTGGAGAATGGGCCAAATCGTCACATTACATAAAAAGGGAAACCGACTTGATTGCAAGAACTACAGAGGAATTACTCTACTAAATACGGTGTACAAAATAATATCAACATTAATACAAAGAAGACTAGCAATTTTATCCAATAGAAAAACAAGTCAATATCAAAATGGTTTCATTGAGGGGAAGTCAACTACTGATGCAATACACATTCTAAAACAAAGCACGGAGAAACAGCGGCGGCTCGTGGATGTTCGGCGGTGAGGCAACGGAAGAAAATTTGACCGAAAAAGCAACGGAATATTTGCTTCCTCTATAAGAGCACGAGCGGTATCTTTGGCGGAAATCCACGAGCCGCTGTTGCACGCTGAAGATGCATTGGTTTCTCGATGATCTCGTATAAATTTTTCTAGCCTCAAATACGGCAATCTTGCTTGTTCACATAGCCGCCAAGATGAAAATGCGCTGAAGATATTTTTTCGAGCAAAATCGTCGTCAATTTGGAGCCCAAATTTAGAAGCGATAACGAAGCGAATGGACGTTGTCCTTCAATCCCCATTTGGACCTTGTAAGGGAATCATCCGAAATCCTTGTGCACTATTCTCATCAATGATGTGCGGTTAATGTTCAGTTGTGTGATCTGCGGCGAGTTGATGTTTGGACTGGTTTGCACACCTTGGGCTACAACAGCAATATTCCATCTGTTGCTTATTTTGTCCACTAACCTTCTCGTCTTGTAAAGTTTCTGTACAATTTTGCAAACACCAGCCGCGGTGTTACCATTTGAAAGTCCTTTTCGAGCGGATCAAGTCTCAGGACCCTTAAGTAATTTTCGAGCGGATAGTTCAAGGCTCGTTGTCATACAGTCTTCACGATGTATTCTGGCGTCTGAGCAGTACGCTAAGGGACTGGTGGCTTCTTCTTCATACTCTTCCCAGTTGTTCAAAAATTCACTAACTTTTCGTCGACAAAAAACGATATACAGCTTTGATTTATTACTGTTCCATTGCTACTGAAATGGTGTACAATTACAAGAGTAATAAACTCAATTGGGCAATTATGTACTTACCGAGTTCCAGCCAATAAAAAAACGTCACATGTGAGTTCTGACGTCTATTTTAGATCTTTGAAATTTCTGCAATATTTTATTACAGTCTGCACCAGTGATATGCAATTCCACAAATCTATTTACGTCCTCTGCATCTAGCAATAAAATTCCAATTACGTTTTCGAATAAAATATTTATTGGACGCGCAATAACCACACTTTATTTGTATTTGTTTCCACTTCGGCGAAGGCTCGCCGACCGCTGCCACTGCACACAATTTGATAAGACGTCAGAGTCGAACGTGTGAAAGGGTCCTTCCGGAAATGGATTTTCTATTAAAAGGAAATCTCCGACGGTGGATGTCGTACAATTCCTTGCATTTTTCATTTGCGGTGGTAAATAGAAATAAATGGAAACTGAATCGCAGTCCTCCAATAACAAAATAAGGGAAACATGTGTAAGTGAAGTGCATTCGGGGAAAATTCCGAAACAGAAACGCGATATCGACAGCATTTGTGTGAGATGTATCAACACTAGACTCGGAGTGTAAATAAAAACTACATCCGTGTCATATTTCATCTCGTATTGAGTTTAGAATGTTCATAACGCAGCGGGGAAAGGGGAGTGGAGCTCACCGTCCCGACGCCCGCACTTATCTTTGATTTCGCGAGAAATGAACGAAAATTGCGCGTAAAAGCGTCACCTCGGAGACTCGAGAAACGGAAATGGGTTTGCAATTTTTTATTCTCCATTTAACCTCTTGTTCGCGATTAAAACTCCAATCTATTTCCCATTTAAGTCACTTTTTTCCAATCAATGGAAAGGGGAAATGGGGAAATTGAATATTCGCTATATGAAAAATTTGTGAATGCATACGTATCAAAGGAGTGCGTGTGAAGAGGGTGCGAAGTGTAAGAGAAAATAAGGCGATTTTTCTTATTACCGTAAGATTATTGCATACGCTACAGAATGAGATCCTGGAAAAAATTGAATGCTCGTGTGATTGAATGCTTTAGAAAGCCATTTTCGCTTTAAACTAGGAAGGAATCGATCTCTTTGATGTCTGGAATGGAATTGATGGTGTTTCTCGTAAGGGAATTAATTTTGTTGTGAAATCTATAGTAATTTGCATATGATTTTGGGCAGTTCCTTGCTCAAATGTTCACTCTATTTTGGTGCAGATTTACAGAGGTAATTAAAATTGTGCCTTCTACAGCGGATTTCACAAAGGTGGTAATAAATATAACTCTGGCTTAAATGGTATATCTTCGGCTGTGTAAACGATCTTTCAAATGGTAAACGGAAATATTGAAAACTTGTTTTCAGTGTTTGAAAAGAAATTTTGGTACAAATAATGTGCGAATTATTTTATGGACATACGTTTACTAGAAACTTAATTCAGGCAACATGGAGCGATAAGTCACTGTCACTTCTGCGCGATTGTACTATAACTGCGCCTGATGTTTGCAAAATTGTACTGACAGTTTAAAAGACGGGAATGTTTGTGGACAATGGAAGCAACAGACTGAATATTGCTGCTGTAGTCCAAGGCGTGCAAACCAGTTCAAGAACATCAACTCTCCGCAGATCACAGAACTGAACATTACCCGCACATCATTGATGAGAATAGTGCACAAGGATTTCGGATGATTCCCTTACAAGGTCCAAATGGGGATTGAAGGACAACGTCTATCCGCTTCGTTATCGCTTCTTAATTTGGGCTCAAAATTGACGGCGATTTTGCTCGAAAAATTATCTTCAGCGCATTTTCATCTTGGCGGCTATGTAAACAAGCAAGATTGCCGTATTTGAAGCTATAAAATCCATACGAGATCATAGAGAAACCAATGCATCTTCAGCGTGCAACGGCGGCTCGTGGATTTCCGTAGGTGAGGCAAAGACAAAGATACCGCTCGTGCTGCACTGCTTACTCGAAAAGAGGAAGCAAATATTCCGTTGCTTTTTCGGTCAAATTTTCTTCCGTTGCCTCACCGCCGAACATCAATGAGCCGCCGCTGTCAGCGTGTTATTGTTTGGTGTGGTTTGTAGAGTGATTGCGTCATTGACCTATTTCGGTCAACGGTGAGCGCTTCAGAAGCATGATAACCAACTTTTCGTGGCTAGAAATTGAGCACACGGACTTGAGCGACCTTTGGTTTCAGCAGGGTGGACCGACTTGTCAGGCAGCCCATCAAACAAACAATAATTTGCGCACTAAGTTCGGTAATCGTGCAATTAGTCGTTTTGCTGATGATAGTAAGTCTGATAATCAAAACGTAAAACGTACTGCTCAGACGGCAGAATACATCGTGAAGACTGTATGACAACGAGCTCTGAACGATCCGCTCGAAAATGACTTAAGGGCCCTGAAACTTGATCCGCTCGAAAATGACTTAGGGGCCCTTTCGAGCGGATCAAGTTTCAGGGCCCTTAAGTTATTTTCGAGCGGATCGTTCAGGGCTCCTCGTCATGTCTGAAGCTTAACTTAAAAAAATTATTTGAAATAGTATTCACTGACGGGAAAAGATTTAAAAGTGAAATTTTGAATTCACCTCTGCAAATATATTCTCATTTACTTATTTTGTAATAATGGTTATAGACAATAAATCGTGAATTTTGTAGTGGGATTCAAGATTCCACTAGTATAAAATTTGAGTAGTTCATCAACTACACCAGAGGGATTTTGAATAGGGTGTGCATGTAAGTCATCTTGGAAGTGGATGACAATGTGCCATTTTTGTTTGATTGGTACTGTTAATAAATAGAACTCCTTAAAATCTTTGAAACATTCACCTCAACCTTTCCACTCTTAGCGACTCACAGTGTGGTGTGCTATTAGCCATACAGACATTATGGGGCATTATTTAACCGTTAACTCTGCCCGTTACATTTATATGCTTTAGAAATCCGTTAAACTGAAACTACGCAGACGATGAATTAATCTAGGAAGCATTTGGTTCTAGCAGGATGAAGCTACAGCGCACACTGCAAATGACACGACGCAGGATCTTCAACGGCATGTTTCCAGGATCTTTTGGCGTTGCACCGTGGCCCCATGGATAGGTCACCGACCTTTCCCTTGGGGATATTTATACACAACAACAAAATCAAATTTTACAGCTAATTGAATACGTCACAGAAAACAAGAACAAAATCATTTGCAATTGATATAATCCTCTACCGAGTAATATTCTTTTTCCATCAGAAAATTTGTTTGTTCACAGATTTACACAAGACATTTTTTCTACATCTTCCGGATGAATATAAGACTTTGCCGAAAGAATTTTACAAATCTCGTCCTCGGTTCAAAAGTTAAAATGTTGAAAATTTAAAAAATGCAATTTTTGCATTTTGTGTTAATGTCAATAGAAAATTTCGTAACGCGTAATAAAATTACATAAAATTTGCAATATTTTGAAGTTTAAATTATCACAATTGAACAATGCGTGCGGCAGTAGTGCCATTAAAAATAATCAAAATCTAGGAAATTTAAAAACTGCAATTTTGCATTTCGTCTTAATTTCACCAGAAAATATTGTAATCGGTTTTAAAATAACACTAAATTCGCCATATTTTGACGTTTAAATCATTAAAATCAGATTACGCATTCGGCAGGGGAACAACTCCAAAAATTAAAATCGCGTTTTTTAAATTGTGTAAATTAAAAAAATTGCAATTTTTGCAAGTTTAAATAATTATAATCGGACAACGCGTTCGGCAGGTGTGCAATTTCAAAAAGCGAAATTACGATTAAAAAAAAATTGCATTTTTTGTTAATTTCACAAAAATGTTTTATAATCCGTTTTAACATTACACTAAATTAGCCACATTTTGACGTGTTTAAATCGTCAAAATCGGCAGGTGTGCAATTTCAAATATTAAAATCGCGACAAAAATTACAAATTTAACTGCCAACGATGGCTACTTTCAACTGTCAGAAATATTAATTTTGAGCTACAAAAAATGACAATTTTCAACCCCCAAAAACTACAATCTTGAAATTCCAAAATTGATCATTTTCAACAACCAAAAACTTATATTTTCAACTGCTAAAAATGGCTATTTTCAACTGCCAAAAACCACAATTCCCAACTGTCAAAAATGACAATTTTTCAACTGCAATCAATTACCGCTTTAACTGTCAAAAACTGTAAGTTTCATCTGGTTACAATGACCATCTGCAACTGGCAGGAATGACCATTTTTTTTGGCTATTTTTAACTGACAAAAATAATTATTTTGAGCTACAAAAAATGACAATTTTCAACCACCAAAGACTATAATCCTGAAATGCCAAAATTGTTCATCTTCAACAACCAAAAATTTATATTTTTAACTGCTAAAAATGGCAATTTTCAACTGCCAAAAACCACAATTCCCAACTGTCAAAAATGAAAATTTTTCAACTGCAATCAATAACCGTTTTAACTGTCAAAAACTGTAATTTTATCTGCTTACAATGACCATCTGCAACTGGCAGAAATTACATTTTTTTTTTGGCTATTTTCAACTGCCAAAAATAATAATTTTGAGCTACAAAAAATGACAATTTTCAGCCTCCAAAGACTGCAATCCTGAAATGCCGAAATTGATCATTTTCAACAACCAAAAACTTATATTTTCAACTGCTAAAAATGGCAATTTTCAACTGCCAAAAACCACAATTCCCAATTGGCAAAAATGACAAATTTTCAACTGCAATCAATTACCGTTTTAACTGTCAAAAACTGTATGTTTTATCTGCTTACAATAACCATCTGCAACTGGCAGAAATGACAATATTTTTTTTGTTATTTTCAACTGCCAAAAATAATAATTTTGAGCTACAAAAAATGACAATTTTCAACCTCCAAAGATTACAATCTTGAAATGCCAAAATTGATCATTTTCAACAACCAAAAACTTATATTTTCAACTGCTAAAAATGGCAGTTTTCAACTGCCAAAAACCACAATTCCCAACTGTCAAAAATGACAATTTTTCAACTGCAATCAATTACCGCTTTAACTGTCAAAAACTGTAAGTTTCACCTGGTTACAATGACCATCTGCAACTGGCAGAAATGACCATTTATTTTGGCTATTTTTAACTGACAAAAATAATTATTTTGAGCTACAAAAAACGACAATTTTCAACCTCCAAAGACTACAATCCTGAAATTCCAAAATTGATCATCTTCAACAACCAAAAATTTATATTTTTAACTGCTAAAAACGGCAATTTTCAACTGCCAAAAACCACAATTCCCAACTGTCAAAAATGACAATTTTTCAACTGCAATCAATAACCGTTTTAACTGTCAAAAACTGTAATTTTATCTGCTTACAATGACCATCTGCAACAGGCAGAAATGACAATTTTTTTTACTATTTTCAACTGCCAAAAATAATTATTTTGAGCTACAAAAAATGACAATTTTCAACCTCCAAAGATTACAATCCTAAAATGCCAAAATTGATCATTTTCAACAACCAAAAACTTATATTTTCAACTGCTAAAAATGGCAATTTTCAACTGCCAAAAACCACAATTCCCAACTGACAAAAATGACAATTTTTCAACTGCAATCAATTACCGTTTTAACTGTCAAAAACTGTAATTTTTATCTGCTTACAATAACCATCTGCAACTGACAGAAATGACAATTTTTTTTGGCTATTTTCAACTGCCAAAAATAATAATTTTGAGCTACAAAAAATTACAATTTTCAACCTCCAAAGACTACAATCCTGAAATGCCAAAATTGATCATTTTCAACAACCAAAAACATATTTTCAACTGCTAAAAATGGCAATTTTCAACTGCCAAAAACCACAATTCCTAACTGTCAAAAATGACAATTTATCAACTGTAATCAATTACCGTTTTAACTGTCAAAAACTGTAATTTTTATCTGCTTACAATAACCATTTGCAACTGGCAGAAATGACAATTTTTTTTGGCTATTTTTAACTGCCAAAAATATTAATTTTGAGCTACAAAAAATGACAATTTTCAACCTCCAAAGACTACAATCCTGAAATGCCAAAATGGATCATTTTCAACAACCAAAAACTTATATTTTCAACTGCTAAAAATGGCAATTTTCAACTGCCAAAAACCACAATTCCCAACTGTCAAAAATGACAAATTTTCAACTGTAATCAATTACCGTTTTAACTGTCAAAAACTGTAATTTTTATATGGTTACAATTACCATCTGCAACTGGCAGAAATGATAATTTTTTGTTTGCTATTTTCAACTGCCAAAAATAATAATTTTGAGCTACAAAAAATGACAATTTTCAACCTCCAAAGACTACAATCCTGAAATGTCAAAATTGATCATTTTCAACAACCAAAAACTTATATTTTCAACTGCTAAAAATGGCAATTTTCAACAGTCAAAAACCACAATTCCGAACTGTCAAAAATGACCATTTTTTTTGGCTATTTTCAACTGCCAAAAATAATAATTTTGAGCTACAAAGAATGACAATTTTCAACCTCCAAAGACTACAATTCTGAAATGCAAAAATTGATCATTTTCAACAACCAAAAACTTATATTTTCAACTGCTAAAAATGGCAGTTTTCAACTGCCAAAAACCACAATTTCCAACTGTCAAAATTGGCACTTTTCTGAAAGAATTTTTAATATCTGCCAATTTTGTTCAAGAGTTATCTTTCGTTCAATTTCAAAAAATTGAGAAAGTCGCACGCTTAACCTGCTATTTGAAACGGGAGAGAATTGTGCATAACTATTTCTTGAGGAAGTAGCGGAGAGTTTTAATGAATCCACTACACAATTTCTTCAATGAAACAATAATGTTCTCCGTACTCTTTATATAAAGTCGTAATAATCAGTGAGGAGGATATCACACACTAGTAAAGTAAGCAATAAAATGTATCCCAAGCACCGTAAAAATAATAACACCCATTATTGTACACATGTGACATTCCCATTTCCACTTCTAGCAATCCCATGCAACGCTAGCAACAACTGATGCGTAATTATATCTAACGATATCAGAGTATCGTTCCTGAGCACAATTTACAATTAGTGTGGTTTATACTGCTGTATCCTTTACCGGCGCAGACCCTAATGAAAATAGATATGTGGATAGAATAGCCTTCCTCCGCCAGACGATAATTTATATCCAGGTCCAAGACTCCACTCCTGAATACACCTTAACGTAATTTGAATGGATTACTCTTAAACCGTCAGATTTCTCGCCCTCTCGCCTAACGAAGTTTTATTCCTCTGCTCCTTCCTTACATTTCACGTTTAATCACGCTCTCTTATTGAAAATCACGATATTTACGCAGTCGGTCCTATCAAAATAAAAATGCAATATAACTCCTCTCCTCGAGCAAAGATAATACGATCCAAATCTAATATAGGTCTGTTATGATAAGTGGAGGGTAGTCCGTGTATTAGTCATGGGGCTCTTGGTTTTATCCCCGTAGTCACGTGCTGGAGAGGTAATAAGATCTGACGGTCCTTCCTCTTCCCTTGGGCGAGTACTCGCGTATACATATTAAGTAATAACCGTAAGGGCGTTCGATGGGAATTCATTTGTGATTTAAATGTGCGCCAGAGTGTGACAAGCCTGATGGTGTTGTGGTGTTTATTTAAATTGACTGAAACTGCTGCATTTGATTACCACGCCACGGAATGATTGCTTGAAATATTCAACGAACCTCTTCTGGAAAACGGGTGGGATGGTATTTACATTTCTTTACATAAATAATTAATGGCTTTATTTATAATGTGCCAAACTTTTTTTTTTCTGACACATTGCTTTATTTATTTTTCCAACATGTGGTCATTAAATACAATTAAAAGGAAATAATGAAAAACATAGCAATAAAAAAATGGTGATGTGGCCATCATGTTACTTTCTCCGATTTGACGATTAGACCAAAACTTTGAAAATGCTGGCAAAAAATAAAAAATCGCTACTTCAGGTTAAAAATCTAAAATATTCGCCAATCAAAAATTCGCTGATAGAAATCAATAATTAAACAATAAAACTAAAATATAGGTCCAAAAAATCCAAATATCGAAAACTATGGCCTAAACATAAAAAAAACGCAAACTAAAAAATCAATTATTTAGGCTAAAAATATAAAATTTGGAATAAATTGAGGCGAAAACCAGGTAAAGATCTAAAACATGGACCAAAAATATGCAGACCAAAATATTGTAAATTCAAGTAAGAGAAAAAATATTAGCTAGCCCCTAAAATAATTCTTTGGCTCAAAATAAGTTTCCGACCAGAAACTCGAAAATAATGCAAAAAAAAATAAAAAAACAATAATTCAGGTTAAAAATCTAAAGTAGAGGGCAAAAAAACAAAAAACGACCAAAAAACTCGAAAATAGCGGCAAAAAAATCGCGCATAAAAATCAATAATTCAGATTAGAAAATTTAAAATACGAGTATAACACAAAAAACCTAAAACCAACAATTAGGACGTAAATATCAAAAATGCGGACCAAAAAATAGAAACTCTTAACACACAACCTAAATTTTCACGCCAAAATAAAGAATATTTAGGACAAAATAAAGAATATTTAGTTTAAAAATCAAAAATTTGAAATAGAAAACGAAGTTACAGGCCAGAGATCCAAAAATGCAGATAAAAAAAATCATGTAAAGGAAAAATAGTTTGCTGTTTTCACCTTCAAAATAACCCTGTAGCTCAAAATAAGTTTCTAAACAGAAACTCAAATTGAAAATAAAAAAAATCTAAAATATGGGCCAAGAAAACAAAAAATTTGACCAAATACCGAAAATTTGGGACAAAAAATTAAAAAAAGCAGGCCAAAATAAAGAATAATTAGGTCAAAAATTAAAACTTTGGAAAAAGCAAGAAATTACAGGCCAAATGCAGATAAAAAAATTCAAGTAAAGAACAAATACTTTGCCATTTTCACCCTCAAAATAACCCTGTAGCTCAAAGTAAGTTTCCGAACAGAAACTAAAATTGAAAATTGAAAAAATTAAAATATAGGACAAAAAAAAACAAAATTAAGACCAAATACCAAAAATTTGGGGCTAAAAATAAAACATGCAGATTAAAAAATCGAAAATCTTAATAAACAAATGGAAAATTTCAGCCAAATAAAGAAATCTTAGGTCAGAAGATCAAAAATTTGGACCAAAAAATAGAAAATACAGGTCAAAATTTAACAATTGTGGCCAAAAAATCGAAAACACGGGCCTAAAAATAAAAAAAATGCAGACCAAAAAGTTAAAAAATCGAAAATCTTAATAAACAAATCGAAAATTTTGGCCAAATAAAGAAATCTTAGGACAAAAAATCGAAAATTAAGACCAAAAATCGAAAGCACTAGCTTAAAAATAAAAATAATGACCAAAAAATTTTAAAATTGGGACCTATAAAGAATATTTATGAAAAAAAATCAAGAATTTAAAGGAAAAAAATCGAAGAAACGGGCAAAAAATCTAAAATACGAGTACAAAAATTCTGGTCTAAAAATAATTTGCCCCAAAAATAACACAAGCTCAAATTAAAATACGATCCGAAACTCTAAAATAATGGCAAAAAAATAGTGTTACTTTTTCTGATTTGATGGTATCATTCTTTATGTTTACACTTTCAATTTAAATCACATTTTAAATGTGCATAGAGCGTTTTGTAAAATAAGGAAATTTTACCAAAAGCTTTTCAGTTCTTCAGATTATCAAATAAGACGGATATTCAAAGTTTCATATCAATTGCTCTATTAGTTTTTGAGATACAGCGCACACAGGCACACACAATTTTTTTTTTCCAGAAATTGTTGAAATGGCATCCAGCGACCCCAAAACGGATATCCCCGTAAAAAAAAATTGAAAAAAAATCACGATCACAATACTTTCTCGTACTTCGTAACGGAGAAAGTAAAAACTTGCATATTTGCCAAGTTCGGTTGAATTTGCATGAAAGTTTTTAATATAAAAAAAAACACACAAAATTCGCTACATTTTGGAAACGAAACCATCAAAATTAAATAATTAACTAAATTTTGTTGATTTTGAATTTGAAAAATTTCGGATTTTGGCAATTTTGCAATATTTGTAGTTCCATTTAAAACACGCCGAATGCTCTTTTAACATATAAAATATCATAATCCAAAAATTTTAAAATTTAAAAAAATTAAAAACGATTGTTTGTTGACTTTGAACTTGGAAATCATTGACTCGACAGGATTATCTCTTGATATTTTTTTTAAACACACTATTTTAGCTATATTTTGGCATTTAAATCATCAAAATAAGATACCGCGTTTGCAAATTAAACATTTTTTCTAAATTAAAAACTTGATTTTGTTGAATGGAAAATTTTGGATTTTAGCAATTTTCATTCTCTCTACATGAACATACACTCTAAAATTCCCTACTTACATAATAAAAACATACGGCAATTTAAAAAATCCACAACAATTTTTTTTAACCGAATTTTAGCAATTTTCATTGATTGGACATGAATAATTCCTTATACTTTTTTCAAGCACACGAAATTCGTTATATTTTGACATTTAAATTTTCAAAATCAAATAATGCGTCCGGAAATTAAGAGATTTTTCAAAATCAAAAACGCGATTTTGTTGATGTTGGTCTTGAAAAATTTCAGATTTCGTCAATTTTCGTACTTTTGCATATATACTTTCTTAAAACACGCTAAATTTTTCACATTTTGGCATATATATTAATTAAGAAATGCTTTTAACACCACAGGGCAATTTTTAAAAATCGAGAACGAGAATTTGTTGCTTTTGAATTTGAAGGATTTTGGCGGTTTTCGTTAACTCATTATGAATATTTCTTAATAACTCACAAAATAAAATAAATTGTTTACATATTAACAAATAAATCATCATAATCAAAAACAAGTTCAATACCTCTGCATTTATTTTGGAAAAGTCATGGGAGTAATAGCCATGAACACAAAAATGTCTAATTAGATTACAACCAGCACAACTACCCTAAACTAATTATAAAATTTCGCACAGAAATATTATAATTCAAATGCGAAACTGGTCGGGAAATGTTTTCGTGAAATCAGCGCGAAACGTAAAAATTGCAAGTTTTCAACGTTCGAAGATTTGAAATTGTGATTTTGATTTTTGAAGTTGCACAACTGCCGAACGCGTTATCCAGTTTTGATAACTCTAATGTCAAAATGTGGCAAATTGGGTGCAATTTAAAAACTGGTTCAGAAATGTTTTCGTGAAATCAACGCGAAACGTAAAAATTGCAAGTTTTCAACGTTCGAAGATTTAAAATTGCGATTTTAATTTTTGAGATTGCGCAACTGCTAAACGCGTTGTCAGATTTTGATAATTCGAATGTTAAAATGTGACTAATTAAGTGTAATTTAAAAACTGATTGAGATTTTTTCCGTGAAATCAACGCGAAACGTGAAAATTGCACGTTTTCAACTTTCTAAGATTTAAAATTGGGATTTTAATTTTTGAAATTGCACATTGTCCGAATTTGATCATTCTAACATCAAAATGTGGCGAAAAACGTGCTAAGAAATGTTTTCGTGAAATCAACGCGAAACGTAAAAATTGCATGTTTTCAACGTTCGAAGATTTAAAATTGCGATTTTGAGTTTTGAAGTTGCACAACTGCCGAACACGTTGTCCGATTTTTATCATTCAAACGTTAGAATGTCGCGAGTTAAGTGTAATTTAAAAACTAATTAAGAAAGTTTTCCGTGAAATCAATGCAAAACGTAAAAATTGCATGTTTTCAACGTTCGAAGATTTAAAATTGCGATTTTGAGTTTTGAAGTTGCACAACTGCCGAACACGTTGTCCGATTTTTATCATTTAAACGTTAGAATGTCGCGAGTTAAACGAATTAAGAAAGTTTCCCGTGAAATCAATGCAAAACGTGAAAATTGCATGTTTTCAACTTTCTAATATTTAAAATGGAGATTTAATTTTTTTAAATTATACAACTGCCAAGCACGTTGTCCGATTTTGATAATTCTACCATAAAAATGTGGCGAATTAAGTGCAATTTAAAAACTGGTTAAGAAATGTTTTCGTGAAATCAACGCTAAACGTAAAAATTTGTACGTTTTCAACGTTCGACGATTTAAAATTGCGTTTCTGATTTTTGAAGTTGCATAAGCTGCCAGACGCTTTTTCAGATTTCGATTGTAATGTCAAAATGCGGCAAATTTAGTGTTTTAACGTCTGGTTTAATTTTTATTTTTCATGAAATGGAACTCCTTGTAGAGTAGAGCTTGAAGGAGCTACGCGTCACTGTAAAGTTTGCCTTATTGTATTTTTCTTGTTAATTACTGAAGTAAGTAATAACACGATCCTTAAATGGCTATGTCATAATCTTAAACAGATTTCTTCTAAAGCCCATACTTCGATTTGCTCTACAAAAAGCGTTTTCTTGTTAATTACTGGAGTAAGCAATGACATAATCCTTCAATAGTCATATCATAATCTTAAACTAGTCTTTTCCTCTATTTGCTCTACATAAAGCGTTTTTTTGTTAATTACTGGAGTAAGCAATAACACGATCCTTCAATAGGTGCATCATAACTTTAAACAAGTCGATTCTTCTATTTGCTACACAGAAAGCGTTGAATTTTTCGTTTTTGCCATTAGCCACGGCAAAAGTGAAATAACGTCCGTACGTCTAGAACTATAGCAATATGGAATCGAATTACTGGACGCAGAAATATCCCACAATCCAACTTTCGAGGCATGAATCAATGCGTTCCCATTCATCCGTCCATCCATAGTCGATTCCGCAATGAAGAGAAAAATAACGAGGCGCGCTGAATGGGGCACACTTAACTTTTTCCCGTCCACATCCGCGTTGATAATGAATATTTGCTGCTTGCTGCTTTTTTATAATACGACACGCAGACGTAAAATACAATTCTAAAGGTCGCAACGTGAATGCGACTAAAGAGGTGTGCGAGCAAATCATAAACTGTCACAGCATCAATTACTGACGCTTTGTCGACTTGTCACTTGGGCGTCCGACATCCGCAGATGTCGCTCCGTATTGAGTTACCCCGGGAGGGGGTTTATTTAACTACTTAAATTTGTTCCTACAAAAATACGCTGCGTGGATTAGTTTGAAAGCTGCTGGATAATCAATGACTAATTTTTATGTGTGTGTGTGTATTTTGGAACCGTCTGCGGAATTGAATTACATCACGTGGAGCTTTTCCGGTCGAACACGACAAATAAAAATTACCCGTGGAAAGTTGAACTTCCTAAACAAACAAACGCCGTCCGTATTTTTCTTTTTAAACGACGTTCCGCGTCTGCTAAAGCACTTTTTCGGCGGCAATAAAGGCGAACTGAAGGAAATTTTCTTTAAAGTGTGTATATACGTCTTCCGTGAAAGAAACATTTAATCAGATTACGACCGTTGAATTCGGTTGAATTAGAGGAGGTGTTGCCACTTGCCACCCTCGAGGGCCCGGAAGTGCTTTTAGCTGGGGACGCACAAAGACGTCTAACAACTATTACTGTAACGTTCGGCATATCTGACATAACCTCATTTGCGCGCACCTAAAGGGAATTACTGTCGCGTTTCGTATTTACACGCGGTACGCCTACGTACGTACGTTACTTAAATGGAATACAGTAACTGGATATCTAAAAATGACTACCTACGCTCGTACAACAAGTTTTCATTTTTAGTACTTTTCTTAAGACATTCTCATGTCCATTTTAAACAACGCAAACACAGCATATCGCTTTATTCAGAGAAATCTAACAGACTTACCAGACACGATTAAGGAGGAGGGTTAACCGTGCTGGATAATGAAATCATTAATTAAGTCAGATTCGTACCAGAGCAAACATCTAAAATCTGTCTATTGTATTATAATAGAAATATAACACAGTTTTAATTGAATACAGCAGGGAAAATCTGAGATGTATGTCTCCTTGAAATGAGCAAACATCTAATGTCTGTTTATTATATTGTAAATAAATGTTACATAGTAAGGCTGAAAGACCTCTGGTCAATTGCCTAATATCTGTTTATTATATTGTAAATAAATATTACATAGTAAGACTGAAAGACCTCTATTGAGGTCATTTCTAAAAGTGTCTCAATAAATGTATTCTCTCTCTCTCTGTTGCATAGTTTGAATTAAATACAGCAGGAAAAATTTAAGATGAATGTCTCCTTGATATAAACATGAAATCCCTTTTGATAAATTACTTACACTCTTACGGGCACTGATGATATTGATGCAACGAACATTTTTTCGGCGAAACTTGCTGAGCAACGAAGCCTCAAGAGAGATTGAAATCCCTCGGGTAATCCTAATGACTGATCAATCATGTACCCCCATAAAAGGAACGTGAGAGGTAAACCAATGAAGCCGGAGCGAATTATTTCAATAATCATACGTTTATTTAACGGAATGTATAAACTAAAGATATCACGATAGGAAATGGATATAATGTATTGTATTCAATTTAATATAATTTTTTTACAAGCACAATTGTCAAATGTATAATATATTACAATTCAAGAAAAAAATGGTATGCAGACCTGACAAAACATATACGCATCTCTTAAAAATTTTTATTGCGATGGCGCACACTGGTTACGATTTGAAAATTAGTGGACTTAAACAAGTCATTATTCTGATTAAAAAAAATCATACAATAGAAAATCTGATCTGCAATAATATTTCATTAGTTAGATTTTTCTATAAATTATAACATGCAAAAATGCATGGAGTAAGATTGATTTTTTTTTATCGATGTGCTCAAAAGTGTTAGCAATCAAACCTACTGTATATTAATGTACTCAATTTGTTCTTCACCTCCATAAAGACATTTTTCTCATCTACCTGCAGCCTTGGCATTAATGCGCAGTTAAACTTTCAGAATTTTAACCATTGTCTTATCTGAAGCTATTGAAGGTAGAGACTAAATCTGTGTCTTGGTGCTAAAAGGGCCAATATCACAATTTTACTGTTAGGAGCTAAGCAGTACAATAGATTATTTTTCTTAATATCTTTAATAATATCTTCAATGCTGAAAGGGCCAGTGTCTAGTTTAACCCATAGCAGATTTAAAAAAACTTATACTTTACAAAATCAGCAAATCAAATCATTTTTAACAAAACTTATATCTCGATTATCTCAATTGTAAAATATTTGACTTCGGCCCTTTTAGCACCCAGCTACAGAAATATGCACGCGCCTTCATTCTTCGGTTGACTTAAGCTTGGTTGGTCACCAAATGAAACCTGGCTGCTAGACCCCCAGCACTTACCTACTCCTCTCCTCCACTTCTGATACTTGATGCTGATTGGCCGCGTCTGTTTAGATAGTTCGAGCTAGTAGTGCATCCTACGAATCACATAAAACATCTCGCCGAGCGAAGCGAGCGCCAACGAAGGACCAACCGACCACAGCAGCAGAGCTTCAGAACCTTAACCGCTCTCCGAGTCGTTTTCACGACTAGAGCGGACACATAATTCTGAGATCGACCAGCCGTTATAACGGCTCCAAGATCGACTAGCCGTCTTTAAGATCGACTAGCCTTTTTTCTGAGATCGACTAGCGCGCCCAGCCATTTTCATGGCAGGGCGTAACTCTACAGACTTCGACTACGCAGCAGAGTTCGCCAGGATAAATAACATGGAATCACCTGAGGATGTCAATCAAGCCAGAGAGAACATCTCCAAGATGGGAGAATTGCAGAGACCGATCGCTTCCTTCCAAGGCACGATCACCCAGTTGCAGCTGAAAATTGCGGAGATGCAATGCGAACAATTGCAGGCAGCGGTACCCACGGTACCTACGGGAAACCGATTCGAGTGTCTGCCAATGGACACCGAAGAAGAGCAGGCATCCACCTCCAAACAGAAGGCAAAGAAGAGGATGCGACCCCCAGCGCCGCCAAGAAGACGGCGCAACATCCAAAGACGGCCCCACAACCTGCCGCAAAGGCAGCGCTCCCGCTCGTTCCCAAGGTCCTTACCAGACCCACACCGACGTCTCCCCCGGCAGTGCATGCCAACACTGCCGACCTTCCAGCAGCTACCCCGAAGGCGCTGCCGTTTAAGAGACCTCCTCCAGCAGTCTTGCCAGCGGCTGGAAACCAAGGCCCTGATGGAAGCACACTACATCAAGGTCCACCAGGCCAAATACGCCCCCGGGTGCTGCGTGTTTTCACCAAATCGCCCACGGACTTTCGTACCCTGACGAGAGTCCTCGATGACACCGGCCTCCCGTACCACACTTACCAGCTCCAGGAGAACAGGACGGTTGAGGCGGTGATCAGGAACACGCCTCAGCACTGACCTAGGACCAGATCGCTGATGATCTGAAGAACCTAGGGCTCCCCACCACATCCGTGAAGAGGATGTCCAGGAGGGATCCACAGACTGCGCAGACCCATCCCCTCTGGATGGTCTACGTCCAGCTCGACGCCGGTGAAAATGCACGATGCATCTTCGTCCTGGGGCTCGAAGGTCGAACCCAAACGGCATGACTGTAGCAAGCAGCAATGTTACCGCTGCCAGCAGTTAGGGCACATGCAGCGCTGCTGCACGTTGCCCCCAAGTGTGTTAAGTGTGCAGGCGCACACACATTTGACGCAGCAATGTGAGAGGCCAAGGACGGACCCAGCAAAGTACGCCAACTGCGCCGAGGCCCATCCTGCAAGCTACCGAGGTTGCCCCAGCTTCCTCGCCACCCAGAGGAAGAGTCCCACCCCGAAGCCACAGAGCTGGCCTTAAAAAAATACAATTATATCGAAGTGGAAATTACAGCACTGTCCTATGATTAGGTTCACATGTACATACATCGTGTATTAAAAGTCGTAAAAAAAATGAGGGGGTAGGGGGAAATAATTAGTTGTTACGTATACCCAGGGCCTGCTCCAGTTCCGCCCTCTTTTGCTGAACTTTACTGTAGAAGTAACTGCACACGGCCTCCTGCGTCCTCGATTGGTAGAAGAAGTCGGCACGGCGCTCTTCCTCAGGGTTACTAACAACGTCCGTCATAGCCTTAAGAACCCGTGTCTGCGAAACGATCCACTTGTGTATGAACTGTTGCGGGTCTTTAGCGAAGCTCAAGAAGAATGCCCTGTTGGTCTTCAGCTGGTTGATCGTGTCCACGGTCTCATGAATCTTGGCGTCGAGTCCTTGAATCTCCTGTTGGCTGGCAGTGCTCAGCAGGAAGTTGTTCATTTGAGTTTTCAGAATATCGTCAACCTCAACGTCGATATCGTAGCAGGCGGTTTGCTTACTGTCGGCACCTCCTTCCATCGAGATAACGTGTTTAATCACGATGGGATCCGGGGGATGCAGGAGCGGGTTTAATCGTTGCGGAATCTCGGCGAACTTCATCCTGTTGCAAGTGAATATCTGCACAAGATATTTGTCGCAGATGATGTACTCGTGTTCGTGAGTGTCTAGTAACCTGTGAATTTTTATATACTGCCACAAAGCACTGATGATGACGGGTCGAGTCTGAGTGTGCACGCCGAGAAGGCGCGCCAACCCGGGATCGAGCTTGAACTGCAACGGTTGATAGTCGAGGAGCAACAGAATGGTGCAACTGACGTTCTTATCCCCCAAGTTTAACTTGAAAACCGTCGGTTTCTTGAGTGGTTAACGTACGGTGCCACTCCACCAAATGGTTGTCGGGGCCGTACAGCTCCTTGTCCAATTCTATCACCAGGAACTTGAAGAAGGAAGAGAATTTCCTTTTTACCTAGTTTGGATCGTTTTTGGAGTCTTACAGGAGTCGCCCCTTGACGCGCAACTCCCAAGACGCCACCGCCCCTTCCTGTCCGGGCCCGTCGGGTCCATCGGCGCTGGGCTCCTTGCTCGGATAGAACGTATTCGAGATGAAGATGCGCAGCTTGCGCTTCTGCTTCATGGGGCGCTTGAGCGCCTCCTGGATGTCCAGCTTTTACGCATGATGGTTGCAAACGGCTGGACATCCAGGAGGCGCTCAAGCGGCCCATGACTATGCCATCGCCACGGCGGGCCCCACACTAAAGACGACAACAGCCCAGGCAACCAGTGGACCCGACTACGACGTCGGCAGCATCGTCGCGGAGATGCTGGAAGCCCCCTCCACCGCCAAAGGGACCGATGGACTACGCCACCATCGTGACAACAGCAGTCCCTAGAATCGTCCTGGTAGTCCTATGGAATCGAGGTTAGGCATCAGTAATTTTACTTTTGTTACAGGTCCGGCCGCAGGACACCGATGAGTCCCGGTGGCTATTCCTCTGCCACCGCACTCCAACCGACCACCCAGATATCCCCCGACGCCTTGAGAGTCAACCACCGACGGACTGGATAAACTCAACACCCGCTCCCCGCTCGACGACAAAGAGGAGGAGTTTTAGATGGTATGTCCTTCTGGCGAATCCAGCACTGCCTCGCTACGTGGACATCTTTAAAATATTTCTCCTCCTCGCATCAAAAAAAAGTTCCAGCATCTACTCAACTCTTGTAGAAGCAACATACTTAGGAACTTGACCGCGACAAGAAAAGGACTTGGAAATTTTTTACGAGAAGGGGACCTCAATGACTATAAGCGACTCCATTCAGATTTTTTGAGCAGCATTACGATTGAAATTTCACAAGAAAATTCCGAAGCGATATTGAAATTTGCAAGATCTCTCACGGTCAACTTAAATCGTAGATGGACTGAGGCATACAGAATCCAAAAAACATTGATAAAGCATATGCACTGGTTGAAGATAAGGATCAAGTGGCCAAAATTGGTGGGGAGCGATGGCGTACGCAGTTATTTCCTCGGTAATGTCCGCATTTTCGTCTAGACGTCTTTCGCCTGCCGCCGCTCCGCCGGAATCCCCGCAAAGACGTTGGACATATTGTTCGCCGCCACGACGAGTTTTTTAGCAGTCCATGTGTTCGCTCGCTGTTTAACATTTATTAGGTTTTTAGAATTTTTTAGACGCGGTCTCGAAAGAGTGCAGCACTCGTAACACTTTTGAAAAGGAACTGAGAACTTAGAGCAAGAGGATCGATATTTAGCAAAATCCAGAATTATTGCAACTGCATCTAGGAGTTCTAAGGAAATGGGCACTTCTACAGAAATTCGAACAAGAAAACCATTTGAAGACTTGTGAAATAAGCAGAAGAAAAGACTGCTTTGGGATCTAGTCAGAAATAAAAAGGAAAATAGGTCCTTGCTTGCATTATTGATGACTTCATAAAGAATCCTGCCAAAGCCCCGGATGTCATATCATATTTGTTGACAAGGAAAATAAGGAAACTATTCAGGAAGATCAAGCTTTGGCCCTTATTACATCGATAGATCTGTAAAAATGGAAACACCTGACTTTAAGGGCTGCAATATCAGATTACAAGACTTCTCTGCAGCTTCTGTCCTACTATAAATGATTAGAAGCCAGGAAGAGAAGTTATTCGGAAGCGACGTTGAAATTCCTAAACAAGAAGCAAAAGTGAACTCACAAGCACCTTTTCTATGTATGCAGTGCCTTTATGGTAGTATGTTTAACAAATACAGACTGTCAAAAAAAGTGAAAATGTTGGGAAATATATTTCTACTACTCAGAAAATCCTGCTAGTTGTGGGTGATGACCTAGACATTTCTGGGAATCTGAAGCTAACAAGCAAATAGGGATTCGACGGGTCTTCAGCACAATTGCAAGTAGTGAAGCGAGCTAACAGAATTGTATGAGTCTGTTAGGATTCCGGACAGTTTTCAAATCATCCCTTTCGGTCACCACTGTAGAGTTTGTCTACGGTAAGACATTGCGCTTACCGGGTGATTATAAGGTGTGAGCCACAGAATTTTGTTTCTGAGTTGGCCATGATTGAGAGAGAGAAACATAGCAGTCATGTCGGAGATTAATTCATTTTTTAAAATCTAATTCTAGTCTCATGACGTAATAATATGCGACATACCTCATTTATCTCACAGCCAACTCTGAAACAAAATTTTGTGGCTCACACGATATATTCCCAAATTCCGCGCACACAAAGATTCTAAATTTCTAGATGACCTGATGGACAATTTGCGGACTCTTGGCCCTGCGGCGGCACGCCCAACCATTCGCAGGACGTACGTCCCTCAGGACCTTGACACCTGTTCGCACGTCTTTATTCGTCAAGATCGCATCAAAAATGTCATCGGTCATACAAAATTTTAAGTCATCATGCCCCGGGCGCTAATCACAAAGGGGCGCCAAATGGTTCGCAAAACAAAAAATTGCTGGATAATTTTAATTTTTATTATAATTGATTTCTGGAAAATATATTTTAAATTTAGTGCCAGTGTAATATAATAAATGTTAATTCGGGGGGGCGCTAAAAAGGTATTGTGCCCCGGGCGCGAGTTAAGCTCGCTACGCCACTGATCTATATCTATATTCTATATCTATATATAAAAATGAATGTTTGTTTGTCGTTTATGGACATTCGTCGGATTTGGATGAAATTTTCAGGGATTAATGTAATCATGCGGGAGAAGGTTTCTGTGTAACATAGAAAATGTTTGTCTACCATTTCTTGGTTTTCTATGTACATAACCTAACTAATTGTATTTGTTATATTTAGCGAATGTCAGGAGCATGGAATAATGTACGTCAGGCATTACCAACTGAAATTGGTGCGACCTGCCGGTTGCTTTCACAACCTGTAATTAGCATTTAAAATTAAAACGTAAAATTATAATTAACTTCAATTTGATAGATTTGTGTGTTTTGTACAGTGAACAATGCCAGCAAGACGCAAAGGGTGATTTGGACCATAGAACTACAGATCTACAGACATGCGAAATAGAAGAGCCCAAAGAACAGACGAACAAATCCAACTGGATACGTCACCAGTGATGAGCTACGTATTGACGATGGCGCAGCGCAGCGGAGCCGTCGTTTATCACCAGTTTATTTGCTTAATTTTAATAAACCACACACGGACGACGGCGCAGCGCAGCGGAGCCGTCGTTCGTCACTAGTAATAAGCTACGTATTGATGACGGCGCAGCGCAGCGGAGCCATCGTTCATCACCAGTTTATTTGCTTAATTTTAATGGGCCATACACGGACGACGGCGCAGCGCAGTGGTTACATTGCTCAATTCATGATTATGGTATCGATTTTATTACGGTGGCAGGAAATAAAACGAAGAATGTTGTGTATCATAGAGCGATACAATAATAAACACTATATTTATGAACATTTAAAAAAAATTAATTATACTAATTCGAATTCAATATTCATAGTTAAGACAGGACAACGTCTGTCGGGTCAACTGACCCGACAGACGTTATTAATTAAATAATTAACATAATAGCAGAAGCTTGAGGAAATCTAAAGTTTAATTATGGAATGTATTTATGGGTTAAAAGTAGAGGTGGGTAACTCACGAGCAAGTCGTCTCAAAGAGATCGAAATAAGTCGGAAGTGACTCTCTCCTGAGTAAATTTTCTGACTCACTACAGTCATGAAATGCGAGAAGTACGGGGTACATTAAAATATCCGAAGTGAGGACCTTTTTTTCCTCTTCACCATTTTCAGTGTAAATTGCAAAATTTTCGAAGTGAGGACCTTTTTGTTTGCTCGTCCCTTTTTCCAGACATACTTTTTCATTTTTTTAAAAACTCTTCACGACGAGTGGACTCAGAAAAAGACATTTCGCCCACCTCTAGTTAGAAGTATGAAAGAACAGTGAAAAGTTGAGGGAAGAGAGGACAATTAAACTATACATAGAAATTTGAAGTTTTTCCTCTACCACAAAGATTGAGCGAAAGTTTGGGAAAAAGTTAATTTCAAAAACTTCTTTATGAGCTAAACGAATAACAGAGCAGTGAACACTAGACGTGAGAGAACAGAGAGTACAATTAGGATTTTCGAATGGAAAGCATTAACTACCGAGAAGATTAAGATTTGGGAAAAGCTTAATTACCAACCCTTACCTTATGAATGCCGTCATTTTCGCGACAGCAAAAAATATTCTCGTAAGATAGAACGTTACGGCAAGCGCATGACGTACATTTTAAGTTCCCGGCGCCTTCACCATTAGATCAATTCATAAATGAGCTCATTTTAGTTGTCTGTAAAGCGGTGGTTGCGACTATTGTTAACTAGTTCGTTAGATAAGGGCTGCATTACCTTAGAAGCCAGGAGAATACCGAAATAGTAAACGCTTGAAGGAAGAGAGAACAAATCTTGACTGGAAAGCTTCTGGTTATTGTGTAAAAATAATAAATATCGATCCTGAATTAATGTTTTACCCCTACCAATGCACACGCGATAATTTTCAAAATCCCAATAATGCGCATTCCGCTTATAAAAAATTCCATTTCTATGGAAATTGGATTTGTCCACCCAAATTATGTTATTATAGCATAGCATTCAGTAGCTATTCAAATTATAATGTAATGCTTGCACCATATGAAACATTTATGATTTTAGTTTGTGCAACTCCAAAACCTTTTGAATTTTGTACTTTTTTACATTCATTTCAACGGATGCTTGTCTTGTAGAAATTCCGGGGATTCGTTCTGAAGTAAGCTCATCATCGTCATCGATTTTCGTAAATGTTGAAATATAAATGTCTTTTCGCATTATATAATATTTTTTACAATAATTTTTTTTTTTTTAAGGAAAGATGATTGACAGGAGTTCGGGTTAGGGAATCGAGGATGATGGGGACTTGGCTTAGCCAACTAGGGCATTCAGCCACAACCTATTTATAGTAATAATATTCATATTTAAATGAAATGGGGACAAACACTAGACACCCAGGGACCCGTACGGCCATTTTTCGAGTTGAAAAAGTGACCATCCGGACGGGACTCGAACCCGCACCAACGGGGTCCAGAGGCCGGACCTCTACCCACTAGACCACCGCGGCCCCAACAATAATTAGTTGCTCTTAAAACATGGTGAATTTTTCAATTCAGTTTAATTACGTTCAATAGCCATCATTTATTCCAAGCCACAATAGTTGTTGTTAGATTAGAGTGGCCCAGTACCATAATGGCATTTACAGCTTTGCTAATTTATGTAATGTATGGTGAGTACAGAAAAGGTATTAAACAAGCACATAAAATCTTCCATAATGGACAATTTGAATAATGTTTAAACGCGAAATGAACCGTTAGAGTTTCGAAAGGGTTAACAATAAATACTTGTTAATTACAATTTTACTGCTAGTTCATTCACTCTGTACGCGTGCATGTGTATGGGTGTGCTACAAAGCAACGGGCTATTCCCCAAATTCGCGTTATTTATGCACCGTGCACGTTCCCTGCTACGAAATTGGGTATTTCTACAATGGGGCACACGCAGGGGTGAATAATGCCTTCCTCCGACTTAGACGTCTGCGGAGAAACCCGCCGGTTCCTCTAAGAACCGTTTATACATGGAATATAAGATCTGAAATTCTAATATTAACAGTCTGCGGGGAATGCACGCCCGCATATCTTCTGGGGATATTTTTATTTATTCCTTTCCGGTCGTATTATATATAAAAGGTGTGCGGTGGAAATAAAAATTAAAGTCAATTGCGCATTTGGCCGGAGGTTAAAATGTTGTCGGGGACCTTTGAAGGAGCTGTACATGCGAGGTGTCGCAGGGTTGCCAACCCCAGGGCGCTAGATCGATATGGCAGTGCGCCTCCTAACTCACCACATAGACGCATTACCCCTGTGGCTTGTATGCTATTTTACTTGGTCATCGCGTTTGCATTCCTCTTTCCACGCTTTCAGCATAATCACCTGATTACGCCCTTTTCGTTGGCTAACCCCGAAAATTAAATTTTACATATTAAAATTCACATCGCTCTTTTCTGCCCTGGTGAAAAACGCGCTGCTGCACTGTTGTATTCCATTAATAATATCAAAACTTATACAACGTAATCATTTTCTGGATTAACCCTACGTTCCTATCGATACATATTTTCACTTTGTTACTTAAGAGCGTTAGCCTCATAACTCCTGTAAATCCATGCATGTCATTCTTTGAACTTGAATATAATTATAATGAGTGTCCTCTTCTGAGGAGAATTTGCGATCATCTTCATGATGAAATCACAAGTCAACTTCTCCAACTATACCTAAACGAAAGCTAACGAACTCTTAATTATATTTTATTTATTAATAATTCCCTGATGGCACTATTTAAATTCTACATAGAGAACATCACCTGTCCAGCTGGACTCAATTGTAGTATGCTGTAGTCTTAAAAAACCAAAAATATGACCATAAACTGGATATACTCGTACTTTGCTCAACCAGCCTTCAAAGTTGTCTCTAAGTTTGAATAAAAAAGAAAATACATGAAACTTTGTTTTATCAAAAATCTTTATTAATGAATACTCTGATAGAAATATATTAAAGTCAAACGCTAAGGGTACCACCTATCCAGTCGTATGCGATAATATTGGAAAACTTAAAATGAATGACCATAAATTTTGTTAAAGTTTTGCCATCAAAGTCGTATATTTTTCTCTTTAGGTTTGAATATTGAAAGAAATCACTTTGTTTGATCTAAAAATAAACAAGCTAAATCTTTATTTCCGTACAAAAATAACGAAATAATCAAAAATGTTCTCGATTTTGGGAATTGTATGCGCCGGGAACTCATTTCGCTTTTACAAAAATATTTTTAGAGGCATTAGTTAAGGGTTAATATAATCCCTTGAAATATGGGTTCGACAAATATATTTGTAGAGAGGGGAAATTAATGCAAACAATCCTATTTTATAAAGATTTTTTATACAAATCAACACATTTTTTAGTGTCTGTAAAATATAGTTTGGGTTCAACAAGCACATTTGTTAAATAGAAAAATTTATGGCAAAGAATCAAGTACTTTTGGGAGTCGAAAGGCAGTCTCTGGCGTCATAGGGGCACGTCGTTGCTGCGGAGAGGTGATGGTGGGGCAGCTCTTGGCAACGTGGTCCTCGTCGGTGCTGATGATGTGCGATGAAACATAGCTCATTTTATGAAAAGAAAGAGAAATACTTCAATTCGCGAGCCGTCGGAACTAAACGCCGGTGATAGTTTATGCCTCACGGGTGGTGTGGACTATAGCACCATCTTGCTGAAGCTATATACCATTATTGTTGTCTGCTCGCAATAGTAAAAAAGGAAAGTCCTGAAGCATTGTTCTGTAGAGATCTCCGCCGATCGTAACGTTTATATTGCGCGAAGTTATGCCGCAACAAACAGTGGTTGCATTAAACGATGTCGGAGATTTTGAGGATTAGCAGTGTTTTAAAATCTGCAATTTTGATTGTTCACAAATCCACTTAGATGAAAGTGCACATAAAATTAAATTTTCTGAAAATTCGATCGTTTACACCTGCAGCATTTTTAAAGAAATACGGTCCATAAATCTTGCGTCAAACTGTGGGTGCACTAAACGTTGTTGGAGATTTTGGGTATTATGTGTGCCTCAAAAGTTTTGCTTGTTCACAAATCTGCTTAGACGAAAGTGCGCTTAGCCAGACATCATTAAATTTCCCCAAAATTTCTGGTCATTCTCAGCGGGATTTAGGACAGCTCTCCAAACTCGATGCTTGATCACCAGGGTAGAGCTGTCAAATCAAATATATTTTGTAGGGGTACAGGTATAGATCTTTTTCAAAATCTGATAAATATTGCCACACTGTAAAGCCAATTGTGTTAAACGTATCGTCGCGTTGATGTTTCAGGACTATTTGCCTAACGAGGTCGATGTTTTCACCCTATTTTTCAAAATGATGTCTGCTGATAAATCTGACAACGTTCTCCAACGTTCCCATTTCGCTCGAATTTGGCCCAACGTGGGAGCCGTTGGAGCATTGGCAACTAAACAGATGCTAAATAGTTATTATGGCAATCAATGTGTTGTTGATACACTTTGTTCAAGTGTATCTATATTTTCGTCTAAGATTAAGCGCAGTGGCGACAGCAACGAGAAATTAGCCATAAAATTCCAGCCATCAATTTCCCGGCGCATCCAGCAAATCTATTTTTAAATTTATTTCCGCAGTCCTTTTCTGCAGGTGTATTTAGCAAACACAAACCATCAAAAAGCTATGAAAATTTATTTTAAAACATTTATCGAGTAGCTCATTAATCCGTGAGTGGCATTTAAAAAAATCAAAACTCAAAAAGGGCAATGAAAAATTAATACTTTATTTTTGCAATGCCTTCCAGCAAGTACATTTAACTATTACAAGGTGTTAAAAAACCGTGACAGATTACTTATATATTTTTTTAATTGAACGGAAATCAGTGACTGGTGCATTAGACAAGGGCACTGCAAAAAAAATTGCAATGCCGTCCTACAAGTACATTTAACAATTACAATAACTTTAATAAATAGCCAATGGTTATTATACTAAGGCATTACATTACATTAAATATGAATTTAAAAAAAAACTTTAATAAAACGAAATATAGCCTGAATATGTAAATATTCAACATGTTCGTAACTCTACAAAATTAAGTCTTACCAAGACTATAATAACGATTACAAGCTGTCAAAAAATTGTGACAGATGTTACTTATATTTTTTTAACATTGAACAGAAATCCGTGATTGGCGCATTAGACAAGGGCATTGCAAAAAAAAATATTATTTTTGCAATGCCTTACTACAAATACATTTAACAATTACAAGGTGTCAAAAAACCGTGACAGATTTTACTTATATTTTTTTTAACTTTGAAAATCCGTTTCTGGCGCATTAGACAACAAGGACATTGCAAAAGAAAATTATTTCTGCAATGCCTTCCTACAAGTATATTTACCCTCAGAAAACCATGACGGACATGTTTGTTTCCCTGTAACTGGATATGTTTCTTCTGGGAAATATACAAATAAATAAATAATCAAATTTTCATTCGCTCTGCAATAGTGATTTTTTCCATATTGTAATCTTCCAAGTTTTATGTCTAAAATAAAAAAAAAGATGACGACATGGCAATAATGGCAGAAACAGAGGAAGACCTTCAACACAACATGGAAATATTACACAAAGAACTAACGGAAATTAACATGAGAATAAACCTTGACAAAACGAAGACCATGATAATTTCTAAGGAGGAGGAAAAACATGCAATAAAGCTACAAGGAAAGAAGTTAGAACAAGTTGAACACTACATATATCTAGGGACTATAATAGAGAGTAACGGAAAAATAGAGAAAGAAATAGATGACAAAGTAAGCAAAACAGGAAAGATTTTTAATATGAAGACCATGATAATATCTAAGGAGAAGGTAAAATACGAAATAAAGCTACAAAGAAAGAAGTTAGAACAAGTTGAACACTACAGATATCTAGGGACTATAATAGAGAGTAACGGAAAAATAGAAAATAGATGACAAAGTAAGCAAAACAGGAAAGATTTTTAATATGCTGAAAAATACATTTTTTATCAGGAAAGAAATAGCAACACAAAAATAGAAATCGTCAAAAAAGTTGTAAGACCATCACTAATATACATACAGCAGTGAATCGTGGACTATGACAGGAAAACAAAAAAAATAGGATTAACGCGATGGAAATGAGATTTCTCAGAAAAATTGAGAATAACAACAGAAAAGACAGAATAAGGAACGAGACATACAGAAATAAACTAAAGATAAGACCAATCAATGATAAAATAAAAGAAGGACAGAGGAGATGGTTTAGACATCAAGTCTGGCCGCACTATGAGGGCATCTTAGGTGCTATCTATAACCTTTTAAAAACGTCATTTATACATAGAAACCGATAGTGCGCCAATAGCTAGCAAGTAAAGTGTAAACATCTGTGAGTGTAAAATAACAAAATATATTAAACTTCTGATGAGGGCGGCCCTTCCGACCCTTCATTAATCACCTCAGACGCCTTCATAGCGCGTCTAGAGTATATCTGCAGAAAGAATTACCAAGAGAATATATGAGGCAAGAGCAACAGGGAAAAACCATAGAGGAAGACCAAGCAAAGAGTGGAATAACACAATAAGAGAAGAGGCGAGGAGAAAAGGGAGTTTCTGGGAAGAGCTTAAGGAACGGACAAAAGATAGGAAAACGTGGAGGGAATACAATCGACCAGAATAAATGTAAATGTAAATAATATGATGTAAAAGAAAGCCTTACACCGAAAGGTAGAAAGGTGTCTGATTAAATAAATAAATAAAGCAAAATTAAATGTTATTCATTATTTTAATAAGAAAGAGACTTTTTTCCCGCCCTGTATTATATTAAGGCCCTACAAAATTTGTAGCCAGTCCTAAGCATGAATATTGTAGTAAAGTGTGAAGCATGAATGAACCTGGAAATTTTATGTACGTTCGCGATAATTTACGCGGAAACGCGACTTGTAATGATCATTAAAATACCTAAAGTACTGAAACAAAATGCTATATTAGTTATCACGATCTATAAATTCAGTTTATGGGGTTTTAAACGTTTCATCGCCCTTAAAGGACATATAATGTTGGGGCTGTTAAATGTCGCACACGTCACAGTCTGCACAGCTCGTGGATTTACTTGCTAATAACTATAAAATTTCTATTAACAGATTCAACGGATAAAAGCTTCTCTGAAGTTAAAAAAATAGAACTGGTAAATGTATGAATTAATGTTTAAAGGATTAATTTAAATAATTCAAGAAACGCAAATAACTTTGAAGGTCATGTAAATCTTTAATAGTTATTTACGAACCAAGTGCGGGAAGACAATGTTCCCGCTTGAGCGACGAAGGCGGGGTTATTCTTCACCGACTGGAAGTTAACCATAAATTTCAGCCACGAATCCGGCGCCTCCACCCAATTTCCAAGTTTTCTCTCCTAATTTACAGAAAATAGAAAAAAATTCATAATTAATCAAATTGCTGTAGTGCCATAGTAATAACAATAAGCTTTTAACTTAGGATTTACCCCGATTTTTCGACATCTATCGAAACCTGGTCAATTTTCAAAAAATCAAAAGTCATCGTTAGGCGTAGTTTAGGTTCGATATTTTCGGCCACAAATGTTCTATAGGGCTTTGTTTACAATATTTAAATTTACAACAATGACATATATTCTTAATTTTTGTTTAAATAATTATTTACCCAGACACTTTTACGAAATTTCGTCAATTTTCAAAAAATCAAAAGTCATCGTAAGGCGCAGTTTAGGTTCGATATTTTCGGCCACAAATGTTCTACAGGGCTTTGTATACAATATTTAAGTTTAAAAAAATGACACATATTCTTAATTTTTGTTTAAATAATTATTTACCCAGACACTTTTACGAAATTTCGTCAATTTTCAAAAAATCAAAAGTCATCGTTAGGCGTAGTTTAGGTTCGATATTTTCAGCCACAACTGTTCTATAGGGCTTTATCTACAATATTTAAGTTTAAAAAATGACACATATTCTTCATTTTAGTTTAAATAATTATTTACCCAGACACTTTTACGAAATTTCGTCAATTTTCAAAAAATCAAAAGTCATCGTTAGGCGTAGTTTAGGTTCGATATTTTCGGCCACAAATGTTCTACAGGGCTTTGTATACAATATTTAAGTTTAAAAAAATGACACATATTCTTCATTTTTGTTTAAATAATTATTTACCCAGACACTTTTACGAAATTTCGTCAATTTTCAAAAAATCAAAAGTCATCGTTAGGCGTAGTTTAGGGTCGATATTTTTGGCCACAAATGTTCTACAGGGCTTTGTATACAATATTTAAGTTTAAAAAAATGACACATATTCTTCATTTTTGTTTAAATAATTATTTACCCAGACACTTTTTACGAAATTTCGTCAATTTTCAAAAAATCAAAAGTCATCGTTAGGCGTAGTTTAGGTTCGATCTTTTCGGCCACAACTGTTTTATAGGGCTTTATCTATAATATTTAAGTTTAAAAAAATGACACATATTCTTCATTTTTGTTTAAATAATTATTTACCCAGACACTTTTACGAAATTTTGTCAATTTTCAAAAAATCAAAAGTCATCGTTAGGCGTAGTTTAGGTTCGATCTTTTCGGCCACAACTGTTTTATAGGGCTTTATCTACAATATTTAAGTTTAAAAAAATGACACATATTCTTCATTTTTGTTTAAATAATTATTTACCCAGACACTTTCACGAAATTTTGTCAATTTTCAAAAAATCAAAAGTCATCATTAGGCGTAGTTTAGGTTCGATATTTTCGGCCACAAATGTTCTACAGGGCTTTGTATACAATATTTAAGTTTAAAAAAATTACACATATTCTTCATTTTTGTTTAAATAATTATTTACCCAGACACTTTTACGAAATTTCATCAATTTTCAAAAAATCAAAAGTCATCGTTAGGCGTAGTTTAGGTTCGATCTTTTCGGCCACAACTGTTTTATAGGGCTTTATCTACAATATTTAAGTTTAAAAAAATGACACATATTCTTCATTTTTGTTTAAATAATTATTTACCCAGACACTTTCACGAAATTTTGTCAATTTTCAAAAAATCAAAAGTCATCGTTAGGCGTAGTTTAGGTTCGATATTTTCGGCCACAAATGTTCTACAGGGCTTTGTATACAATATTTAAGTTTAAAAAAATTACACATATTCTTCATTTTTGTTTAAATAATTATTTACCCAGACACTTTTACGAAATTTCATCAATTTTCAAAAAATCAAAAGTCATCGTTAGGCGTAGTTTAGGTTCGATATTTTCGGCCACAAATGTTCTACAGGGCTTTGTATACAATATTTAAGTTTAAAAAAATGACACATTTTCTTCATTTTTGTTTAAATAATTATTTACCCAGATACTTTTACGAAATTTCATCAATTTTCAAAAAATCAAAAGTCATCGTTAGGCGTAGTTTAGGTTCGATATTTTCGGCCACAAATGTTCTACAGGGCTTTGTATACAATATTTAAGTTTAAAAAAATTACACATATTCTTCATTTTTGTTTAAATAATTATTTATCCAGACACTTTTACGAAATTTCGTCAATTTTCAAAAAATCAAATGTCATCGTTAGGCGTAGTTTAGGTTCGATATTTTCGGGAACAAATGTTCTACAGGGCTTTGTATACAATATTTAAGTTTAAAAAAATGACACTTATTCTTCATTTTTGTTTAAATAATTATTTACCCAGACACTTTTACGAAATTTCTTCAATTTTCAAAAAATCAAGTCAAACATGGTGGAGGCGCCGGATTCGTGGCTGAAATTTATGGCTAACTTCCAGTCGGTTTATTCTTCATGCATGAGGTTTGTTTAATATTTTTTGAAACGAACAAAACCATTACTATAAACATCAAATAAGAATAGAAGTATCATTTAATTTCGAATTTTATTTCAAAATATGAAAAAAAGCAAGTCACGACTCCATAGCGAAACAATTTGGCGGTTGACGTTTATAAAGGTTTTCGAAGCATGAAAACATATCTTCTGATTCAGAAATACTGCTCCACAATTTTTGGGAGCCGCCAATACAACAATTTTTGCAATGAGTACAAGGGCCGCCATCATCTCAACAAACATTACTCAGCCACTGAAATTGTAAATATCACACAGTTAACTTCTGAACGTTTACCGGTGTAGTAGACCAGGAAACAATGTTTCCCGGTTTAGTAGGCCAGGAAACAGTGTTTATCGGTTTACTAGACCAGGAAACAATGTTTACCGGTTTAGTAGACCAGGAAACAATGTTTACCGGTTTAGTAGAGCAGGAAACAATGTTTACCGTTTTAGTAGGCCAGAAAACAATGTTTACCGGTTTAGTAGACCAGGTAATAATGTTTACCGGTTTAGTAGACCAGGAAACAATGTTTACCGTTTTAGTAGGCCAGGAAACAATGTTTACCGGTTTAGTAGACCAGGCAACAATGTTTCCTGGTTACGCATAGTATGCGAAAAACATTGTTTTCGGGGCAGTGAGTTCAAAAACGTATATTTTGTTAATTATCCTTGTATTTCGAATCAATTGTCACTTACTCGAAACATTTCTTATGTAAGATGGCAACATTTTTATACTGCCAGTTCGACAATGAAAAGATCTATAAAAATTAAAAACAAAAATAGGGGGTTGTCTTTTAAAAACAAAATGGATGACGTCATCACTCAAAACTAATGACCACTAAAAATCGACTTTTATGCAAAAATGTGTATTTTCATCAAAGAAAATCGAACTGTTCGAGGATTTTTTTTTCAAAAATATTTTATTTCGGTTTTACTGAATTTATTCCACTGTATATTTTTTATAGTAAATGTCTGTCTCCAGTGATAGAAACATCGAATAAAGCTTTCGTTAGAGCAGACAAGGGCAAACAGTCTACAATTGAGTGGTGTAGACAATGAAGCAGTGAATGAAAGAAGTTACCTGTACACATTGTGTGCGAGTTCTCCATAGAAACCGGCGAGAGCAAGAGAGGAGCAGGAGGAAATATAACTTCTAAACAATGATTTCTGATTGAATTCACTGGCGGAAGCTCGTGTGTATACAGAGCGTCATATCAGTTTTACGCTAGGGCGCTTGTTGCTGTCAAACCGACGACGATATCGCCCCAATGCAGCTATGCAGACCACGTCACTGCTCCCGTGTCTCTCCCTTTTTCATAATGGAACGTCTCCTATTTGCGATATCGGTAATAAGTTTAGCAATTAGTCTTCACACAAAAGTTGCAGTGGATGTTGAAATCAATACTAGACTCAGAGCTTAATTGAATTATCATCATAGCCCACGAAATTTTTCCACAACAGGCTTCAGCAATTCCATTGATAATTGTAATATTTTTTTAGACTCCCAAAAATCAGATCCGTAATGACATTTTCAATTTCCACCCTCCCTTGTTCTCAATAAAAAAAATCGTAGTTATAAAAAAAAAAATGTGAACATCTGAGTAATTTCCTGCGTTTGCAATATCTGGGCTTCCTTTATTGTACTTCTGTACTTGGTCCCCTCTTCCCACCATCAAAGGGGGCGCTCACGGTTAGGTAAAGGGAATCCTCAGATGTTGATTGGCAATTTATTTACCCTGCAGGCATTTGATTCCGTTTTCTCTCTTCTTCCTGTCCCACTTCACTTGTTACTGAATCCTGTTTAATCCGAGGCTCCCCGTATCTTATCAGACGCACTGCATCCATTCCGCCACCTCATCTTCTCGTCTTCTGTCCACTTACACCGCCCCAAGATGGGAAAACAATTATTACACACGAATCGTTATCGGCTCTCACAGTGCGTTTTGGAGGTCAGCGAATTAGCTGGAAAATGTTTTCTTTAAATAATCACAAAAATGTAACCCTTAGCAATTATTACATACGAATCGTTATCGGCCCTCACAGTGCGTTTTCGAGGTCAGCGAATTAGCTGGAATTTTTTTCTTTACATAATCACAAAAATTTAACTCTTACCAATGCCGCCATATTCGCGACAACAAAAAAACAAAAAATATTGTAGAACATAGAATCACGTACATTTAAATTTCCCGGCGCAGCCACCATTAGATCAATTAATAAATGAGCCCATTTTAATTACCTGTTAAGTGCGCCTATTGTAAACTAGCTCGTTAGCTAAAGGTTAATATTAAAGTTATGGACGAAATGAATACTATGCTTTGTACAAGTGTGCCGCAATCAGATACATTTCCGTTCTGTGAGATTGCAGAATTCACATGGAAACGAATTGATTTTGATTTGCTTGAAATTTTATTACACGCTTTGCCTAGATACACACAATTACCACAATAGTACATATATGAGTAAATAAGTACTTTAGCCACTGCGGCCGTGTGGGTTTGATTCCCATCCCGGGCGAAAGATTTTTCGGTGATCGAGAAGTATTTGCTCGGGTCCATGATTGTTGTATATGTCTGACATTATTCATTTCTTCATTTATTCTCATTTATTCATACATACGTGTGTGACTGAATGGCTCAGCCAAAGTAAAAAAAAAAAAAAAACTAGTCAAATTAGACCAATTTTCACAAATAACAACATTAATCGGTAAAGATCTGAATTTTGGTTTTCATGCTTATTACGGCTTCCCATTAAACATTAAACATACTGTAAGGCCCCGTCAAAATCTGTTGCGCTCGAGTCGCGCCATCTTAGGAAAAAGGTACACTTTTTCAGTTTTTTGCCGATATCCCGGTAACTATAACTGATCCGAAAAAATAGTTGAAATAAAAAATATTGTTTATTAAATTGCCTATGAAAAAGCATATTGACATTTTTCCTATCTCCAATAATTAAGCTGTTATCCGACGTTGAGTAACAAAATTATTTATATTTTTGCCCACGATTTGCCTTTTTTGTCTCTGTAAACTGTAAAATCGGTAAAATATATTTTTTGAAATTCATTCCCTAATATTACAAAGAATTCGAGAGAAATTGACAGAAAAATTTACTCTTCATGAACACCCTTTCCCTTAATTTTTAAATAAATTAAGGTGAACCGAGCACAAATTTGCGAAAAATATCAATAACTTTCTTGTCTCGAAAAAAAAAATAAAAACAATTGCTATCGTTTTAAAACTTGCCAAAGTTACTGAAAATACATCCTAAATTGTGATTATTTAAAAACCATAAACACCCTTTCCCTAGATTTTGAAATAAATTTGCGAAAAATATCAATAACTTTCTTCTCTCGAAAACAAAATATAAAACAATTGCTATCGTCTTAAAACTTGCCAAAGTTACTCAAAATACATCCTAAATTATGGTTATTTAAAAACCATAAACAGCATTTCGCTAGATTTTTAAATAAATTTAGATGAACGGAGCGTAAATTTCCGAAAAATATCAATAACTTTCTTCTCTCGAAAAAAAAATATAAAAACAATTGCTATCGACTTAAAACTTGCCGAAGTTACTCAAAATACATCCTACATTATGGTTATTTAAAAACCATAAACAGGCTTTCGCTACATTTTTAAATAAATTTAGACGAAAACTATCAATAACTTTTTGTCTCGAAAAAAATATAAAAACAATTGCTATCGACTTAAAACTTGCCAAAGTTACTCAAAATACACCCTAAATTGTGATTATTTAAAAACCATAAACACCCTTTCCCTAGATTTTGAAATAAATTTAGGCGAACGGAGCGTTAATTTGCGAAAAATATCAATAACTTTCTTCTCTCAAAAAAAAATAATATATAAAAACAATTGCTATCGTCTTAAAACTTGCCAAAGTTACTCAAAATACATCCTAAATTATGGTTATTAAAAAACCATAAACAGCATTTCTCTAAATTTTTAAATAAATTTAGACGAACGTTGCGTAAATTTGCGAAAAATATCAATAACTTTCTTCTCTCGAAAAAAAATATAAAAACAATTGCTATCGTCTTAAAACTTGCCAAAGTTACTCAAAATACATCCTAAATTATGGTTATTTAAAAACCATAAACAGCATTTCTCTAAATTTTTAAATAAATTTAGACGAACGGAGCGTAAATTTGCGAAAAATATCAATAACTTTCTTGTCTCGAAAAAAAAATATAAAAACAATTGCTATCGTCTTAAAACTAGCCAAAGTTACTCAAAATTCATCCTAAATTATGCTTATTAAAAAACCATAAACAGCATTTCTCTAAATTTTTAAATAAATTTAGACGAACGGAGTGTAAATTTGCGAAAAATATCAATAACTTTCTTGTCTCGAAAAAAATACAAAAACAATTGCTATCGTCCTAAAACTTGCAAAAGTTACTCAAAATACATCGTAAATTATGGTTATTTAAAAACCATAAACTGCATTTCTCTAAATTTTAAATAAATTTAGACGAACGGAGCGTAAATTTGCGAAAAATATCAATCACTTTTTTGTCTCGAAAAAAAAAATATAAAAACAATTGCTATCGACTTAAAACTTGCCAAAGTTACTCAAAATACATGCTTAATTATGCTTATTTAAAAATCATAAACAGCCTTTCCCTAAATTTTGATATAAATTTTAGCGTAAATTTGCGAAAAATATCAATAACTTTCGTATCTCGAAAAAAATTTAAAGACAATTGCTATCGACTTAAAACTTGCCAAATTTACTAAACACACATCTTAAATTATTAAAAAAAAATAAACAGCATTTCCTTAAAATTTTAAATAAATTTAGGCGAACGTATTTATGTTTTCCATTTTACAAAATTTGTTTTATTTATTTAAAATTTTTGATGGAAGGTTGAAAAAGTTAAAAAAGTTGGCAACAATAGAAATTTTTATATATTATACCCCTTGCGTATGAATTTGTGGGTGCAACTTGTAATGGTTGTTGCTTAGTTGCTTCGCATAAAGGAACTGTTTTCTAAGACCTGAGTGATGATTGTCACCAAATAAACTTTTACAGGAAGCCTTAAAAATCGGAGTTCTTACTGAATAACAAAAAGAACGTCTTGTCACTCTGAACCGTCATGTATTGTACACTCTAGATTAATAAAAACCACCGTAAATCAAATACCTAATGGAGTATGTTTTTATAAACATCCCATTACGCATTTAATAACCAAGTTTTTTCCACTAAAAGCTAAAACGTATTTTGGGCGTAATGCATTTTTAAAACGCGATCTGGAACAATTTGAATGCGCAAAGATGAGCGTTCGGCTTACACGGGGCAATTTACGCGCCCACGAAAAGGGCGCACGCTGAAAAAAATGTAAATTTATTTCGAAATTATCCATTTTCCGACCTATAAAGTGCGCGTCGCCGAGCGAAAACGTTCTTTCACACTTACGTGCGTGCCGCTTTGTTACTTTAATGCGTTACAGGAACTGTATTTAATGTCTTTTCGGAAATTATGAATTGTTCCATCTGGCGATAAATTACACGATACGGAAAGGGGAAGTTTTTGCGAGTACAAAGGAAAGTTTATCTTACTAGCAAATTGTTTGAAAATGTATGTAGAAATATTTTATTTGCCGTTTGAATTTTTCAGCTAGCTTAAGGGGAGGCGCTACAGCTATAATTTTTTTTTTTTTTCGATATCTCCTAAACTATTTTATATTTAAAAAAATCTCTGCATTAGTTCTCCATTATTTCCAATTGTCTAAGGCTTACCGTGAATATTTCTAACGAATTCATAATAATAACAAAAATAATTTATAAAAAATAATAACATTGAGAAAATCTAGACGGTATGTTCTGGTATTTATTATTTTAAATTTATTATATTAGTAACGTTTTGTTTATTTTTGGGTATTAATTGATATATCTAATAAAATGTAACTTCGAAAGTGAGCACTCTTCTATTAATTGACAGGTATACTTTATAAATGTTTATTACTCTTTTACTACAGTGGTCTTTCCATTTAAAATCGGATGCGCTCTTCTAAGGCTTTCGCGGGTTAGATACAGGGGAAAGGAGTTTACGTTTAAATATTCGGTCGGGTAGCGCCGGATAACAAAAAAGTTGCCGTTTTTAAATATTTCCTAATTTTAACGGAAAACGGGTCAATTTGTTACTTTTTTATTTTTCATCCTAGAACATTGGGAGAACTTTCTTTTTCATTTGTATCCTAATATCAGACCCTAATCTCAGACCCTAATCTCAGACTTTTAGCTTTTCTAACATTCTTGAATGTATGTTAAGTCATTTTGAAAAGTTTCAATTGTTTTTTTTTGTGGGTGTGCCCTATCCTAAAGTTCAGGTGATTCACACGATTTGGTCGAAATTTTTTGTGGACCGGCACTGAAGCAGACCGGGGGCTGAAGAACTCAATAAGTCGTCTCTTAAAAATTAGTCGTGGAGTCAAGTGTCGTTGTAAATTTGCAGTTCAATTTGAGTCATGATTTTTGTCAACAATGTTTTCAGGAGGAATGGGAAAAATTTTCGACGTGAGGACCTTATTGAAGGCGAGGAAGCTTTTTTTTTGCTCATCAACATTTTTTGGGGAATTTTTTTCCCACTTTTTCAACAAAAAAGACTCATTTTACCCACCTCTACTGTGTAAATGTAACATATGTAGTTACATATGATAGTGTGAAATTACCAAGCAATATTTGAATAATAAAAATTGTCCTGAGTAGGATAAAATCCTTTCTAATCAATATTTACGAGCGAATTTATGATTTCCTCCAATGCGAACTAATTACCCGGCGTCGTTCTCTTCCGCCGCCCGCAAGAACACTCCAAAAACTAGGAGTTAATTGCCTATTTTGGAGCCGTTAATTAATTAAAAAATCATCGGCACATGAATTTAATTAATTAGAAATTCGATTGAATCCCAGCAGCGCGCCTCTCCGTCTCCGGCAGATTTTCAAAACGCGAGCAAAACGAAGTGTGAAAGAGAAGTTAATTACGAATAAAACGTAATTAACCTGGAGAAAATTTTAAAACACTCACGCCAGAAAGAGACCGTGCCGCGGATAGGGAAGGAGCCGTTCATTTGAAGTTATAATTTACGGCGCTAATTTGCAACTGAATTCCGCGAATTTTGCTTCGAATTGGTACTTTGATAAATACATTTCGCTCCCTCGAAATATGGATTTTCATCGGAGCGTGAATTAGTCGGCGTTTCTTTATTCTTTTTTCTAAAACGGGGAAAATAGAGTCAAAGCGCCAGAATTTGTCACTTAACTTTTGCGCCTCCGCACACTGACGTCGCAGATGAAAAAAATATATCAAAGCGTGGGTTTTCGTGTGAATTGCTGCAATCGTAACTCTTTCGGGATGAAAGTGAAAACGGCGTCGGAGATCAAAGGAAAGGGGTTTCTAGTGTCCGTGTAATTCAACAAGTAAATTATTTTTAATAAAAACTATTTTTAACCAACTTTCCTTTAAAGTTGAAATATATTACGGAAGTAAGAAGTTGATATTAATTAAGTGTAATCATTTAATCAACACTTTTTTTTGCTATTAGAATCTTATTTACTTCAGTTTCATCTCTGAATTATTTACACAGTGGACCAAAAAGAAGGTACAAGTAATTTTGTAATTTCATATATCTATTATTAATATTTTTAAATAATCAATGCAACAGTCAAAAAGCCTAATTTTTATAAATGGGGTAAAGTTTTGCTCCAAAGAAATAGTACAAAAATATTGCTCAATAAAATGGGCGCCATCACTGAAAAAATTATTGCGTCCTCAGGAACGTTTTCGTTCGCTCAGAGAATTTAAGTCCCGTTCTAAGAGTTTCGGCACAATCGCCAACTTGAAGGCATGGCAATGAAGGTCATCGTGAAGAAGTCGCAGCACTGAACGATTGGAAAGTCCAAGGGCAGACGCATGTTTGCGCGCAGAACGCCGTTTCGATTTCAAGGTTGAAACTCTCACTGCCTTAATGTTCTGAGGTGATCTGATGGGCTGAGGGACTACAGTTCTTTGTTTTGTCGCACTTCCGGTTTGTCTGAACAAGCAACAGTTGATTTCCGGTCAGGATCAGGACCTAACCGGGCTACATTGAACCGATTTCGGAAGGCGCGCTGGGTTGCGATCACAGGACGTCCGTTCGAAAAGTGGGCCTCGACTGTTCCAACGCGTGATGGCAACTGTTAGGGATAAGGAACAAAACCCATACCTCTCAAATGAGACCACTCTTTCGCCACTACGACCCGTATAGCCTGAATTGCGCGCATTAAAAAAAGGAAGTTAGTAATATTGTCCGATATTTCTCTCCAATGGGTTCGATGTTCGAGAACTATAGAAGTTATTTGCGCAGTCCAACACATCCAACCTCCCTGCCGATCCACCTACCACCTAGTTGTCCTACCAGCGGACACCAACTTGCCAAAATGGCCCAACACACCATCGATTCTGAGAGTGAGGATCGTTCAACTTGAGCAATAAATCACTGAACTGAACGCTTAGACGGAAAATCGCGACCAGCGACACCGAGATCGAAGACTACGACACTAACGCCGTCCGCACCCACGGGTAACAGCTACGCTATCCTCACGGAGACGGACGACTCCGACGAAGACGACACGGCCTCAACACCGAGGTCGAAAACCACCAAAAAGAGGGTCGGAATTCCAGCCCCTCGGCCGTTAAAAAGATGGCCACCCAGTCGGCCGCCAAAGCAGTGCTCCCTTCCGCTCCCAAGGTCCCGACCCGACCTACACCGACGACCACCCAGGCTGCGCAGTCCAACACATCCAACCTCCCTGCCGATCCACCTACGGCGCTGCCGCATAGGAGACCGCCTTCAGTTGTCCTACCAGCGGACACCAACTGGCCAGAGATCAAGTCGTTGATGGAAACACATCAAGTACTACCAGGCCAAATGCGCAGGGCGCACACTAACGAGAATCCTCGACGACAATAATGCTCCATACCGTACGTACCAACTCCACGAGGAGAAAGCCATCATGGCGGTTGTCCGGAACATCGCCCCGTCACTGACAGAGGCCCATCCCCACGACATCCGTCAAACGAATGACCAGGAGGGATCCTCAAACTGGACGGACAATCCCACTATGGATGGTCTATGTCCAGCTCGACGCCAACGAAAATGCCCGACGCATTTTTCAAGTAAAGCAGGTCATGTGGCTCGGCGTGAGAGTCGAGCGAAAATGATACGACACACAGTGGGCCACAGCCCATAAAAACCTGGCCACTGAAGAAAAAAAAATCGCTCTTTTTAAGTTTAGTTCCATCATACCACATCAAGAAGGAATCAGTGCACACTAATCTAAGGCTTAGAGTGCATTTCAGTCACATGTTTTTGTTTCCCACGTCTCGGAAGTCACCAGTCAACTGCTTACTAGAACTAAATCATTATTTCGAATAGGTGTTCACGTGTGAGAAGTGCGATTTGGGGTGAATGTTACGAAGTTTTTATCAAAATACGGCATGGATAGGACATCTAAGGCTTGGTTAAGCCCTTTTTCAATTTATTAAAAAGAATAACATCCACAGTAAACAAATAAACATTCCAACATCTTTTCTGCAAATCGAATTTTAGACAAAGTGGGTACGACAACATTAGTACCGGGCGATACCGCTTTGTTATTAAGCTTGTATGATTAGTTTATATGTATTTAATTGGATTTTACAAAATTTAGCTGCCCGAAATTGCCCGAATTTAATTTATCGCGAATTTTCGTGAAAATTTGTTGCAAGCACCAAGTAACGTTTTAGCTATTTTTGACATGCCCGGATAAATAACCCAATGAATAAATATATAAACAATACATAATGAATATATAATAAATAAATGATATTAATAAGTAATATAATTAAAAAATAAACCGAATTGCATAACAAAATGAACTCAATATAGAATAATTTTATTTAATATTTACAAAACCACAAATCGTACACTCACCAAACCCTACATCATTGTAATTGTTGAAAAGATGTCTATTTGAAAATCTAAAAATATTCAGAGTAATTAATTTAAAAAAAAACTGCTTATGAAATCATATCTTGAAAATTAGGTTAGCTGTTGCAAATTAAAGTAAGTCACTGAATAGAATAAATAAAACTATAAAACTATAAACATTAAATATTGTTTCCCCATCAGAACACCTACAGACCGGTTTCGATCTCATCAGTATAGTTAGTTGCTGATGAGGAAATGTAGGTTACTATTGGAATATAAGTATTCTAAACACCGTTAAAGGTAGAGCTCGAAACCGGTCTATAGGTGTTCTGATGGAGAAACAATATTTAATGTATACATTATTATTGTTATATTTACCGTCGCTGGCAATATCTATATCTTGTCGGTGGTTAAACCACTCAGATTTGATTCAGTACAGCATTCAGGCAATAGATTCCACCACTTTGGTGTTTATACCAAAACTTTAAACATTTGTAATAAGGAAAAAAACAGACGTTTAGCTAGAAATTAGGTGTTCCGACACATTTGCCCAACCCTGTATATTTGACTGCGTGTTTGACCATTTTGCAATATTGAAATGATAAATTTTGCCATTTCTATTGTTAAAACTTGTATAATAAATTCCACCCGAGACCTTAAAAACACTCTTAAATACAACCTTGCGTTAATTTGATGATTTTGACAAATTTATTGGATCCGCAATTTTGGATTTCAAAATTTTGACATTGAATTCATAATCAGCGACCTCAAATTCACTCTTAAATGCAATTTTTTATGTAAATTTATGAAAGATTATAATAATTTTTTGAAAAACATATAAAACAGCTGTAAAATACTTGAAACTTTCAAAATTTACTTAAAATTCAATAATCTTAATAATCCTCCAAAAACTCAAAATACCCCACCACAGATTTTCAGGATAACCGACCGAGAACAGCGCTTAAGATTTTTTTAAACTTCTTCCGAGTGAAAAAAAATATTATTAAAACAACTATAACATACTTGAACTTTTCCAAATTTAGTCAAAATACAATAATCTTAATAATCCTCAAAAAAAAAAACACAAAATACCCCATCACCGGTTTTCACGATAACCGACCGAGAACAGCGCTTAATTTTTTTAAAGTTTCAATTCTACCGAGTGAAAAGAAAAATATAAGAGCAACTGCAACACACTTGAAACTTTTCAAATTTATTCAAAATACATTAATTTTAATAACCCTCTAAAAAACTCAAAATAGCCAATCACAGGTTTTCAAGATCATCGACCGAGAACGGTGCTTTAGATTTTTTTAAGTTGCACATTTTTCGAGCGAAAAAAAATTATATAAAAACAAGTGTAACACACTTGAAACTTTCTAAACTTAGTCAAAATACATGAATCTTAATAATTCTGCAAAAAACTCAAAATACCCTATCACTGGTTTTCAAGATAACCGACCGAGAACAGTGCTTTAGAATTTTTAAGTTGTACTCCTTCCGAGTGAAAATAAAAATATAAAGACTACTGCAGAACACTTAAAACTTTCCAAATTTACTGAAAATGCATTAATCTTAATAATTCCCTAAAAAACTCAAAATACCCTATCACAGGTTTTCAAGATAATCGGCCAACAGCGCTTAATATTTTTTTTAAATTTGCACTTCTTCCGAGTGAAAAATAAAATATTATAAAAACAACTGCAACATACTTGAATTTCTCCAAATTTACTCAAAATACATTAATCTTAATAATCCTCCAAAAAACTGAAAATACCCCATCACTGGTTTTTAAGATAACCGACCGAGAACAGCACTTATTTTTTTTAAGTTTCACTTCTTCCGAGTGAAAAAAATATATAAAAATAACTGCAATACACTTGAAACTTTTTCAATTTACTCAAAATATATTAATCTTAATAATACTTCAAACAACTCAAAATACCCCATCACTGGTTTTTAAAATAATCGACCGAGAGCGGCACCTTCAGATTTTTTTAAGTTGCACTCCTTCCGAGTGAAAATAAAAATATAAAAACAACTGCAACACACTTGAACTTTTCCAAATTTACTCAAAATACATTAATCTTAATAATCCTCCAAAAAACTCAAAATACAACATCACTGGTTTACAAAATAACCGACCGATAACAGCGTTTGATTTTTTTTAAGTTTCACTTCTTCCGAGTAGATAAAAAGATATAAAAACAAATGCAATACACTTGAAACTTTTCAAATTTACTCAAAATACATTAACCATAATAATCCTCTAAAAACTCAAAATAGCCGATCACTGGTTTTCAAGATAACCGAGTCTGATGCTGCGGACCGGAAGGCGTAGCATCGGATGCCGTGGGGAGCTTGTCGTAGCGTGCCTTAGTGACCTTGCTTTGATTCACGTGCCTTGGTGAGCTCGTGTGTTTAGATACGTGCCTTGGTGAGCTCGTGTGTTTAGAAACGTGCCTTGGTGAGCTCGTTTTGCGTGCCTTGGCGTGCTCGCTTGTCAGACTATCTTACCGACTGTTCTGACTGTTCGATTGCGGTGCGCTGATCGAAGTGACGAGTTGAGGGGGCACATACCCTATTTAAGTGGGTCGTGCGGCCACAACCATCTTGCGAGCGTAGGGCGCGCCCTCTATTCAGGTTGCGGGCGGCCCTTTTCCTTTGGTGGGGGATCTTGCGTAGCGAGTGCCGCTGGTGGTGAGTCACCTTAGTGGCGAGCGTCTTTCGCGCGCCCGGGCGCGGATCGCCACAATTCCTAATAAATTAGATTGTCCAAATTTAATAGCAAAATTTAATTTCCATCAACCCAGAATCTCATCAAGATATTGCTGTACATTTCATACCTGTAAAATGCTGCAGGCCGCCATCGCGGAAATGAAGAGAAAATTTTAAATATTTTCTGAGTTTGTTTTACGTTAGTTATCAGTAATTTGAAAATATTGTTAATTTGTTTTGGTTAATTTGTAAAAATACATATTATTTTTTTTATCCTGTACATGCTTATTACGTAGGACAATAAAGTCTATTATTATTATTATTATTATTATTATTAAAGATCATTTCCGCTAAAACTAATATAGACCGCATTGTATTTCTTATTGCACTTGTCTGCGTTATTAAAATTGTAATAAACAGGGAAAACGGTGTTGTGTTGCAACAAGTGCGGCCGTTTCAAGTTTTCTCAATTTCCTTTAGAGTTTCCACATAATCGAATAAACGGTTTTATTTAAGTGTTTGAAAACCGATATCGCGCCACACACACACACACACACACACACACACACACGTGCTCGTATATAGGGGCTTATCCTGTTCGACAATTTAAAATAGTTTACACGTGCTCCGTGTGTGGTCAGTCTCCAAATGCACTCGCCATAAAAAGTAATCTTTATTCCATTATGGACATACAAAATTATCGGCAAATGTTCTTATTCATTTGTGTAGAGATAATATGTGGGCCTATTAATGTAAATCATTTGTTAGGATTAATCCAGATTTGGAAATCATAAGTGAATAGTAATACCTTCGAGAGCTCTTTGAGAAATGCCTTATAATTACATCTCGTATTTGTTAGAAAGAAATAAGAATATTGCACGTACTTCGATTGTACAAGTAAATGGATCATTAGAAAACGTATGTCGTATTCTATTACAGCCTAATCTAATCTAACATGTAAAGCTAACGTTAAATAATATAACGTATATTTTGGGTTATTGAGTAAAATTTTGTCGTACAATTCAATATGGAGCAAGATCGGGTAAATGTGCACCCAACATCTCCGCGCAACGAGATTTGTCTCTCTTATAACATTAATTGAGGAGTTGAACTGCAAAACTCAACTAAACCAACTTTAGGCCAAAATGACCTTGGTATCGATTCTTACTGTCCAAACATAGATAAATCCGAATATGTGTGAATTACCTATCAAAACGCAACAAATCATATTTAAAAATGCGGATAAACATTCATTTTTTTTAAGCAACAAATAGACTTCCTGAACGTTTTTCGCGGTTTCTGAACAAATTATAAAAGTGGATATGTTGAGTTTTGCAGTTCAACTCCTCAATTGATGTTCTTACGGTGTGAGACGTAGCCCCATCTTGTTGAGACCACGCATTTAGTTTTTGGTTCCAGTAAATGACAAAGCATTTTCATGGCTTCTCTTTCTCAAAAATGTTTTCTTGACGGTCCAAGAGAATATGTTTCATAATTTAAAGAAAACCCGTTTTCTAAAACAGCGTTAGTCTCTTTATACGAGTCAGATTTCAACCGATCTTTATGTGTGTTATAAATCAGACAATATTTAGAACATTCGTGCGTGTAATTGTTATCGGCACATAAATCCATCCTTGCGGCAATAAAGCACCTAACACAAACAGCCGAGTATCTGTGCACAAACTGTTTTATTTCATGATGTGATGAATTACCCGGGTGTATACACGAGCAGTCGTGAATCCTGAAATGCACAGCGGATTCAACCCACTTCAGGAGAGACTCCTGCAATTCGTGTTTCACTTCGGCATCGCCGCTGCACTTGACAGATTTAAATCGGCGACGAGACCTTTATAGTTAATAATAAATTCCGACCGATTTATAACGCTTTAAACATCTGTACGAGTGCGTTTCATCATTGTCTATTAACATGTTACACAGAGATGTGTGTCATAACAATATTTAATGTCTATTGGATGTACAATCTTGACGTCGGGAATAAATAATGCGAATCATTGCGAGCGACAAGTAAACAATTAATAATTCTAGTTGTTATGTTTAGCTTCGCGAATGTAGAGCAAATAAGGAGGTTCAGCAATTATACAGATTTATGAGGTTTTTTTACTAAATTCAATTTTTGAGTGGTTATTCAAAAATCGGGAATAATAGGAAAATCCCATGAACTTTTATAATTAATTCATTAGCCCGAAACATTCTTATTTGCTCTAGTCATAATAACAAAATAACACAAATTGCGATATTTTTTTTGGTATCGGTTGCAAGTTCATACGGCCAGCCCCAGGTGGTTACTTGCGAAATTTAAGGTTTGTAGAGGTAATATGTATTTCAAGTATGCAACCCAATGGACAGGATTAAGTTGTTTACCTAGTCGGTAATATATACATTTCAAGTATGCAACCCAATACACAGGATTACGTTTTCTACCTAGTCGGTATTTAATAATACTATGAGAATACAAAACTATATCTGACTGGCAAGAAAAAACATACAAACCGAATTTCACGATTAATAAATCTCAAATATTACTAGAACATCAATCGAACCCCTTCCATAACAGCGTTAGTCTCTTTATACGAGTCAGAAAAGTAATCCCAGTAGGCCCATCAAAATTAAGCGATTAAATTGGTGACGGACGATGGCGCAGCGCAGCGGAGCCGTGCGTGGCCCATTAAAATTGAGCACGGTAACGGGTTCTATTTTTTTCCTAATCGTAATTAGTATCAACTAGTTTTTCCTAAGCTAAAGTTTGATTTATGTGAAATTGTGTTCTTTATGTGAAATTGTGAAATGTAAAATGTAAAAAAGTAATCCCAGTAGGCCCATAAAAATTAAGCGATTAAATTGGTGACGGACGACGGCTCTGCTGCGCTGCGCCGTCGTCCGTGAGTGGTCCATTAAAATTGAGCACGGTAACGGGTGACGGCTCCGCTGATTTTAATTTTTTATTTCAAATTTTTTATTTTAAATTTTTTATTTTAAATGTTTTATTTTAATTTTTGTCTCTTTTTTTTTTTGAAAGCCAGTTGTATCCTCTGTGATCTCTGAAAATTTCGACTTTCCGACTTAAAAAGAAGGAAAACGAACCCAGGAGATGCGAATGGCGCGTAGGGGTAGTTCCAAAAATTTTGAAAAAATATCTTCTGCCATCCCTGAAAATTTCAGCTTTTCGACTTTAAAAGAAAAAAATCCGTTCTTAAAAGAAAAACGAACCCAGGGGTGCAAATGGAGCGCAGGGGTAGTTAAAAAATTTTGACAAAATATTTTCTGCCATCCCTGAAAGTTTCAGTTTTCCCACTCAAAAGAAAAAAAATCGTTCCTAAAAGAAGAAAAACGAACCCAACGGGTGCAATTGGGTCAGTGCCAAAAATTTTGAAAAACTATCTTTTGCTATCCCCGAAAAAAAATCAGCTTTTCGACTTTAAATGAAAAAAATACGTCCAAAGAAGAAAACCGAACCATCCCCTGGGTTGGTGGCGTTGTTTGGCGCGTAGGGATGGTTCCAAAATTTTTGAAAGCCAGGTATCCCTTCTGCCAGCCCTGAAGGTTTCAGCTTTTCTAGTTGAAAAGAAAAAAATACGTCCTTAAAAAAGAATTTTTTTTACCCGGTTTAAAAAAAAATCATATTTTGGAAACGGGGAAAAAATTCAAAAAAGTGGCCCGATCAATTTTAGATATTTTCTTTAAGATTATTTTAAAACATACCGGGATCCCCAGCTAAAAGAAGATTTTTTTTTACCCGGTTTTAAGTTCCAAAAATTTTGAAAAATATCTTCTGTCATCCCTGGAAGTTTCAGCTTTTCAACTTTAAAAGAAAAAAATCTGTCCTCAAAAGAAAAATGAACCCAGGGGTGCAAATGGAGCGTAGGGGTAGTTCAAAAAATTTTGACAAAATATCTTCCGCCATCCCTGAAAGTTTCAGTTTTCCGACTTAAAAGAAAAAAAAATCGTTCCTAAAAGAAGAAAAACGAACCCAGCGGGTGCAAATAGAGCGTGGGGTCAGTTCAAAAAATTTTGGAAAAATATCTTCTGCCATCCCTGAAAATTTCAGCTTTTCGACTTTAAATGAAAAAAATACGTCCTTAAAAGAAGAAAGACGAACCCAGAGGGTGCAAATGGCGCGTAGGGGTGGTTCCAAAAATTTTGAAAAAATTCCCAATGAAAGCCAGCCATCGCTTCTATCATCCCTGAAAGTTTTAGCTTTTCGACTTGAAAAGAAAAAAATACGTCCTTAAAAGAAGAAAACCGAACCATCCCCTGGGTTGGTGGCGTTGCTTGGGGCGTAGGGGTGGTTCCAAAAATTTTGAAAAAATTCCCCATGAAAGCCAGGTACCCCTTCTGCCAGCCCTGAAGGTTTCAGCTTTTCTACTTTAAAAGAAAAAAATACGTCCTTAAAAGAAGAAAAAAAATATTTTTTTTACCCGGTTTGAAAAAAATCAAATCTAGGAAAAAAATTCTTTCGTATGGAAGAAATCATGAAAAATATTGCGAAAAAGGTCTCAAAAAAGTCCCAAAATAATCACGAAAAAAGTCATGAAAAAATCTTGAAAAATTTCCAGAAAAGTCTTGAAAAATCCTGAAATATTTCCATTTCAGGAAAAATAGTCCAGTGAAAAGGTCCTAAAAAAGTCCTGAAACAATCCAGGTTTTTGTGGGTATTTTTGTTTTGAAAAATAGCCTCGAAAAAAAGTCCTAAAAAAAATTTACCAAAACGTCCTGAAAAAGTCCTGTAATAGAGTTCTAAAAAAGTGGACTCAAACAAAGTCCTGAAAAAACGTCCTGAGAAAATGTCACGAAAAATGTCGTAAGAAATCCTGTACAAAATCCTGAAAAAAACATTTAAGAAAAAGTGTAACGAAAGAAAGTGCCGAATAAAAAAAAACTGAAATAAAAATCCAGAAAGTCCTGAAAAAAGTTTTAAAAACGTCCTGAAACAATACAGATTTTTTTTCGAGGCCTTTTTGTTCTGAAAAAAAGTCCTAAGGAACTCTCGGAAAAAATTCTAAAAAACCCGAAAAAAGTCCCAAAACGTGCTGAAAATATTCCTGAAAAGTAGTCCAGAAAAAAATCCTGGAAAGAAATCCTATAAGGCTAAAATACTAAAACTATCTTGAAAAAATTCAAGAAAAGTCTTAAAGAAAGTTCAGAATAAAAAACTTGAAATATTCTTATTTCAGGAACAAAAATTCAAGAAAAGTCTTAAAGAAAGTTCAGAACAAAAAACCTGAAATATTCTTATTTTAGGAACAACAGTTCAGTGTAAAAAACAGTCCTAGAAAAAGTCCTGAAAAAATCCAGGATTGTTTTCTGGGTATATTTGTTTTGAAAAAATAGTCTCCAAAAAGGTCCTGCAAAAAATGTTACCAAAACGTCCTGAAAATAGAATTCTGAAAAAATGGACTCGAACAAAACTCGAAAAGAAAATCCTGAAAAAGCTCCCGAGAAAATGACATGAAAAATGTCGTAAAATCATTCATGTAAAAAATCCTGTAATAATAATAATAATGTTTAATGGTGCATATATGTAAAAAAAAACATTCAAGAAAAAATGTAATGAAAGAATGTGCTGAATAAAAAAAACCTGAAATAAAAACCCAGGAAAAGTCTTGAAAAACTTGAACAATACAGAATTTTTTAGAGGTCTTTTTGTTCTGAAAAAAGTGCCGATTGTATAAGGGTTTCCTGTTCCTAATCTCAATAGTTTTCCTGTATTCGGCGATTATCATATCTGGAATAATTATTATAATCTGAAAGATTATTGGATTCTACGTGATAATACGTTACTAAATACAGGGTGTGCCATTTGAAGAAACGAAGTTAATCAACTTTTCAACTTTAATTTAGATTTAGTATACTGACGCTCACATCCGCCGCAAATATTATAATTCTGTATTGTTTGTAAATGGTGGCTTACGTGACTAAATAAATGATATGATATGATATGATATATATTTGGGTTTTTCTACCGCATTTTTTTATCACCCTGTATAATTTTTTGTATGAAATCATGGTTGGCTCTATGGTTCGAACCTTCAACCAAATACTAGAAATGATTTTAATCGTTTAACGTTAATCACTGGGGCAAGAATAAAATTTCACCCAGACCATGCATTTCAACAAATCTTCAAATATTTCGAAAACGGCAAACAATAGGTATAGGGAGTATTGAACTAACTCACCTTTATTTGCTCCATATAATTCAAAAATGACAAAAATACAGGGTGTTCCATTTAAAAAAAACATAAGTTTGGACTGTAACTTTGTTATGAGACACCCTGTATAAATTTAAATATTTTTAGGGCGTGCAGCTCACTATTATACACAACTTTTGTATAAAACATTTTTCGAAATTTTGAAAAATAAGCACGTGATTGACCGTTCCCAGAGCTCTGAAATACCCTGTATATAAAATTTTGCTTTGATATTGAAACGTTTGATCATTAGTATGCAACCCAATGCACATGATTAAGTTTTGTAGCTAGTCGGTAATATATCTTTAAAGTGTGCAACCCAATGCACATGATTAAGACTTCTACCTAGTTGGTAATATATCTTTCAAGTATGCAACCCAATGTACATAATTAAGTTTTCTACCTAGTCGGTAATATATATTTTAAGTCTGCAACCCAATGTTCTTAGTCGGTATTTAATAATACTTTGAGAATAAAAACTATATCTAACTGGCAAGAAAAATCATACAAACCGAATTTCACGATTAATAAATCATAAATATTACTAGACCATCGATCGAACCCCTTCCATAACATTTTCCTAATGGTAATTAATGGCAATTTCGCTTTGATATTGAAACGTTTGATCATTACAAATGATCGGGAATCGGAACGTCGGATTTTATTGGAGTAATTAGCGCCGAAAATTAATGACGTTTTTGGTCCGGGCCCGGGCACGATCAATTCCGGATGCGGAAGCGGCACAGTTGTTCGGAGGAGTTCTAAGCATACATGAATCATGTGCAGATTGCTAACTAATATCATTACACATGTCACTCATGTGTAGGCCGCTACAAACGGCAGGCAAATTACATTGTGGCCATGCCCTGATTGCGAATAGTGCCCAATAATTGCCGCGACGAAGAGATCCCATTTAGTAGCTATATCTAACCGGTGTTATGATATCTAATCACATTGATGACATGTTAATGACATTAGCATACGCTTTTGTGTTTGATGATTGGATCATGCTGGCGTTTCTAATTGAATTTTCATTGAATGCTGGGAAAGTAGTTATGCCAAAAAGTAACTATTCGTATATACATGGCTTTTATTTTAACTCTGAACATATGATTGTTAATGCCTATGTTCATTCGTAAAATAATCACATCAACGCACTAATACGTAGGCAACCAAACTTACTCAGTACGGCATGGAACGGATAAATGTGCGTTGACTCGTTTACAACTGTGTTAAGCAATTTTTGCCGTTGCGTGCCGCCCGTCCGATTCCTAAGTGTTCGCTTAGCTTAATAGTTGCCAGAAAATTGAGGCTGATACTTGATGGAACTTGGTGAGCTATACCCATATCAATATTGTGGTAGTTATTTATTGCAAATAATTTAATAATCACTAAAAAATTATAAAGTTGTCAAGGAGATTTTCATGAAGGGCATTTACGTAATCATAGCTGTCGGATATATCCATTATAAACATGTTATTTTTTAAATTAAAGTGAACTAATAACTCGGATGACATTTTCCATAAATATCACGCAGTTATAATCAATAATCACACATTTACACACGAAGCATAAAAATGTTTAAGTGTACGTTCCTAATAATCGCATCTTTTTTGTGCGGAATCTCTGCAGTAAGTACAACTATTGAAGTAAATAAGTACAGTAAATTTGATTTATAATTTATCATTCAACAGTGAAAATCAATAAATATACAGGGTGTTCCAAATTGCTCATATTTCCTGAAGAGATAGACAAAAAGAATATAGTCGACTGGTGAAAACCGTGCCCCGATATCTTGATTAGATTACGATATATAGAGCGTTTTTAATTTTTTTTACATTTTCTTAACATTTTTCTTGGTAGGTTTTCTTTACATAATTTTTTATTTTTGAAAAAAACAACTTACCATTTTTACTTTCTCCGTTACAAAGTACGAGAACGTATTGTGATCGTGATTTTTTTTTCTAAATTTTTTTACGGAAATATCCATTTTGGGGTCCCTAGATGCCATTTCAATAATTTCTGGAATTTTTTTTGTGTCTGTGTGTGTGTGTGTCTGTCTGTGCGCGCTGTATCTCAAAAACTAATAAAACAATTGATATGAAACTTTGAACATAAGTTTTATTTGATAATCCAAAGAACTGAAAAGCTTTTGGTAACATTTCGTACACCGGAAGTGGGTGTTTATCTTAACTGTTTTTTATTTTTTGCCAATATTTTCTTAAATATGAATAATATCACAAAAATATTTAAACAAATATTGAAGACAACAAAGAAATGAGCTTACTTTGTTTAAAAACATTTTTCATAAAATCATTGTTAATCGAGAAAAAAATGTATTATTATTTTTTTCATTTTTGGTTTATAATTATGAAACGATAATAGTTACAGCAAATTTAATAATAATAATAATTGTGGAGAATGCCAAAATGAACAACTTATAAAGAATAAGTTTTTTTTGAAATCCCTTTAGTTTTTGAGTAAACTAAGTTTTTGAATTTGAAGTATAATGTTTCCATCTTTCATAATTTTGACGTTTTAAACGTCAGTTTCATCCAAGTTTACGCAACGCTCGATGTACATTTAAAATATGATTTCAATTGAAAATAAACCATGAAAACGTAAATATAAATGGCTATGATACCATCAAGTCGGAGAAAGTAACATGATGGCCACATCACCATTTTTTTTAAATTCTATTGCGTAGTCAGTATTTTTATAAAACATACCGTTTTCGAACTGTGACACAAACTTGTATTTTTGAAACGAGATAAGATATTTTTTTAAATTTTAGAAATCTTCTTTAAAGGTGCTGAAAATGAAAAGAAATCGAAAATGAAATAATGAAATTAAGCGCAATATTTACAAGAACGAAAACGAAATTGAAATTTTTCAAAATCGAAAAAAAACTTTTTTCTTGTTGCAAATAATTTTCAATTTTTTTAGTCCAGTTTAAAAAAATTCCAATTTTGGGATATATACTTTAAGTCGTTATAAAAAAAATCTTGTTACCATTGTTTTTCAATTTGTTTTACCGGAATTTAAAGAACGTTACTTGGGAATTAACACTATGACGTTTAAGTGGGATTATCTTGTAATTGAGGGCGGGGGTATTTTGGGATTTTTATGGAAACACATAGTAGTATCTTTTTGAAGTAACTTCAAAAAGTTTTATTCTTTCAGCAAATATTTTTCAATTTTTTCAAACGAATTTCAAGATACATAACTTTGAAATTAGCACAAGTACGATCCTGTAGGGTTATCTTGTAATTAAGGGAAGGGATATTTTGAAATGTTAATTATATTACGTAGTAGTATCTATTCTAAGTAATGTTAGAACATTTCAGCTTTCTAGCTATTGTTTTTAATTTTTTTTACCGAATTAGAAAAAAATATACTTTCGCGTTTAAGTGGGATTATCTTGTGACTGACGGAGGGGGACTTTGAAGATTTTTATAAACTATTTGAAGCAACTTCGGAACGCTGTATTCTTGTAGCATTTTTTTTTTATTTTTGACGATTTAAAAAAAATCAACTAGGAAATTAATACATCGGCGTTCCAGTAGCTTGCAATTAAAGAAAGGGATATTTTGGGATTTTTATGAAATCGCGTAGTAGCATCTTTTGCAAGTAATGTTAGAAAGTTTCAGGCTTCTAGCCATTGTTTTTCATTTTCTTTTGCTGAATTTCAAGCACAGAAAAATTTAATCAATTTCCTTCAAATGCTTTAAAAATTCGAGTGGTTTCGATGATTTGGAGCAAAGTTATGAATTTTTGAAAAAAATGACATTGAAAATGAAAACAAGTTGTAAAAATTTAACATTTTTTGTCAATCCAAAACACTTTTTGTATGGGTTTTCAGGGGGTCACGAAAGTGGAAAACTTCTTAGAAAAATTCCATCGAGTTTCGTGCGAAATTCGCCTAGTTAGGGCCAAAAAGGCGCAAATTGTAAATTTTCAAAACTGCATAACTTCGCGCCAAATCATCGCATCGACTTGAATTTTGGAGGAAATTGCAGGAAAATTATTGAACTTTATTGCCATGCTAACCGATTGAGTCCACGATTTTTTTTTTGCACACGGTACAACAAATCAAATTTGCACATTTAAACTTCAAAAACATTTTTTTTTCCTTTAGGGGGTGGAATCGTTTTAGCAACAAAGCAATTCACATGACGTTGAAGAGAAAATTTGAAACTGTTCAGACTGCAAAAGTTCATCGATTTTGGTGCAAAATTACTCAAGTTATGGCCACAAAAGTGAAAAATATCATTTTTGCTCCAAATCATTGAAACGACTCGAATTTTGAAGGCATTTGAAGGAAATTTATTAAATTTTTCTGCCATTGTGGTGAAATTTCCCGCCGATTTTTTTTGCGCATGGTACCGCTTGTCAAAGTTGGACATTTTTTTACATAAAAAACATTTTTTCTTCATCGCGTTGTTATTAAAAATAAAAATAAAAAATACCCAAGAAACTTGTCATTAATTTATTTTTAAGCAACGATATTTCGACTAGCTTTTAGACCCTGTTACTTTTTTATTTCAACCGATTACAAAAAATGAAATGCTGCCAGGTAGGAGGGTGCAAGCATTAAAAAAGTTTCTTTTCGCAACTCGAACCTTCTTCTTTTGGTAAATATTGGGGCGGCCAGTTTTCAAATGAACACCGCGTACTTATAATGAATACATTTTTTTTAGCATGTAAAGGTTGTCAACGTCACCAATTGTCCAAAGTTTTCTTCAGAAATCGAAGGAGTTTCACTGAAAACACGTTTTAAAAATTCTAAGTTTGATGCCAATTTGACAGTACCATTTGACCTAGATGATGAAGTACACGTAAGTAACTAGAAATAAATAATTGTAGATTACATATCAAGGCAGCGAAATGCGAATTTTTCCCGAGGTATAAATTTGTATCCCGAGGGAAAAATAGCATTCTCTCTCGAGAGACACGCAAAATGACTTTTGTCGAAAATAGTGCTTAAATCGACTCAAAATGCCTAAATAATGATTTTTTTTCAATTTTTTTTAAATTCTCATTCTGAACAGTATTTGTCTAAAAAAAATGTTTATAAGACTTCTGCGAACAGAGATACGCAAAATGACAGTTCGAAAATAGTGCTTAATATCACTCGAAACGCACAAATAACGATTAATTTTTTTTTCTCAAAAAAGTCCAAATTCGGCCAATTGATTAATTTTCGAACGAATATTTATTTTTGAATTGAGAGAAGCTGCCCATATCATTATTAACTTTCAAATGTATTTTAAAAGATTAATGGATTAAATGTAAATCTTTAGATATTTGTAATGTATTCGTTAAATGTAAATAAATATTTGAATGTATGTTTTAGTTATAAGTGATGTTCAATAACGTTTTATAACTCTATTTGTATTAAAGCGTTTATTATTATTATTAATATAATGATTATTGTTGTCAGGTCAAGGCAATAATACATACAAAAGATGGCAAAAATTGGGAGGACACTGGCTTCGAATTGAATGGAGATTTCTGTTACTTAATGACAGGTGTATTCGAAAACGCGTGGAAGAAGGCCGTGAAACTAATGAAGCTTCCAAAAGTGTGTCCTGTTGAAAAAGTATAACAATTTTCTTAATACTTGCATACCCAGTGAAAACGTAGCTAAATCGAATAAATTTTCACTAAGATTTCGAATAAATAAAAAGAGAAGATTTTGTAATAAATGCAATTCTAAATTACTAGAAATAATATTGATCATTATTCATTAGTGGCAGAATAACTCGTACTTCCGGAATAATTAAGTCCTTCGTAAGATATTTGAAATAATTCGAGTCGACACCTCGTACGTTTTTTTGGTTACGGTGCTCCGAAAAAATACCATAATATTGACAATTTGGGATTTTTTTTAATAAAAAAATTGAAAGTATTCCTGAATGTGTATACTTTTAGACAGAAAAATATGCGATATTTGAAATATTCCTTTTTCCGGCTCCTAGTTGCATATCTCCCCTTAAGCAAATGAAATTTAAAATGTTGCCGAATTAGCTGCGTTTTACTGTAGTTTATTCAGTATCCAATGTTTCAAAATTAATAATCTATTTTTCTAGGGAACGTACAAGTTAAAGGGTCTGACCGCCAGCTACAAAGACTTGCGTTTGGAATTTAGTCACGATGGTGAATATCTGCTTGAAATTTTGCTTTCTAGAAACGATAAAAATATGGCCTGTAGATATGTTCAAGTGCTCATATCTCCCGATGATTAAATATGTATAATACAAGAAAAAATGTTCGTTTTACACTATATTTAGAAAATGTAGAGTCAATGGATATGTGATTAAACTTTATTTCTAGCATCTATGATGTCTTTATTCAGCTGATCGTATTTCATAAGAAAATTAAAAACTCATACTCTTATAACCGACCTGCAGCTTGGATCCATCGGTATTTATTCGACCCTAGCTGGGCCCAGGGGCGGCTCGTTATACAGAGCCAAGGAGCCACGGCACTACCTGTAGTTTCAAGCTCAGCAAGAATTTTTAATCAATTCTTAAAACACTTTTACGCCAGTTACTTTGGTCTAGAAAGATAAATAGTACTTTCTTTCTTCAAAAAACGAGGGGGGGGGGTATATTGTGTAAGTGGCTCTACCATCAATATGTTCCACGAGCCGCCACTGTTTTATTTTTAATATTTATCTGTTGTAGATTATATACCAATTTTAAGTACTTGTTACTGTACTGTAATTGTTATTTGTTTAACAAGGCAATAAAGTGATAGATTTACGGACGCGGCTGGAGTTTCACCGCCTCTGTATCGAAAATACAGGTCAAAAACCTAAATTATAGGCCAAAAAAATGGAGCATAGAAATCGACAATACAAGCCAAAGGTCTAAAATATAGGCTAAATCAAAAACCAAAAATCCTGGTCTAAAATTAAAAAATGCAGACTAAAAAATTAAAAATTCACGCGAAAGAGAAATAATTTTAGCTACTCATCAGGACCTGGAAAATAGTGGCCAAAAAGTGCAATAAAAGTAAGCCCATAAAAACGCAATAAAATCTAAAATGAAGGGCAAAAAATTAACAACTTAGTCCCAAAAAAAAAACCGACAAAAAATTTAAAAAACGGTGAAAATGCCATTTTAGCTCAACGTAAGTTACCCATCAGGAACTGGAAAATAGTGGCCAAACAGTACAATAAAAGTTCGCTCATAAAAAAGAAACAATAAAATCTAAAATGAAGGGCAAAAAATCAACAACAACTTGGTCCCCAAAAAAAAAACCAAAAAAACCGACAAAAAATAAAAAAAAACAGTGAAAATAACATTTTAGCTCAACGTAAGTTACCGATCAGGAACTGAAAAATAGTGGCCAACAAATGCAAAATAAAAGTTCGCCCATAAAAAAAACAATAAAATCTAAAATTAAGGACAAAAAATCAACAACTTAGTCCAAAAAAAAAAAACAAAAAAACCAACAAAAAATGAAAGAAACGGAGAAAATACCATTTTAGCTCAACATTAGTTACCCATCAGGAACTGAAAAATAGTGGCCAAAAAGTACAATAAAAGTTCGCCCATAAAAAAAAACAATAAAATCTAAAATGAAGGGCAAAAAATCAACAACTTAGTCCCAAAAAAAACAACAAAGAAACCGACAAAAAACTTAAATATAAATCAATAATTCGGATTAAAAATCTAAAATCCAGGAAAAAAAATCTAAAATTTAGACAAAAATTGGGGTCACAATACGGACCAAAAAAATTTTAACAAACAAATCTAAAATTTATTTAGGCCAACAGATCAAACATTTAGACCAAAAAAGTCTAAAATATAAGTTGAAAATCTAAAGTATAGGCCAAAAATTCAAGCATTTAGACTAAAAGTCCAAAATTTGAGGATATGCAGACCAAAAAACGAAAATTTGAAGAATAAAACCGAAAAATTTGCCCAAAATAAAGAATATTTAGGCCAAATTTGGAACAAAGATATCGAAAATACAGGCCGAAGATCTTAAAAATTCCTGGTCTAGTAATAAAAATGCTGAACAAAAAATTCAAGAAAAATAAAAATAGTTAGGCTGAATGACCTCTGGTCGATAGCCAGTTTATTTATTTATTTAATTTAATTATATCGACTCATTACAAGTATTACATTGTTACGTGAAATTAACCTTCCAGGCGGGGCTTTTAAAGACACCATTAATCAATTTAAAATACACCACGCCTCTTATAAACCAATCAAGTAACCGTTAGTATAGAAAAACAATTTGGACGACATCTATCGCCGATACGTTATAACTTCAGAACATTGTAACATTTTCATTGATAGATGTCGCCCTAATTGTTTTTCTATCCTAACGGTTACTTGATTCTCCATCAACGACGACCGTACTGTGCTGATGTGAGACTAATGTAGGTCTAAACCGGTCCTCAGTTGTTGTCGACTGTAAAATAGAATCGAAATTTCACAAATTATTATATAAAGAAGTAAATTGATAAATTCGGAAATAATGCACGATAACACTTTTAAATACAGTGCGCGCCTAAAGTATGGAATATATTCAGAAAATATCTCGAACACGTCGATTTACTTTTATAAAAATACACATTTTTGCATGAAAATTGATTTTCATCGTTATTTGTTTTCGAGTAATGACGTCAGCCATTTTGTTTTTAAATAACAACCCCCTGTTTTTGTTCTTGATTTTGAGAGATCTTTTCATTGGCGAATTGCCAGTATAAATTTTTTTCTTACATAAGACATTTTCATCATTGTTATTCGAGAAAAAAAAATTATGATTTTTTTTTTCATTTTTGGTTTATAATTATGAAACGATAATAGTTAAAAAAAATTGTTAATAATAACTGTAGAGAATGCCAAAATGAATAACTTATAAATAATAAGTTTTTTTCGAAATCTCTTTGGTTTTTGAGTAAACTGACTATTAGGATTTGAAGTATAATTTGTCATTTTCATCTTTCATAATTTTGACATTTTGAACGTCAGTCCGATTTTGCAAAACCCTCGATTTACATTTAAAATATGATTTAGATTGAAAATAAAATTCTATCAAAGTGGAGAAGGTAACATTTTTCCTCTGAGTACATCAAATCGAAGAAAGTTACATGTTGGCCACATCACCATTTTTACTTTCTCCGTTACAAGTACGAGAAAGTATTGTGATCGTGATTTTTTTCTTCAAAATGTTCTTTTATGGAAATATCCATTTTGGGGTCAGATGCCATTTCAACATTTTCTGGAAAAAAAATTGTGTCTGTATGAGTTTATGTCTGTGCGCGCTGTATCTCAAAAACTAATAGAGCAATTGCTATGAAACTTTGAACATACGTCTTATTTGATAATCCAAAGAACTGGAAAACTTTCGGTAAAATTTCGTGTACCGGAAGTGGGTGTTTACCTTAACTGTTTTTTGTTTTTTGCCAATATTTTTTTAAATATGAAAAATATCACAAAAACATTTAAACAAATATTGAAGACAACAAAAAAATGAACTTATTTTGTTTGAAAACATTTTTTATAAAATCATTATTATTCGAGAAAAAAAATTATTTTCTTTTTTTTCATTTTTGGTTTATAATTATGAAACGATAATAGTTACAGCAAATTTAAGTTCATAATAATTGTAGAGAATGCCAAAATGAACAACTTATAAAGAATAAGTTTTTTTTGAATTTTTTTTAGTTTTTGAGTAAACTGAGTTTTTGAATTTGAAGTATAATTTTTCCATCTTTTATAATTTTGACGTTTTAAACGTCAGTTTCATGCAAGTCCACAAAACGCTCGATGTACATTTAAATATGATTTAAATAGAAAATAAACCATGAAAGCGTAAATATAAATGACTATGATACCATCAAGTCGGAGAAAGTAACATGATGGCCACATCCCCATTTTTTATTTCACTTTAGTGTGACATAAATTTAAATTGTGGTGACGTACGTCGTCAGCCTATACGATTAAGTTACTCCATACGTCTTTAGAAATATTTAGAGGTGATTCTAGCGACGAAGCAGAATTCACTTATCTTCCTTGATGTAGTAAACATTGTTTCACTTATCCACATCAAGTACTCTTTAACAACCCATGGTAATGGCCTCAATTAAATCCCCTTTTATGGCGATGTTATTAGAGGAAATGCAAACACCGTATGCATGTCGCTCAATTAGGCTCGTAGTAAAAAAAAAATACTGACATACAATAAAAGCACAAGTGGCCTCGTAAATCAATACGACAATATAATTATATTTTTATGCGCCATTAAACTAATCCCTTAAGCACTTAAAAATGGAATTTGGACCATTGCACTCAAGTAATTCGTTAACGCCCTTATGCCCGCGTACGGTATATTCCTGTGGCGGTCCTAAATAAAATTCTAAATTTCCTGCGAAATTCAAACCTGAACTGTACGCATGTGTCCTTTACAGCCGGACAATCACAATCTCCGGCGGCTTTCAGTTGGACGCCCTCTTCCTTCCACTGGCCGACTGTACGATACGTCTGTGTATCGATCTGTCGGCGTCGCGGCGTGCAAGTCGACGCCATTTGCTTTGTTTATCGTGAAACGTGCGGTAACTAGTGTTTCAAGTATTCGTTAGAGGATATGGACCTCTGTCGGAATTTTAAAAATCGACAATACGAAAGTGCTTTGTTTATGAACTTGCTGACTGTAGTGTACTTGTGTTGAAAACAGATAATCTGGATTTTAACCTTTAACGGTGAGAACATGAATACATTTAAAGTATCTAGCAATGTCATCAAGTTGGCATATTAAATACTTGAATTATTTATCGCAAAACTATTTGATCAATTGTAAAATTTAACTGTTAACAAGTGCATAAATTTAAAGCCAGCTTTGCTTGTTTGATACTTATTAGCAATTAATTAATATTAGATATTTTAAGTGTTTATTAAGTGTTTATTAAGTGTATGCGCTGCAATCGAACTTGAGATTGCCAATTCGATTGTTGTTTTGAGACATCAATTAGAATAAATTGTTTAATTTCTCATTAACAGTGAGAAATTGCATTTCAGTGGCGAATTCAGAGGATGTTTAAGGAAATTTGAAACAAAAATTCAAAAGAATTGAAAAATACTACATATTTATTTTGAAATGCCGTCACAGACATTTTTATACACATTTCCCGACTGATTTAGGGTCGGGGGGTGGGGGTTGGAAATGACCCCCCCACCCTTGTAATCGCCAGTGTTGCATTCATTTAAAGTTTCTACAAATTTTAACCAACAGTATTGCCAATTTTTACTTTCTCCGTTATGTGTGTATGTTGAGAAAAAAAAAATCATTTTTGGTTTATAAATATAAAACGATAATAGTTACAGAAAATTTATTCGAATAATAATTGTAGAGAATGCCAAAATGAATAACTTATAAGGAATAAGTTTTTATCGAAATCCCTTTAGTTTTTGAGTAAACTGAGATTTTGAATATTTTTCAAAATTTTTTTTTACGGAAATATCAGTTTTGGGGTCCCTAGATGCCATTTCAACAATTTCTGGAGAAAAAAAAAGTGTCTGTGTCTGTGTCTGTGTCTGTGTCTGTGTCTGTGTCTGTGTCTGTGTCTGTGTCTGTGTCTGTGTCTGTGTCTGTGTCTGTGTCTGTGTCTGTGTCTGTGTCTGTGTCTGTGTCTGTGTCTGTGTCTGTGTCTGTGTCTGTGTCTGTGTCTGTGTCTGTGTCTGTGTCTGTGTCTGTGTCTGTGTCTGTGTCTGTGTCTGTGTCTGTGTCTGTGTCTGTGTCTGTGTCTGTGTCTGTGTCTGTGTCTGTGTCTGTGTCTGTGTCTGTGTCTGTGTCTGTGTCTGTGTCTGTGTCTGTGTCTGTGTCTGTGTCTGTGTCTGTGTCTGTGTCTGTGTCTGTGTCTGTGTCTGTGTCTGTGTCTGTGTCTGTGTCTGTGTCTGTGTCTGTGTCTGTGTCTGTGTCTGTGTCTGTGTCTGTGTCTGTGTCTGTGTCTGTGTCTGTGTCTGTGTCTGTGTCTGTGTCTGTGTCTGTGTGTCTGTGCGCGCTGTTTCTCAAAAACTAATACAACAATTAACATGAAACTTTGAACATAAGCTTTATTTGACAATTCGAAGAACTAAAAAGCTTTTAGTAAAATTCTGTAAGCCGGAAGTGGGTGTTTAACTGTTTTTTGTTTTTTTCCAATATTTTTTTAAATATGAAAAATACCACAAAAATATCTAAACAAATATTGAAGTCATCAAAGAAATGAACATCTTTTGCTTGAAAATATTTTTCATTAAAGGGGGTCACCGATCTAGATGACCCAAACTTTGGATTTTTACAGAACTGGTGCTAGTTAGAGATAAGATTTTTTCTCATAATGTTAATTGAACCTTTCTCTGCAAAAATAATTTTTTTCGAGGTTACAAAATAAAAATGGCGGCCAATATGGCCGTTGTCCGGAGGCTCCTCCGCAAAACTGCGTGTAGTTTCCTGGTCGCAAAATTACACATATAAACATAAAACATACATAAAAATGAAGGAAATTTAGCGGAGTATGGATCCCGCCTATCAAAACTAAAAAAATTACAAAATGGCGGACGTTTGAAAAAAAAAGTTGATTTTTTTCGGACGATTTTTTGACTTTGACACGCTGTAAAAAATGAAAATTTTTATCAGATCGTAGGCGGGATCCATGAAGAAAACAGTTTCCTAATTTAAAAAAAAAATAAAATTTAAATTTCTAATTCGGTGACCCCTCCTTAACCCGTTTTTGCTCAACGATTTTTTTTTCAAATTTTCTATGCAGTTTCTTAACACAAAAGATTCAAACGGCAATCGTGCGTTTTTCTTTAGTGCACAGTAGTCTTACCAATCATAAATTCATCATAAACAAACGACGCAGAACGCTGGTGCACGTGGAATTCTTCGAAAATATAGATGTTCCACTAATGGAACAGTTAAAATCATTGTTATTCGAAAAAAACAATATATTTTTTTAAATTTTTGGTTCATAATTATGAAATGATAATAGTTACAGCAAATTTATGTTAATAATAATTGTAGAGAATTTCAAAATGAACAACTTATAAAGAATAAGTTTTTTTCGTAATCTCTTTGGTTTTTGAGTAAAGTGGCTATTAGGATTTGAAGTATTTGTAATTTTCATTTTTTTGACGTTTTAAGCGTCAGTATCAACCAATCCTACAAAACAATAAATAACCTTACCATCAAATCGGAGAAAGTAACATGACTATTGAGTACTTCCTAATGGGTATAATATAACAATTTATCCAAAATCGTCTACAATTCCATTAAATATTGATATAATGTTTATAAAATTTTGACAAGAAATGTTAACGTACGTGGTGTCAATTTGAATAATTTCAAAAATCTTACGAAGGATCTAATCATTCCGTGAATCAACAAGATTTTATTTTTTGAACATACGGAGCAGACATTTTTGAAATATTCTATCATGGTAGCCAGTGGCGGCTCGTGGAAGATGTTGATGGTAGACCCACTTATACAATATACCCTCCCCCCTTTTACAGAAAGTAAGAACGATTTATCTTCTAGATCAAAGTAACTGACGAAAAAGTGTTTTAAGAATTAATTAAAAATTCTTGCTGAGCTTGACTCTACAGGTAGTGCCTTGGCTCCTTGGATCTATATAACGAACCGTCCCTGGTTATAACCCATAAAAAAATATTGGAATTTAGGAAGTTACTTATATTCTTAAAATATAATAATTTAGGAGTTGTATAGAATTATTTCAGAATTTTTTAGCAATTTCTACCATTTTTTATATTACTGGTTGTTGAAATTAGGCACTTGGTAGGTTTCACAAATTTTATACTTTTTATTCCGACTAGTTTCGATTGTTACATCATTATCTAGGAATTCCTAGATAATGATGTAACAATCGAAACTAGTCGGAATAAAAAGTATAAAATTTGTGAAACCTACCAAGTGCCTAATTTCAACAACCAGTAATATTAAAAATGTTTCACCACGTGATAAACGAGAACCAAATTCAACAAACATTTTTTATATATTTTAGAAAATGCTCAATTTTGAACACAATAAAAAAATGCAAGTTTAACTACGAACCCATTAAAAAATTATTGGAATTTAGAAAGTTGATTATATTCTCAAAACGTAGTAATTTGAGAGTTGCTTGGAATTATTTCAGAATTTTTAAACAATTTCTACTATTTTTTATTTATTTTAGAAAAAGCTCAATTTCGAACGCTATTAAAAAATGCATATTTAACAACGAACAGTTATAACCCATTAAAAAATTATTGGAATTTAGGAAGTTGATTATATTCTTAAAATATAATAATTTGGGAGTTGTGTAGAATTATTTCAGAATTTTTAAACAATTTCTACTATTTTTTATTTATTTTAGAAAATGGTCAATTTTGAACACAATTAAAAAATGCACGTTTAACCAAGAACAGTTATAATCCATTAAAAAATTATTGAAATTTAAGAAGTTGATTATATTCTCAAAATATAATAATTTCAGAGTTGCTTGGAATTATTTCAGAATTTTTAAACAATTTCTACAATTTTTATTTATTTTAGAAAATGCTCAATTTTGAACGCAATTAAAAAATGCTTGTTTAACTACGAACAGTTATAACCCAGAAAAAAATGATTGGAATTTAGGAAGTTGATTATATTCTCAGAATATAATAATTCAGGAGTTGTATGGAATTATTTCTCAATTTTTAAACAATTTCTACTATTTTTTATTTATTTTAGAAAATGCTCAATTTCGAACGCAATTAAAAAATGCATATTTAACAACGAATCATTAAAAAATTATTCGAATTTAGGAAGTTGATTATATTCTTAAAATATAATAATTTGGGAGTTGTGTAGAATTATTTCAGAATTTTTAAACAATTTCTACTATTTTTTTATTTATTTTAGAAAATGGTCAATTATGAACGAAATTAAAAAATGCATGTTTAACTACGAACAGTTATAACCAGTGGTGGCTCGTGGAACATGTTATTGGTAGAACCACTTAAACAATATACCCCACCCCCTCCATTTTTTGAAGAAAGAGAAAAAGATTTATCTGCCTAGAGATCAAAGTAACTGGCGAAAAAGTGTTTTAAGAATTATTTAAAAATTCTTGCTGAGCTTGAAACTACAGGTAGTGCCATGGCTCCTTGGCTCTATATAACGAGCCGCCCCTGACGGTAGCATTGCTAAAGGTCGTAACTACCGGTAGAATTAAAATTTTCACGAAAAATATAGAAGACTACATGAACAAAATTTTATTTTTTGGACATTTGGCGCAGATATTTTTGAAATATTTTATCATGGTAGCATTGCCAAAGGCTGTATCTCTCGGTACAATTAAAAGATTTTAGATACCTCACCTGAAACATCCCCATTTCACGAAAAACATAGACTACTACATGAACATAAATTTATTTTTTGGACATTCGGCGCAGACATTTTTGGAATATTTTATAGCATTGCCAAAGGCCGTACCTATCGGTACAATTAAAAACATTTTAGATACCTCACTTGAAACATCCCCATTTCACGAAAAATATAGAAGACCAGATGAACAAAATTTTATTTTTTGGACTTTTGGCGCAGACATTTTTGAAATATTTTATCAAGGTAGATTGCCAAAGGTCGTACCTATCGGTACAATTAAAAACATTTTAGATACCTCACCTGAAACATCCCCATTTTACGAAAAATATGGAAAGCAACATGAACAACATTTTATTTTTTGGATATTTCGCAAAGACATATTTGGAATATTTTATCAAGGTAGCATTGCCAAAGGTCCTACCTATCGGTAGAATTAAAAACATTTAGGAGACCTTACCTGAAACATCCCCATTTCACGAAAATCATAGACGACTACATGAACAAAATTTTATTTTTCGGACCTTTGGCGCAGACTTTTTTGAAATATTTTATCATGGTAGCATTGCCAAAGGCCGTACCTATCGGTACAATTAAAAACATGTTAGATACTTCACCTGAAACATCCCCAATTCACGAAAAATATAGAAGACAACATGAACAAAATTTTATTTTTTGGACCTTTGGCGCAGGCATTTTTTAAATATTATATCATGGTAGCATTGCCAAAGGCCGTACCTATCAGTACAATTCAAAACATTTTGAAGACCTCACCTGAAACATCCCCATTTTACGAAAATCATAGACTACTACGGGGTTTCTACACATCACTGGAAATGTCCTTTCAAGACGCCTCGGAAAATGTACTTTCGCAAGAACAAATGTCAATTTGAAGCCCGTGACGCGTCAGCAAAGAAAACTCCAAAATGGAAAAAAATCCAAACTCTTTTAATAATCATCGTAGACCCTTATTTTTTCTTCATCAGAAGAACGAGCTAAATCGATTTGCGTTAAAAAATTTCATCTAGGAAAAAATGCAAAAAAGTTGGCAAGTCACTATGAACATCGATTTTTACTTTCTCCGTTACGAAGTACCAGAAAGTGTTGTGATAAATACAATTTTCTTTTTAAAGTAATAACAAAACAACAGGCGTTTAGCGAGAAATCAGGTGTTCCGACACATTTGCCCAACCCTGTATAAATAACTATTATACCATAAAATTGGAGAAAGTCATATGTTGGCCACATAATATTTTTTTTTATTTTGCGATTAATTTATTAACCTTGTCTGTGCATGCGTGTGTGTTTGTGCACATCACTCCTTCGTATGATTGTTAACGTGGTTACTAACCAATCAATATTACGCATTGTATATTAATCGATAGTACTAACCTTCTGCGAATGCCCGAGCGCATTTTGTTTCCTCGGATTTCCCTATTTTCGCTACCGGGCGGCGAACTCATCCGGCGCTATAACTATTATTTACGATTTCTTCACTTCACTATGTATTACCGGCGGCAATTTTTACACAGTACTCCTCTTCCATATTTACACTACATGTTCACTTAACACACACACGAATCGATCCAAAAAAATACTCGAAATTCATTGAGTTATGATGCCGCGCGGATGCGTTTACGGAGGGACAGCCGATAAGCACGATTTCTTCGCCGTGTCTTTCCCTCTCTCTCACCCCAAATTAAACAACTGCAAGTATGCATCGAGTCGGCGGCGACATCCCGCAAGTCTCCACAACATTTGCTTGTTTTTCCGTTAAATTGTAGTGCAGGTGTGATAATTTCGGGCGTACATTATTGTAAATACATCGAGTGAATAACAGTGCAAGTGATGTGAATATGGACTGTGCTGATACTACGAACACAGAATTCACTGTTGGAAGCTGCAATTTGGAAGTTTTAAGGTTGGTGGTGTTTGATAAAAATTATCTTATAAATCGAAGCTATATTATTAGAGCTATATAATACGGATAAGTATTTTAATCAAACAATAATGAAGTAACATCTAATTGCAAATTGTTTCCATGTTTGTGCCGTACCAATTGACTGTGTTATTGTATAATTAATGGTTACTTTATTTTATATTACATTCCCATTGTTGTTGTTTTTCTATTGCACAGAAAATTAACGTATTTTTACAAACATGTGAATATCGAACGAAAGAAGATATGCATGAGGAATGCTTGTATAGATCAATGCAGAATTGAATTCTGCGTCGGAATATGTAAAAATATACAGGGTGTCAGTGGCGGCTCGTCAACTTTAGGTTTGCTGAGGCACAGATTTAATATTACCTACACATCTTTTTAAAACCTCCCTATTTTCCTTCACGTTGTTATTATACGTTTCGATTTCAATTTTCCGACCCGTACGTAAAACATTAAGTATGTTTTGTTTACACAACTAACTAATTTCCGGTAACGGGAACGATAATCTAGGTACATTTTCGTACCTGTTCCCGTTCTCGTTACCGTTCCTGGGTTGTTATGAAGCTGCCTTAACCAGCGTTGCCATCGGATCTGATCACAACCTAATTCCACTAGAATTCAGCCAGAGTACGAAATAAATAAATAATAAATAAATTTTGCGTACGAATTAAAGTTGAATATTAGGTAAAGCAATGAAATAATTCGAAGAAAAATAAATACAGATATGATTGAATTCCTTCAAAATTTGAACGAATCTTTGAAAATTAATATTTTTAGTAGTAAAAATCTATATAAACAAAAATAGTGATATAATAGAATTCCACAAAAATTTTATAGTATATTAAAAAAAAGAGTTCAATAAGCACGATTTTTTCGCACACGTCCAAGTTTAAAAAATGGTGATGTGGCCATCATGTTACTTTCTCCGACTTGATGGAGAAGTCATTTATATTTACGCTTTCATGGTTTATTTTCAATTTAAATCATATTTTAAATGTACATCGAGCGTTTTGTTGACTCGCATGAAACTGACGTTTAAAACGTCAAAATTATAAGATGGAAAAATTATACTTTAAATTCAAAAACTCAGTTTACTCAAAAACTAAAGAGATTTCGAAAAAAACTTATTCTTTATAAGTTGTTTATTTTGGCATTCTCTACAATTATTATTAACATAAATTTGCTGTAACTATTATCGTTTTATTATAATAAACCAAAAATGAAAAAAAAATTAATAAAATTTTTTCTCGAATAACAATGATTTTATGAAAAATGTTTTCAAACAAAATAATCTCATTTATTAATTGTCTTCAATATTTGTTTAAATATTTTTATGATATTTTTCATATTTAAGAAAATATTAGCAAATAACAAATAAACAGTTAAGGTAAACACCCACTTCCGGTGTACGAAATTTTACCAAAAGCTTTTCAGTTCTTCGGATTATCAAATAATACGTATGTTCAAAGTTTCATATCAATTGCTCTATCAGTTTTTGAGGAACAGCGCGCACACACACACACAGACACACACACACACACACACACACACACACAGACACAATTTTTTTTTTCCAGAAATTGTTGAAATGGCATCTAGGGACCCCAAAACGGATATTTCCGTAAAAAAAAAAATTTTGAAAAAAAAATCACGATCACAATACTTTCTCGTACTTCGAAACGGAGTTTTCTAATGGACAAGTGCGGAAAAGGCCTTATTAACGAGTATTTTTCTATTTTGCCCCTTTTATTCAATTTCTAAATTAGAAAATCGTCCATACATATTTAGAAAATTGTATGGTGGTTGGTAAAATAATTGACATTTCAATTTGAAATTAGTTTGAGATTTCCACACACACACATCACATAACCTCAAAACTATCTCGCCGAAAATTTAGCACAGGATGACAGCTCTGAATTTCAAAGGTGGCAACCTTGAAATATTAATATTACCGCACTGAGCGAGCCCCTAACGAACCCAAAACGAGTGCGTTAATGACTCCGTTTTAGACGCAAAATAGAAAATAGTATATTCTGTAACAAGGTTAGAATGGAAATTCGATGCGAGTGGAATATTTCGAGCGCGAGCCGTGAGGCGAGCGCGAGGAACCACGAGCATCTGAATTTCCATTCTTACCGAGTATCAGACTATACTTTCTCCTCGACCAGATAAAATAGAATAATAAAATAATGAACACAAAGAACTTACGTTTTATTATAATGTTTGTGGTTATGTTTATAGTATTTTGACAATTGTGATATCCAAGGCTAATTGTTTTATTCGAAACGATGTGAGAATATTCATTCTATCCCTTGTTATGGAATGAATTACATGCAAAACGCATAAGCGCATAGTGTTTTGTTCCATAACAAGAGTGAGAATGTGTACGTTCTATAATCAAAATTGATTTCAGAATGCTTAAATTCTATGGTGGTCGTGGAGAAAAATCTTTACGTAACACCTACCTTTAAAACTAACTTAAATTTTTGAAAATTTGCCAATTTCTCCCTGAGTTATGAATTTTTGAAAATTTGCCAATTTCTCCCTGAGTTATGAATTTTTGAAAATTTGCCAATTTCTCCCCGAGTTATGAATTTTTATTTTAAGTTGTCGAACAATTGAACAAATCTAAAAAAAATACTTATGTGATGGAATTGCTCAGAATTTTTAATATATTCTCAAGTTATCTACCTTTAATATAAATTTTGATTTTTGAAAATGTGTAAATTTCTGCGTGTTATGAATTTTTAAAAATGATTTTTTTAAGTCGTCGAATATTTGAACAAGGAAAAACTAGAAAAAAAAATATATCGATATGATTGATCCTTAAAAACACTGATGCAATCATAATACATTTACCTTTAAAGTTAACCTTGAATTTTTACGTGAGTTATGAATTTTTGAAAATTAATATTTTAAGTTGTCGAACAATTGAACAAATCTAAAAAAAAAAAACTTATGTGATGGAATTGCTCAGAATTTTTGATATATTCTCCAGATATCTACCTTTAATATAAACTTTGATTTTTGAAAATGTGTAAATTTCTGCGTAAGTTATGAATTTTAAAAAATGATTTTTTTTAAGTCGTCGAATATTTGAACAAGGAAAAACTAGAAAAAAAAAATATATCGATATGATTGATCCTTAAAAACACTGATGCAATCATAATACATTTACCTTTAAAGTTAACCTTGATTTTTGAAACTGAGTCAATTTTTACGTGAGTTATGAATTTTTGAAAATTAATATTTTAAGTTGTCGAACAATTGAACAAATCTAAAAAAAAAAACTTATGTGATGGAATTGCCCAGAAGTTTTGATATATTCTCAAGATATCTTCCTTTAATATAAACTTTGATTTTTGAAAATGTGTAAATTTCTGCGTAAGTTATGAATTTTTAAAAATGATTTTTTTAAGTGGTCGAATATTTGAACCAATCTAAAAAAAAATACTTATGTGATGGAATTGCTCAGAATTTTTAATATATTCTCAAGATATCTAACTTTAATATAAACTTTGATTTTTGAAAATGTGTAAATTTCTGCGTAAATTATGAATTTTTAAAAATGAGTTTTTCAAGTGGTCGAATATTTGAGCAAGGAAAAACTAGAAAAAAAATAATATCGATATGATTGATCCTTAAAAACACTGATGCAATCATAATACATTTACCTTTAAAATTAACCTTGATTTTTGGAACTGAGTCAATTTTTACGTGAGTTATGGATTTTTGAAAATTAATATTTTAAGTTGTCGAACAATTGAACAAATCTAAAAAAAAAATACTTATGTGATGGAATTGCTAGGAATTTTTAATATATTCTCAAGATATCTACCTTTAATATAAACATTGATTTTTGAAAATATGTAAATTTCTGCGTAAATTATGAAATTTTAAAAATGATTTTTTTAAGTGGTCAAATATTTGAACAAGGCAAAACTAGAAAAAAAAAATAATATCGATATGATTGATCCTTAAAAACACTGATGCAATCATTACATTCACCTTTAAAATTAACCTTGATTTTTGAAACTGAGTTATGAGTTTTTGAAAATTAATATTTTCAGTTGTTGAAGACGCACAAAAAATCTAAAAAAGATAAATAGTGGTATAATAGAATTTCACAACATTTTTTAAATCTTTACTACCTTTAAAACCAACTTAAATTTTTAAAAGTCTGCCAGTTTCTCCGAGTTATGAATTTTCTAAAATTAATGTTTTGAGTTTTCGAACAAGCAAAACAAAATCTAAAGAGAAATAAATCCTTATATGACGCAATTGCTCAAAATGTTTAGTATATTCACAAGATAACTAGAACTTTGATTTTTGAAACTGTGTCGATGTCTACGTGAGTTATAAATTTTTAAAAATAAATTTTTTCAACTAATATTTGACCTAAGAAAAAATAGAAAAAAATATATCGATATGATTGAATTCTTTAAAAACTCTGATGCAATAATACTGCATTTATTTATCTTAAAAAAATAGATTTGATTTTTGAAACTGAGTAAAAGGTATAGCCGAATAAGATGGTGAAAAGTGCCCCCAAAGCAAATCAATAATCGCGATGACTGGATGAAAGATAATTAAAAATGCCATTGATTGCTCGAAATTTCAGCCTCCTGAAGCAATTCGTTGTCGAGATATGACTGAAAACGTGAATTTTACGTTTTATTTTTTTTTCTCGTTTTCTATGGCACGAATCAAGCTGAAACCACGTCTACCCAAAACAAAAAAAAAATACTTCTCGCAGTATTTTTTCCCCATTTTTTGGCGCCAAATTCAAAAATGAAGTAAAAGTTTTCAAAATTCAGTTTTGCAGTGAAGGCATTCGAGGATTGTCTCAATTTTTTTTTTCTGTAATTGTGTTTTACCAAATTCTATAACATACATTTTTTTCAAAATTTTAAACAGTGGAAGATAGTTAAAATAATTAAAAATCTGTTTGTATTAAATTACAACGAATAATTTTTCTATTTAGAAATTGCGGCAGTTCGCTGACAAAAAAACGAATCGTAACCATAATAACAACTAAACTGTTGGGCAATGAAACCGCTATAATTTGATTGGACGTCACCTGTGGAGAAAATGATTCGGCCGAATAATTGACAACTTTCTCAATCAAAAACGATTTAACAACGTTTATATTATTTAATAAGATGCGAAAAAAATTAATTATAAATTCTGGCTGAGCTTGAAACTACAGGTAGTGCCATGGCTCCTCGGCTTTACAAAACGAGCCGCCCCTGACGCACACCCTATTTAGAGTTATTAGTTTTAGTGACAAACAAATTATACATAAATATTTGTTTTGTCATCATCAACTTTAACCAAATGATTAATTTTTAATGAAGGGGGAAGTCTCGAAATAGCAAGATGGATATTCTGAAATTTAGAATTAGGTGATAATAATGGTGCAATGTATCTAGTCTAGTTTGTCTCATTTGCGGAACACATTAAGTAATTTACATTTCAAAGCCTTCTATATTAAGCTAGAGCAAACAACAATTTCTAATCATTACGGATATTGCGGACATTTGTTTCTGTTGGGAGTAATTATGGAGTTAATAGCACTAGCGTGAAACTAATGTCTGGTATAAACGTATACCTATTCACAATTATTCTCATGTAACGACTGGATAGATACACTTAAAAAATGCAACTGTTCTTTTTTTGAATTCGGCTTAATTTATACCCGTAATTGAAATGGTTTTCTTAATACACCTTTTTTTATCATTATTATGGCGTTCTAAATTTAACAATAGTGATTGCGTTTATTAGCCTAAAACCTACATGTTATGGACTAAGTGTTTTTTTTGTTATTATTTGTTTTATTCTTTTGAGAGAGAGAGAGAGAGAGAACATATTTATTCAATAACTATATAATATATGTACATTAAAGTTCTTACATCTAAAAAAGTTTTATTTAATATATTAAATTATTATTGAACGGGCTATCGACCGAGGTCTTTCCGCCCTATTCTTTTGAATTTCCTGGTATGGGAATCCCCGACATTTGGCATCCATTTTGAGTTGAAAATATCCCACACCAAAATCCCGCAGATTTAAATTCCCCCTAGATTTTTTTTAAGTTGGCAGCTATTTTGCGCGTACAGCGTTGCCATTTTTTACTTCCAGATTTCCGGAATCACTCCTTGGCCCCATAGCCGCTAATATCCTCTATTGAAAATCTCCCAGATTTAAATCCCCCACTCTAGATTTTTTTTAGGTTTACAGCCATTTTGAGTGTACAGCGTTGCCATTTTGTACTTCTGGATCTGCAGAATTTCTTCCTGGCCCCGTAAGCGCTCATATTCGCTACTTATAACAATTTATTTGTGTCCTCATTTTCATTGTAAAAAAAAACCTTATTACAAAGCGTGAAATATAGCGATTGTTAAATTTTTAAATCAAATCTGTTTTAAATGGAATGTTGCTTTGCGGATTAGTTACTATTACACTTATGTTTATTTTAAGAAACGCATTACAGTTTCATTCACTCGTCGTAAAACACTTGCAGGCTGCAATAATACACAGAGTGCATGAATAGTGTAAATATTATGATTAAAACATTAATAATTTGATTGCTGTATTTACGCTATAAGTTCAGTGCGCCTTAATCGAACCAGCAACATTGTAATCAATCGACAGTGTCGCGTTCTCTTCGAGAAATTTTCATTTTCGAGAGCTCACGCACGCGATTTCCCAACCACAAATTAACTTTGTGCGTGTCCATGAAATACAAGTCATTACGATATTAAAAATATATATACCAAACTAATGCATCTGGATGATAACATCGGTACAATTGCTACCTGCGGAATTGGTTTTCGTTTTTCTAGTTATTGGAGAGAATTACTTATTCAGTAACTACCCAAAAACTTGTAAATGATTAAAAATTGCACAAGCTACGGAATTGGTTTTCGTTTTTCTAGTTGGTGAATAAAATAACTTATTCAGTCACTACCCAAAAAAAATAGTGACTAATTAAAAATTGCACTAGCTACGGAAATTATTTTTTTTAAATTTATTCTATGTACGGTAATCACCCTTTTACAATAAAAATACAATTATGAAGAGATTTACTTGGTTTATTAAAGAGATTTACTTATTTAATAACTACCATTCTGAAGAGTGAACTCCGCCCGTTAGGCTTGCGATCTAAATTGTTTGTTTATGAATTTATATGTATTTGCAAATTATTTTATACTTATTTTGTAAGCAATGCTAACAAAGCGTAATAAACTAAACTAAACTAAACTGTACAAAAATTGCACATTTTCTCTGCAGCGAGGAAAGTGAATAAATCGCGTGAGAAATTGGTGGAAATTTTTATGGAAATCAGAAACAAGAAGAAAAAGTAATCCGCGCCTCGGAACGCAATCAGAAAACGTAATGGAAAAAGCTTAATAACGCTCGGTGCAGGTGGGGTTTTATTAAATGTGACTTATTTGAAAATCTTATAAAAATTGCGGATTATGCAACAGCTTGTTACATTAAGTTAAATTATTTAATTATCTCTTTACGAACGAGCGCATTTTTGAAGAACACTGACCAATAGATCAACGAAATTTCAACAAATTAATTGCTTTATTACTTTATTACTAATGGTCGCAACCATCGCTTTACAGACAACTAAAATAAGCTTATTTGTGAATTGATATTTTGGTGGATGCGCCGGTAACTTAATTACGCGAATATGGCGGCATTCGTTCGCTAAGAGTTACATTTTTATAAGGGAATCGTATCACCAAACAATAAATAATTATTGTTAGAAATTGGTTGGCCTTGGATTTATCCTATAGAAAATGATTGACTAAAACTTTAGCATCGGAATATTCTGGAAACGGGTATTTTGAAACTTAATTTTCTTAAATATTGGATTGATAAGGCTGTTACTTGGTGAAATTCCATAATATATGTGGTAAGTAAAACACGTGTGTTGAGAATTTTCACAAATTTTTAATGTCGAGACACTGCGACATATGTTTCGCACACAATGGCTTCATCAGGCAGATTACATTAAAAATTTGTGAAAATTCTCAACACGCGTGTTTTACTTACCACATTAATTTTTTTAAATTATTATTTGTAATAGAAGCAAACGAAAACTGGCGTGTAAGCACTGGCGGGAAAATGTTAAAAAATAAATGTCAATTTTGTGTTTTTACTTTCTCCGTTACGAAGTACGAGAAAGTATTGTGATCGTAATTTTTTTTTCAAAAAATTTTTTTACGGAAATTTTTGGTGTCCCTAGATGCCATTTCAATAATTTCTGGAAATTTTTTTTTTGTGTCTGTGTGTGTGTCTGTGTGTGTGTCTGTGTGTGTGTGTGTCTGTGTGTGTGTGTCTGTGTGTGTGTGTGTGTCTGTCTGTGTGCGCTGTATCTCAAAAAATAATAGAGCAATTAATAGGAAACTTTGAACATACGTCTTATTTGATAATCCGAAGAACTGAAAAGCTTTTGGTAAAATTTAGTACACCGGAAGTGGGTGTTTACCTTAACTGTTTTTTGTTTTTTGCCAATATTTTCTCAAATATGAAAAATATCACAAGAATATTTAAACAAACATTGAAGACAATAAAGAAATGCACATCTTTTGCTTAAAAATATTTTTCATAAAATCATTGCTATTCGAGAAAAAAATGTATTATTATTTTTTTAATTTTTGGTTTATAATTATGAAACGATAATAGTTACAGCAAATTGATGTGAATAATAATTGTAGAGAATGCCAAAATGAACAACTTCTAAAGAATAAGTTTTTTTCGAAATCTCGTTAGTTTTTGAGTAAACCGAGTTTTTGAATTTGAAGTATAATTTTTCCATCTTTCATAACTTTGACGTTTTAAACGTCAGTTTCATCCGAGTTTGCGCAACGCTCGATGTACATTTAAAATATGATTTAAATTGAAAATAAACCATGAAAGCGTAAATATAAATGATACCATCAAGTCGGAGAAAGTAACATGATGGCCACATCACCATTTTTTATTTTATTTTTCATTAAATTCTTTTGAACATTTGTTTCGAGTACACCTCCCTTAGTTACATTCCGGATACTCCACTGTGTAAAATACCAACATTTATATTTTGATACGTCGTAGATGCAAAAATAAAAATGGTGATGTGGCCATCATGTTACTTTCTCCGACTTGATGCTATAATTTATATTTACACTATTGTGTTTATTTTCAATAGAAAAATGACACTACTCAAATAATTTTGGTTTTTTAAAATCCAATAATTTTCAAGCGAGTTACAGATTTTTGAAATTTTTGATTTTCACGTACATTGGAGGAAGAAAAATTAAGAAAAAAATAGTAAACGTATCGGAAAAATTACACAAAAATTAATCTTTATTAGCAAAATGACACTCTACTCAAATAATTTTGGTTTTTTAAAATCCAATAATTTTCAAGCGAGTTACAGATTTTTAAAATTTTTGATTTTCACGGAGTCAAATTTGTACATTGGTGGAAGAAAAATTAAGAAAAAAATAGTAAACGTAACGGAAAAATTACACAAAAATTAATTTTTATTGGGAAAATGACACTCTACTCAAATAATTTTATTTTTTTTAAATACAATAATTTTCAAGCGAGTTACAGATTTTTGAAATTTTTGATTTTCACGGCGTCAAATTTGTAGATTGGAGGAATAAAAATTAAGAAAAAAATAGTAAACGTAACGGAAAAATTACACAAAAATCAATCTTTATTGGGAAAATGACACTCTACTCAAATAATTTTGGTTTTTTAAAATCCAATAAGTTTCAAGCGAGTTACAGATTTTTAAAATTTTTGATTTTCACGTACATTGGAGGAAGAAAAATTAAGAAAAAAATAGTAAACGTATCGGAAAAATTACACAAAAATCAATCTTTATTGGGAAAATGACACTCTACTCAAATAATTTTGTTTTTTTAAAATCCAATAATTTTCAAGCGAGTTACAGATTTTTGAAATTTTTGATTTTCACGTACATTGGGGGAAGAAAAATTAACAAAAAAATAGTAAACGTATCGGAAAAATTACACAAAAATTAATCTTTATTGGGAAAATGACACTCTACTCAAATAATTTTGGTTTTTTAAAATCCAATAATTTTCAAGCGAGTTATAGATTTTTAAAATTTTTGATTTTCACGGCGTCAAATTTGTACATTGTAGGAAGAAAAATTAAGAAAAAAATAGTAAACGTAACGGAAAAATTACACAAAAATTAATCTTTATTGGGAAAATGGCACTATACTCAAATAATTTTGGTTTTTGAAAATCCAATAATTTTCAAGCGAGTTACAGATTTTTGAAATTTTTGATTTTTACGTACATTGGAGGAAGAAAAATTAAGAAAAAAATAGTAAACGTAACGGAAAAATTACACAAAAATTAATTTTTATTAGGAAAATGACACTCTACTCAAATAATTTTGGTTTTTTAAAATCCAATAATTTTCAAGCGAGTTACAGATTTTTGAAATTTTTGATTTTCACTGCGTCAAATTTGTACATTGGAGGAAGAAAAATTAAGAAAAAAATAGTAAACGTAACGGAAAAATTACACAAAAATTAATCTTTATTGGGAAAATGACACTCTACTCAAATAATTTTGGTTTTTTTAAATCCAATAATTTTCAAGCGAGTTACAGATTTTGAAAATTTTTGATTTTCACGGCGTCAAATTTGTACATTGGAGGAAGACAAATTAAGAAAAAAATAGTAAACGTAACGGAAAAATTACACAAAAATTATTTTTTTTAGGAAAATGACACTCTACTCACACATTCTCGTACAAGAAAATAAAATTTCTAACCTCTTTTTATGTTTAAGATATATTTTATTTTATCCATTTCATTATAAATAATTTCCCTTAATTTTCATTATAAATAATTTCCCTTATTCCCGTTACGCTACTGTGCGCCGAGCAGAAACTTTTAAATTTGCCGAACGCATTCGGAGCTATTCGGGCTGCACCGCTCTCGCCATCCAATCAAGTCCGGACTTGCAGACAAAACGCCGTCGACTGTCCCTCCGTCCTTGTCTTACCCTGCGACACCCCGCGCGTTCCATTTCACTCGACCACAGTAGTAGTAGTGGCGCGCGGTGCTGTTTCATTCCCGTATTTGAAATGTGTTTTTCAATGAATTTCGAGTATTTTTTAATACAATCAGTGAGTGTATTAGCTGAAAGTGTAGTGTAAACGCGGACAAGTAATACAGACAAACATTTTCGCATTAGTGCAACGCGAAATGAAGAAATTTCGGTGATGCATTTTCGCCCGCCGCCGAGAGCAAGCGAAAATGGGAAAATCTGAGGAAGCGACGTGGACAACGTTAAGAACATTTAAAATGCGATGTGTTACAACTAGTAACGTGCAGTTTCGAAATTTGCAAGATTTGCAGAGTTTATAAAACTAGAAAATACGTGTGATTCATGATTCGACGTATGAAGGTGACTTTTCTTGACTGATAATGCTGCCGGCGGATCACAGTCTAAACGTCGCCGAATCACGATCGATTGTTATCTCGGAAACGGTTTATTGATTATTTCCATCCATCCCGAAGAGAGGTGCAACGTCTTCACGAGAACTTCCGATCACATCTTTAGCAGGTCTGGAGAGGATTTAAGGTAGGTTAAGTTTAAAAATTAATTAAAGGAAAATGAAAAATATGTGTAATTTTTTTTGGACTTAATATTATTAATAAAACCTTGTGGAATATTTGGGGCCGAAAATATCGAATTTAAACTAGGCCTTACAGTGACTTTTGATTTTTTTTTAATTGACCAAATTTTATAATAGTGTCAAGTTTAAAAATTATTTAAACAAATTGAAAAATATGTATCAGTATTTGGTAATTATTTCCCTATGGGAAGCACTTTTGATTGACCTTCTAAATAGGATCATTCGACGCGTTTTTGCAAGACAAACAACTTTTTCCTTAAACAAAATCGGTGCTCGTTGTTTGTTAAAAAATGGTGATGTGGCCATCATGTTACTTTCTCCGACTTGATGGTATTATTTATATTTACGCTTCCATGGTTTATTTTCAATTTAAATCATATTTTAAGTGTGCATCGAACGTTTCGTACACTCGGATAAAACTGACGTTTAAAACGTCAAAATTATGAAAGATGGAAAAATATACAAAAATTCAAAAACTCAGTTTACTCAAAAACTAAAGAGATTTCGAAAAAAACTTATTCTTCATAAATTGTTCATTTTGGCATTCTCTACAATTATTATATAAATTTGCTGTAACTATTAGCGTTTCATAATTGTATACCAAAAATGAAAAAAAAAATAATAAATTTTTTTCTCGAATAACAATGATTTTATGAAAAATGTTTTCAAACAAAATAATCGCATTTCTTTATTGTCTTCAATATTTGTTTAAATGTTTTTGTGATATTTTTCATATTTAAGAAAATATTGGCAAAAAACAAAAAACAGTTAAGGTAAACACGCACTTCCGGTGTACGAAATTTTACCAAAAGCTTTTCAGTTCTTCGGATTATCAAATAAAACTTATGTTCAAAGTTTCATATCAATTGGTCTATTAGTTTTTGAGATACAGCGCGCACAGACACACACACACACATACAGACACACACACACACACACAAAAATTTTTTCTAGAAATTGTTGAAATGGCATCTAGGGACCCCAAAACGGATATTTCCGTAAAAAAATTTTTTGAAAAAAAAATCACGATCACAATACTTTCTCGTACTTCGTAACGGAGAAAGTAAAAACGTAATAATCGAACGAAAATACTTAAATATTAATTTTTTGAATTCAAATAGTGGCAGAATAACCAACGCATCGAGCGGAAATATTTACAATTTAATTTTTTGCCACGGAGAGTTCAAACAGTGGCAGAATAACTAAAAAAAAAACACTCGGTCTATAACATGTAGGTTTTAGGCTAATAAACGCAATCACTATTGTTAAATTTAGAACGCCATAATAATGATAAAAAATGGTGATGTGGCCATCATGTTACTTTCTCCGATTTCACGATTAGACCAAAACCTTGAAAATGCTGGCAAAAAATAAAAAATCGCTGCTTCAGGTTAAAAATCTAAAATATTTGCCAATCAAAAATTCGCTGATGGAAATCAATAATTAAACAATAAAACTAAAATATAGGCCCAAAAAATCCAAATATCGAAAAATATGGCCTAAACATAAAAAAACGCAAACTAAAAAATCAATTATTTAGGCTAAAAATAAAAAAAATTGGAATAAATTGAGGCGAAAACCAGGTAAAGATCTAAAATATGGGACAAAAATATGCAGACCAAAATATTGTAAATTCAAGTAAAAGAAAAAATATTTAGCTAGCCCCTAAAATAATTATTTGGCTCAAAATAAGTTTCCGACCAGAAACTTGAAAAGAATGCAAAAAATAAACAAATAAAAAACAATAATTCAGGTTAAAAATCTAAAGTAGAGGGCAAAAAATCAAAAACCGACCAAAAAACTCGAAAGTAGCGGCAAAAAAATCGCGCATAAAAATCAATAATTCAGATTAGAAAATTTAAAATACGAGTATAACACAAAAAAGCTAAAACCAACAATTAGGACGTAAATATCAAAAATGCGGACCAAAAAAATCGAAACTTTTAACACACAACCTAAATTTTCACGCCAAAATAAAGAATATTTAGGACAAAATAAAGAATATTTAGGTAAAAAATCAAAAATTTGGAATAGAAAACGAAGTTACAGGCCAGAGATCCAAAAATGCAGATAAAAAAATTCGAGTAAAGGAAAAATAGTTTGCTGTTTTCACCTTCAAAATAACCCAGTAGCTCAAAGTAAGTTTCTAAAAAGAAACTCAAATTGAAAATAAAAAAATCTAAAATATGGGCCAAGAAAACAGAAAATTAGACCAAATACCGAAAATTTGGGACAAAAAATTTAAAAAAGCAGCCAAAATAAAGAATATTTAAGCCAAAAATCAAAACTTTAGAAAAAGCAAGAAATTACAGGCCAAAGATCTAAAAATGCAGATAAAAAATTCAAGTAAAGAAAAAATAGTTTGCCATTTTCACCCTCAAAATCAGGGATATTTTAGCTCAAAGTAAGTTTCCGAACAGAAACTAAAATTGAAAATTTAAAAATTTAAAATATAGTACAAAAAAAAAACAAAATTTAGACCAAATACCGAAAAATTGGGGCTAAAAATAAAAAATGCAGATTAAAAAATCGAAATCTTAATAAACAAATGGAAAATTTCAGCCAAATAAAGAAATCTTAGGACAGAAGATCAAAAATTTGGACCAAAAAATCGAAAATACAGGTCAAAATTTAACAATTGTGGCCAAAAAATCGAAAACATGGGCCTAAAAATAAAAAATGCAGACCAAAAAGTTAAAAAATCGAAAATCTTAATAAACAAATCGAAAATTTTGGCCAAATAAAGAAATCTTAGGACAAAAAATCGAAAATTTAGACAAAAAAAAATCAAAAATACAAGTCAAAATTCAACAATTGTGGCAAAAAATCGAAAATTAAGACCAAAAATCAAAAGAACTAGCTTAAAAATAACAATACCGACCAAAAAATTTTAAAATTGGGACCAAAATAAAAAATATTTATGAAAAAAAATCAAGAATTTAAAGGAAAAAAATCAAAGAAACGGGCAAAAAATCTAAAATACGAGCACAAAAATTCTAAAAATTATTTGCCCCAAAAATTACAAGCAAATTTATGTTAGTAGTAATTGTAGAGAATGCTAAAATAAACAACTTATAAAGAAAGAGTTTTTTTCGAAATCTCTTTAGTTTTTGAGTAAACTGAGTTTTTGAATTTGTGGTATAATTTTTTCATCTTTCATAATTTTGACGTTTTAAACGTCAGTTTAATCCGAGTTTTCACAACGCTCGATGTACATTTAAAATATGATTTCAATTGAAAATAAACAATGAAAACGTAAATATAAATGACTATGATACCATCAAGTAGGAGAAAGTAACATGATCGCCACATCACCATTTTTACTTTCTCCGTTACGAAGTACGAGAAAGTATTGTGATCGTGATTTTTTTTTCAAATTTTTTTTTACGGAAATATCCGTTTTGGGGTCCCTACATGCCATTTCAACAATTTCTGGAAAAAAAAATGTTGTGTCTGTGTGTGTCTGTGTGGGTGTGTGTGTCTGTGTGTGTGTGTGTGTGTGTGTCTGTCTGTCTGTGTGCGCTGTATCTCAAAAACTAATAAAGCAATTGATATGAAACTTTGAACATAAGTTTTATTTGATAATTTGATAAGAACTGAAAAGCTTTTGGTAAAATTTCGTACACCGGAAGTGGGTGTTTACCTTAACTGTTTTTTGTTTTTTGCCAATATTTTCTTAAATATGAAAAATATCACAAAAACATTTAAACAAACATCGAAGACAACCAAGAAATGAACATCTTTTGCTTGAAAATATTTTTCATAAAATCATTGGTATTCGAGAAAGAAATTTATTATTTTTTTTAAATTTTTGTTTTATAATTATGAAACGATAATAGTTACAGCAAATTTATGTTAATAATAATTGTAGAGAATGCCAAAATGAACAACTTTTAAAGAATAAGTTTTTTTCGAAATGTCGTTAGTTTTTGAGTAAACCGAGTTTTTGAATTTGAAGTATAATTTTTCCATCTTTCATGATTTTGACGTTTTAAACGTCAGTTTCATCCGAGTTTACGCAACGCTCGATGTACGTTTAAAATATGATTTCAATTGAAAATAAACCCATGAAAAGTAAGTAACATGATGGCCACATCACCATTTTTTCTTAGAAGAAGATTACAAGGGTGTTATGATTTTCGAATATCATGTTGTACACATTAATATTATAATGCTTGTAACGCTGAATATTAATTTCATCAAAATTTCAATTTTAATATAAACTTTGTTGGTTCATTTTCACATGAATATGAATTCGCGCATAATTTAACAAATTTCCCGGGCGCGCATTTACATGGCATGTACTGAATAATTCCACGACATTAATCATTTTCCCAAAAGGAAAAGATACGGAGCCATTAGAAAGTTTTATCATTAAAATCCATTAATCAGGCCCGCCCATCACACAAAATACCCGAATGCATCCACGAACAATGGACCGGCGAGGATTACGGAAACATCGGCTCCGCCGGTTTTAATTGAAACCATCGAGAACAAATATTCGGCATTAATGATTACGGCGAAATGGAAACTGTGCGAAACGAACTGCTCGAGATTTAAATTTTGACGAAGGTATAATTAACAGGGCCGCCCGGTGCTGAAGTGTAGGTTTTACCACTCGCAAAATTAGGAGCAGCGCTATTTTAAGACGATCGATGAAGAAAAACTTGACATAAATTAAAAGTTCCACTATACAAGACCACTCCTCAGACAAACTTCATAATGTTGTAATTTTCTCCGCCTAGAATTTTATTGTTATAAACAAAGAATAATATTTTTTAGTTAAATATAAATTTTAGTAGTAAGTTCAGCAAACTCTGGTGATCCTCTGAAAATAATTTTGATGCTGCTAACCCTTTTGCTTTAAGAATTCTCTATTAATATAAAATAATATTTTTGCTACTTCGTTTTCATTATGCTGCGTAATGTAGGAATCCACATTCGTGATTCATCCTTATCTAAAACACTTATGATAATTGCTAAGACGAAACTGAATTCTTATAAGGGATGATATGAGAATTTTTATGGTACGGTCTCTTTTAATAATAAAGGTCCAGCGGCGAATGTTGCAAAAGTCCGGGATTAATAAAAGGGGTTGGATGCGTTTATAAAGGAATGTGTCCGGTCATCCGGGAACCGTTATGCGGTTTCTTATCATTCTTTGGGGGCCATCAATCATCCTGAACTTTGACCTCGCCACCGGAACTCGCACGTGTGCTGCATTACTGCCCATACACACCATTAGCATATAATTTATAGGCTTGTTATTTCCCAGCTTTTTTTTTCATTATCGAGGAAATTATAGCGCACGGATGGAAGATCATCCATCATTTGTTGAGGTGGTGGTTTGCAAATATAGTTATCGCAATGTGCTAAACCTCATAACTCATTATCTTTTATCAATTTCCGAATTTTCCCAGAAAAATACATTAAATTTTTTAACAATTACATTTTCATGGGATGACTATCTAATATCTTTTTATAACAACTGCTGTCGTCCACAGCAATCATTTTATTAAAAATACAATATAAATATAAATATTAACGTGCCAAGAGTGGCTTCAAGAAACCCAAGTCTATTTAAGTATTCCAAAACGAATACCACGTCTCACTTTAATTCACCAATGATACGGATGGCAAGATTATATGGCACAGTACAACATTCAGTTGATATTTTCAATGACACCATTTCTTTGTATCGTCGAGCAATCACAAGTATAATCAAATAATTTGTAGGTATCTTAAGTTGGAGTATTAGCTTACATTACGTTTTCATCTAAACTGCAAATAGGTATTATTGGTTTGGGTACTTATCGCTGTGGTTAATTTATTTCCATTATTACGTTTACTTTCTTTTTAATGTTTACAATTTATTTTGTATATCATATTATGTACTATGTATTTTTAGTGTGAGTGTATGTGTGTATGTGTGTGTGTATGAGTTGATTTGTATATGAATATATATCTTTTAAGTATTTTTTCCCTGTAATTGGATTGTAGTTATCTGTTGGGAAAATAAATATATATTATTATTATTATTATTATTATCCATATATTAGTGTTTGATTAAGTTTGAGGAAAACTTTCTTTCAAAAAACAAAAATTCAGAATGGATTATATCGATTTTCTCAGAAATTATCAATGATACAAAAAAATGTTTTAGATAAAAGCTGAACGGTTTGGAGGGGAACATAGGGAAGTTACATAGTGACCTTGGTTTGACCTTACGTAAGGTCAGGTGAAATTCAAAGTTCGCACTGTATCTCAAAAACGAATCCAGGAATTATCATGAAACTTTGAACATAAGTCTTATTTGATAATCCCTAGAAAATTAACGCTTTTGGTAAAATTTCGTACACCGGAAGTGCATGTTTACCTTAACCGTTTTTTGTTTCTTCACGATAATATTTTAATAATAATTGTAGATAATGCCAAAATGAACAACTTATATGGAATAAGTATTTTTCGAAATCTCTTTGGTTTCTGAGTAAATTTAATATTAGAATTTAAAGTATAATTTGTCATTTTCATCTTTCATAATTTTGACGTTTCAAACGTCAGTTTCATCCCATTTTACAAAACGCTCTATGCACATTTAAAATGTGATTTAAATTGAAAGTGCAAACATAAAGAATTATACCATCAAATCGGAAAAAGTAACACTATTTTTTATTTTTTTACTTTCTCCGTTACGAAGTACGAGAAAGTATTGTGGTCGTGATTTTTTTTCAAAAATTTTTTTTGCCATTATTTTAGAGTTGAGGTCGTATCTTAATTTGAGCTTGTGTTATTTTTGGGGCAAATTATTTTTAGACCAGAATTTTTGTCCTCGTATTTTAGATTTTTTGCCCGTTTCTTCGATTTGTGTCCTTTAAATTCTTGATTTTTTTTCATAAATATTCTTTATTTTGGTCCCAATTTTAAAATTTTTTGGTTAGTATTTTTATTTTTAAGCTAGTGCTTTCGATATTTGGTCTTAATTTTCGACTTTTGCCACAATTGTTGAATTTTGACTTGTATTTTTGATTTTTTTGGTCTAAATTTTTGATTTTTTGTCCTAAGATTTCTTTATTTGGCCAAAATTTTCGATTTGTTTATAAAGTTTTTCGATTTTATAACTTTTTTTTATTTTTAGGCCCGTGTTTTCGATTTTTTAGCCACAATTGTTGAATTTTGACTTGTATTTTCGATTTTTTGGTCCAAATTTTTGATCTTCTGTCCTAAGATTTCTTTATTTGGCTGAAATTTTCCATTTGTTTATTAAGATTTTCGATTTTTTAATCTGCATTTTTTATTTTTAGCCCCAAATTTTCGGTATTTGGTCTAAATTTTGTTTTTATTGTCCTATATTTTAAATTTTTAAATTTTAAATTTTAGTTTCTGTTCGGAAACTTACTTTGAGCTACAGGGTTATTTTGAGGGTGTAAATGGCAAACTATTTTTTCTTTACTTGATTTTTTTTATCTGCATTTTTAGATATTTCGCCTGTTATTTCTTGTTTTTTTCCAAAGTTTTGATTTTTGGCCTAAATATTCTTTATTTTGGCCTGCTTTTTTAAATTTTTTGTCCCAAATTTTCGGTATTTGGTCTATTTTTTTGTTTTCTTGGCCCATATTTTAGATTTTTTAATTTTCAATTTGAGTTTCTGTTCAGAAACTTGCTTTGAGCTACAGGGTTATTTTGAAGGTGAAAACAGCAAACTATTTTTCCTTTACTTGTATTTTTTTAACTGCATTTTTGGATCTCTGGCCTGTAACTTCGTTTTCTATTCCAAATTTTTGATTTTTGACCTAAATATTCTTTATTTTGTCCTAAATATTCTTTATTTTGGCGTGAAAATTTAGGTTGTGTGTTAAAAGTTTCGATTTTTTTGGTCCGCATTTTTGATATTTACGTCCTAATTGTTGGTTTTGGCTTTGTTGTGTTATACTCGTATTTTAAATTTTCTAATCTGAATTATTGATTTTTATGCGCGATTTTTTTGCCGCTATTTTCGAGTTTTTTGGTCGGTTTTTGATTTTTTGCCCTCTACTTTAGATTTTTAACCTGAATTATTGTTTTTTTCTATTTGCATTCTTTCGGAGTTTCTGGTCGGAAACTTATTTTGAGCCAAAGAATTATTTTAGGGGCTAGCTAAATATTTTTTCTTTTACTTGAATTTACAATATTTTGGTCTGCATATTTTTGGTCCATATTTTAGATCTTTACCTGGTTTTCGCCTCAATTTATTAAAAAAAAATTATTTTTAGCCTAAATAATTGATTTTTTAGTTTGCGTTTTTTTATGTTTAGGCCATAGTGTTCGATATTTCGGGCCTATATTTTAGTTTTATTGTTTAATTATTGATTTCTATCAGCGAATTTTTATATTTTTAACTTGAAGCAGCGATTTTTTATTTTTTGCCAGCATTTTCAAGGTTTTGGTCTAATTGTGAAATCGGAGAAAGTAAGATGATGGCCACATCACCATTTTTTTGTTGCATCAATACAAGAAAAATCGAAAACGGTGCACACTTTTCCAATCGCCTCGATGGGATTTGAACCCAGGACCTTCCTAATATTAAGCATCCCTTGTATCAATTAATCGAAATCCATTTTTTACCTTCAGCATTTTTTTTTCTCTATAATTTAATTGGATCGATACTAATCAAATAATAAAAGAGTTTACACCTTAGCAATCACTACGCATTGCGTTTTACGTTGATCCTTCTTCATTTCCAAGTGTAACAGTTTTCTTTTCGTATAATTTTATTGGATCAATACAGGAACGCATCGTGGAAACATTGTAACGGACCGTGTATTTCATTCGAACATTTTAACAGTGTCTGTTTTGGCAACAGGAATCGCCCATAAAAATTCATAACCAGTCAGGGCGAGGTGCCGTGAATGTCGCTGCTCCAAATTTATACCGCTTTTTATTGGAGATACCCCATGAACTCTGGCACTTTATTATTTCAAGAATCTTACACGAAACCACATTCCCATGCCATTGTTCACGTGAGAAATTTCAATTGAATATGGGTTGATTGATCTTGTATAAAAACGAGTTTACTGAGGAGTTTAGAAGCTTATATTATATATAATTTAAATTCTAGTTTGTTGTTCCTGATCGTATTTTCAATGCAAATTTACAAGTTAATTTTAAAACTTAATCTAATTTTGGTAATGCACTGGTGCTCAAGCATACAATGTTGAAAATGGGATGCAGGTACAGTATTACCGAGCACTCGAGACACGTGGAGGTAAAGTTTGCGCAGAGTGAGAAAGTATTGAAAGAACGCGAGCTAATTGAATTTAAGATGGTCACTGCGCAACACGTCTCGAGTGCTTGGTGTAACTCTACAACGTTTGCATGGTCAAAAGAAAAATATTAAAAATAAAGTTTATTAATTTATTTGATCCATAATGTTAACTTTCCAATAACTCCTTAACAACGAGTAACGTTAAGGTACTTTTTTTTTACTTAAGCATGAGCCATTCAGTCACAACGGATATTGTAATTTTTGAATTTGTATTTTTGGGATGAATAAATGAACAAATGAATAAATGAATAATGTCAGATGTATACACAACAACCATGGACCTGACCGAATACTTCTCGATCCCCGAAAATTTTTTCGGCCGGGCTGGGATTCAAACCCGCACGGCACGCGGTGCAACCGGCACAAGCGCTCGCCTGTACCCACTACACCAACGGGCCGCTCTCCAGGTACTTTTAATAACACTAGTGTTGTTATATGTATCTCAACGCAACTCGTTGCTATGGAGATATTAGCAAACAAACATGATTTCGCGTTATGACGCTTTTCATTAAACTCCTACGTCGCTCGTTCTTCCAAACTTTCCTCTCGTAATGTAAAAACCTTTATAACGTTACTTGTATTGTAAATTACTAAAATCATTTTGAAAATGTTATGTTTTGAAAATAATAACGATAATTAGATTTTGTGTCAATTAATCCTATAACATTTCACTAAATGCAGACAGCAATCAATTTCCTGCTGCTAATTTTACGGTAGCGCGCTCGCAAATTAAATAAACTGAAAAGTGTGTGCGCATATAAATTCCCATGTTGCAGTTACAATTATTAATGAATTGTGCAAGCACCGGCGCCATAAACAAGGGATAATTAATAAGCGAGACACGTTTCGCATAATAATTAAAGCGCAGCGGTCTCTGTATTACTTTAATTGCCAATAATCACGTAATGGTGAAGGTGAGGCCATCATCATCTTATTTGCTTAACTAAATCAACAACTGGCGCCTCGGGTTTTGCAATACCATTAATTGAAAATTATATAAGGTAATGTTATAAATAAACAAATTGTCTTTGTAATTGTTGTACAATTATAATTACTATAATGCTGGGTAGACTAAGGCGACAGGTGTTGAGGAAAAATGTTGCTTTCGAATTTTAGAATTAGAATAAATCAGAAATGTTCGTACGAAGAAATTGGAATCATTTAATTTTGAGCTTTGTTGGTCGATTTTTTTGAGCCCATCTTCAGGATTTGTTTGTAAATGAACCATATAAGCAGTTTAGACACGGTTTCTATCAGATCTCGAATTTTTGAAGGAGATGACTTTGGCCGTGCCTTTGTTAAAAAAATGGTAGCCGTGATTCAGCATTTCAGCAGGTCATCTGAAACAAAGAAGTAGATATTTTTCTTAATTGTTAGGACATTTTTCGATCGTTCAGTTTCCTTAAAAGATTCTCAAAATGACGGACGTATGACCAATTTTTTTTCGTCAAAATTTTGAGAAACGATGGCCAACGTAGAAACGATTAAGAAACATATATGCTCCTGTAATTCACACAACCTGGAAATGCTGAATCACGGCTACTGTTTTAGCTTCATTTTCTGACCGAGACGCGGTTAAAGCAGGTCACCAAGGTCAACGAAATAATAAATTATTTAAGCGTTTTAAAATCCAACTTTTAATTTGAACACCCTTTACTATGTTTTGATGTTTACATCAACATGAAAATCAAAACTACGATTTTGGAGGCATGAGATTTGGAAAACATGTCTTTAAATTAATATTTTGAAGGGTGCAATTGATCTCCATTGCGCACCCCTGTGGAGTGAATTTAACCAACAGTTGCACCATATCTACAATCAGATAAGAAGCAGAAGGGTTCCTTGTATGGCTCAGGAATTTACGATGACGTGAAATTTAAAAAAAAAACTTTTAGCGAGTTTTTCTCAAAAGAAGGTTTTTCAAGTATGTTATAATGATAATTTGAAGACGGATCAACCAATCTACCTTTTTTAATTAGAAGATCGTTGCTGATCCGATTTTTAAAATTTCGATTCTTTCTATTTTTTTTTAACAAAGAAAAGTGAAATTTTTAGCAAAAATCGACACTTTAACTTTGAAGGTCCACTATTTTGGTTAAAATTCGAATTTAAAGAATGGTGATGTGGCCATCATATTACTTTCTCCGACTTGATGGTATCATAGCCATTTATATTTACGTTTTCAAGGTTTATTTTCAATTGAAATCATATTTCAAATGTACATCGAGCGTTGTGTAAACTCGGATGAAACTGACGTTTAAAACGTCAAAATTATGAAAGATGGAAAAATTATACTTCAAATTCAAAAACTCAGTTTACTCAAAAACTAAAGGGATTTCGGAAAAAAACTTATTCTTTATAAGTTCTTAATTTTAGCATCCTCTACAATTATTATTAAATAAATTTGCTGTAATTGTTATCGTTTTATAATTATAAACCAAAAATAAAATAAATTTAAAATACATTTTTTTCTCGAATAACGAGAGAAAAATTAATTATTTTTTTAAAATTTTTGTCATTATACCGATCAGTAATTAATTTAAAAAAATGGTGTAAACAATACGAAGCTAGATAACAGTTAAAAATGTTTATATGCAGGTCACAATCGAAACATAATCAAAAATAATGATGGACATAATCGAATGATTACTATTCGAATTAATCTGAAAATAGATTATTCATTCGAATGATTATTCGAATGATTATTCGAGTGATCATACGACTGATCATTCGAACGATCTGAAAATCGATTATTCATTCGAATAATAATTCAAGTAATAGTTCGAATGATCACTGGAATTATTGTGGCTCAAATACTTTTGATTATGATTTGAATGCGAGTGACATATGTACACTTTTAACTTTTATCTAGTTTCTTAGTGTATACACAATTTTTTTAATTTATTTCCATTTTGTATTATTTTCCACTCTAAATTGGTTTGCAGAAATGTTTAATATTCAAGCGTAAACACCGCCCTAGAGCGAAAATATTTAGTAGAAATCGGACAATGCATTTTTTGAGTTGATACTATTTTTACAGCTGTCACTTGTCCCCAAAACCCGCCTTTTATTTTCCATTCAAAGTCAATGGTTTGCGAGGGTTTAATTTTCTAGCGAAAGCTGTGCCTGGCGCAAACATCTTTAAGCAGTTAATTGTAGATAATGGAATTGTCGTTCAGTTGACATCATTTTGACAGCGGTCACTTACTTTCAAACCGAGCAATAAATTCGTTAAAATCGTTCAATAAAAAGATAAGTTTTGAATGATATATATTCGAATACGGATTGACATAATGATATTTCAATAATAGTCATTCGAATGCCCATTCAAATTATCCAAATACTTTGGTAGGTTTCGAATAATTTATTCGAGTAGAATGAATAATCGAGTACCGATAACTCGAATGATCATTCGAATTAATAATTGAGTACCGATCATTTGAATGATCATTCGAATTATAAAAATAAGTTCTCGACATAATCGAATGAATCGATTATCATTATTCGATTGATCCCATCACTAATCAAAAGTATTTGAGTCGCGATAATTCGAATATGTCTATACCTTTCGAAAAATAAAATTATTCGATTTACGATCATTCCTCAATTATTCCTCGAACTATTATTTTAAAGATCATTCAAATGATCATTCGAATGTACAATCAATTTTCAGATTAATTCGAATGATCATTCGAATAAATTCGATTGTTCGTTCGAATGATCATTCGAATAATTATTCGAATGATCATTCAAACAATCGATTTTTAGTTTAATTCGAAAAGTAATCGTTAAAATATGTCAATCACTACTTACATAGATATGCGCCGCTCTATAGTCCGTGACATTCAAGTCATCGTACTTGTATAATAAGTTGCCTAACACGAAGTAAGACATATAAATAAAATATATTTCAGGTAACGTTTATCTCAAATTATGTGTAATGCAATGTAATAACCTAGCAGGCAATATATTCTCAAAAAAATGTATAAATCATATTCGAAACATTTTCATATTTGATGGCAAAAACAAATCACTGGTAAATGTCATGTAACATGGCATTGTCAGTTTTTTCATTGATGATCATAAATTATTTGAAAACGTCATATATTGGTAATAAAAAATAAAAACTATTCAAGCTTAACTCGGAAAATGGTTGGTCGTGCCAATGTAAGGTGTATAATTTCATTACCATGTTCTATAAAAATAAGTTGAGTTTTGAAAAAACCCTAATATATGCTAAATTATTGATACCCCCTAAAATTATTCCCACTTGCAACGTTTATGATAAAATTGATACTGACAAATCGATTTTATGACATTCACCAGTGTTTTGTTTTCACCATCTACTTACTTCGATCATGTACACGCTATGAACGCTAATAAATCTAATGACATTTAATACAAAAAAATGGCATAATTTAATTGGGCCAAATAGTGGTTTCTTTTTGAAAATTTAAAAAAAAATGAAAAAACATTTTTTTGTATATTATTGTTTTTTTCAAAGGAGTAAACATTCCCATTATTTATGGAACACGATTTCTTTCATGTGGCTGCGTCGACTGGCTTAGCAATAGCGCATCCTGTCAACCCAATTTTCCAAGACCTTGGTGACGGTTTCTGGCTCTATCTCACGAATGGCTTGCTCGATAGTTGCCTTAAGGGCCTGGATCGGTAATGGATTGTTCGCATAACATCGGCCCTTCGCGGCACCCCTAAAAAAAGTCTAGCGGCGTCATATCGCAGCTCCGAGGTGGCCAATCCAGACATAGCAGAGACGGCTGATAACACGATTACCGAATTGGTAATTGTGACATGGGCTGTGTTGCATGGTGCGCCATCCTGCTGAAACCATGGCTCGTTCAAGTCCATGTCTTCAATTTCCGACCACAAAAAATCATTTATCATGCCTCTGTAGCGCTCGGCGTTTCCAGCAACATTTTCAAAGAAAATGGGCCAATGATGCCACCACTCCAAAATCTGCACCAAACTGTCACTCTCGGAGGATGCATTGGCTTGATGATCACATGAGGCTTTTCCGATCCCCAGATGCGGTAGTTTTGCTTGTTAACATAGCCGCTGAAATTTCGGCCAAAACTTCCTTTCAATTTGGGCCATACAGCATTGACTTTGGAAATAAGTTTGCATTATTTTCCAACGCTGTTCAAGCGTAAAGCGATTCATTTCGTTACGCGGAGATATGATACTGACTTTCTGTCAAGATTTCGAGCGGGAAAGAGCCGCCACTATCAAAATAAAATATATTTAAAAAAAACAAACATTATTTTACCCACCCGTTGGTATTGCACTTTTTTGATTGGTTTATTATAGTGTTTTAACGGCATCTCATCTTTAGGGTAGCAAACCGCAGTAAGTGTGCATTTCCGTGTCACAATCTGCTGTCCGATGCTAGAGATACGATGACGGTAAAACGCTCGAGCCAACAATTTCGGCACCTCTGTGGGTTATTTCTAGAGAGCCTACTTTTTAAACACTTTATTTTCTTTTGGCGCGCGTGCGCAAAGGGATACGCGCCAGCTGGCTAGAAGCGGGCATATTGCAGACGCGGATCTCGACGGCACTGTACGGCTCTACATTACTGTATCATCAATCGCGGAACACATGCCTACAAAATCCGACTAATCATTTGTTAAACTCTTAGTAGAGTTTTACCAAGCACTCGAAGAATGTTGCGCAGTAACCATCTTAAATTCAATTGGCTCCGGAGATCTGTTGTCGCGTTCTTCGAATACTTTCTCACTCTGCGCAAACTTTACCCCAAACGTCTCTGTAATGCCGTAATTGCGATTCCCCATCACCTGATTGGTACTGAACTGATGAGAACTAATAGCCCAAAACCGGTCTCTAGTTCGCTGCTGATGGGTAACGATAATTTATCTTTGCACTTGTTTGATATTGAATTGTATATTGCGTCGTAAACATTCAACTAATTGTAAGTATATTACGTGGTTACAAATTTAATTAATTCTGTATTTATTCAATTAACTCTATTATTGGTAATATATTTATAAATGCGCTGTTTACGTTTGCAACAAACAACAATTACAATAATATATTTACTACTGCGAATACTTATTATGTATCTATGTTCTGTTTTTTTTCTCTTTGCTGGTATGTGAAAGTGGTGAAGTGCAATCCGTTTATCGAATAGTAATTAAGTCCATTTGAAATTGCATTCCTGTTTAACGGAGGTCATATTATGTATTTTTTTTTTCTTCATGGTGTGGGTGTCATCAGGAATTTGTTTTTAAAGGGGAGATATGGTATCGGTGGAATGGCTCTTGTAAATGGAAATGTTGTTAAATGGTTTCTTTCTTTATAGTTATCGAAAGTGTGTAATAATGGATTGGAAGTCCGTTATTCGTAGTTTTAATGGTCGTAGGGTGTTTAGTGATGTTGCTTTAATTTTAATATATTTTTTTCTTCTGTTGCAGGCCTGATTTTGGAGATCATCTGGTGGTAAGTTTATTTTTTCAATTAATTAGGCACATTTTGCAAGTGGGAGAAAAACTTAAATTTAGGAATTCTCTGTAATTGAAGTAACGAAACAATTTTTCGCTAATTTTAAAATCACTTTGCAGAAAAACTAATATTTCCAAATTTTATTTCTCCAAAAACTGTTAGTTTTGAAGAAATTAAAAAAAAGTACAGTAATAGGAAATTCCTTCTATATTCTTGATCTTATAGATAACATTATTTTTTAGAAAAATTTTGGTGTATCAATCTATAATTGTCATCCATAGACGCGTTTAAAGATTTATCTTCAAAAACTGTTAGCAATTGAAGAAATTAAAAAAAATGTACAGCAATAGAAAACTCCTTTTATAAACTTGATTTATATTAATCTTATAGGTAATATTACTCTTCAGAAAAGTTTTGGTGTATTAATTTATATTGCCATCCATAGACGCATTTCAAGATTTATCTTCAAAAATTGTTAGTAATTAAGGAAATGAAAAAAAGTACAGTAATAGGAAATTCCTTTTATATTCTTGATTTATATTAATCTTATAGATAACATTACTCTTTAGAAAAGGTATGGTGTATCAATCTATAATTGCCATCCATGATGCGTTTCAAGATTTATCTTCAAAAATTGTTAGTAACTGGAGAAATTAAAAAAAAAGTGCACAGTAATAGGAAACTTTATATTAATCTTGTAGGTAACATTACTCTTTAGAAAAGTTATGGTGTATCAATCTATAATCCATAGATTCATCACTCTTTGTATTAATTCTTCTAGCTATGTAAACAAAACGTAATCATTTGAGTTATTTTAAACAAGAATTCATTTATTCCGCCGTTAAATCCACAGAAATTTCCAGCCACCCGTGCTGCGGCATAAATAGTTAGAATTTCACTTCCATTTTCAATTGAACTTTTCGCCAACCTTGCGATTTTCGCGTTCACCGTTTGTTTGCATTATCCAGTCTGCGAGGAGCGAGAGAAAAACTTTAATCGGACAGTCTCCCCTCTCCAATCTGTTTGTACAGAGTTTCGCAATATCGTCGTCGGCAATATTTGCCTTTATGTAGATAAATACGGACCACGGGGAAAATTGTGTATTGTTCGAGACGCCTTGGCGAAGTGTCCAATATTCCAAACATAATACACTTTTTTCGTCGTGGAAAATCACCGCAATTTGTCAATCCTGGCTTTTTTTTGCCGGGGTGCATTCTCCGACAATGATGTATGAATGTCTGCTGCAGCACCGACGTCGCTTTCAAATTTTCCTTTTATATCCTTTAGTCGCGTCGATGATGGATCGGTGGATGTGTAGTCGGGAGGAAAATTTTGTTCCTTAAATATATTCTATCAATATTCATATACCTGCAAATAATGCAAGACAGTGAATAAATATTAAGAAAATGTTATCTTTGTGGTGACTGCCTGGACCGGAATAGGAAAACAAAAAAAACTGGCGAAAAAGTGTTTTTAAAAATTGATTAAAAGTTCTTGCTGAGCTTGAAAATACAGGTAGTGCCATGGCTCTTTGGCTCTATAAAACGAGCCGCCCCTGCTTAATTCGATGATTTGCAAATCTAATTTAATTTTTGTATATTTTCGTCAACACGTTTAATTTTTCACTCGAGTATTTCACAATTTGAAAAAAAATTCACAACTTTCGAAATAATCAGTGGATTTTCAAAAACTCTATTTAGTTTGATAAAACGATGATTTGCAAATCTAATTTAATTTTTGTAGAATTTAGTAGACACGTTTTTTACCTTTTTTAATTTTTAACTCGAGTATTACTCAATTCGAGATCTAAAATTTTCAAAAATTCACAATTCCCTAAATAATTCGTGGATTTTCAAAAACTCTATTTAGTTTGATAAAACAATGATTTGCAAATCTAATTTAATTTTTGTAGAATTTCGTCGACACGTTTTATATTTTTTTTAAATTTTTTGCTCGAGTATTACACAATTCGAAAATTAACATTTTCAAAAATTCAATACTCACGAAATAATTGGTGGATTTTCAAAAACTCCATTTAGTTTGATAAAACAATGATTTACAAATCTAATTTAATTTTTGTATAATTTCGTCAACACGTTTTATATATATTTTGATTTAATTTTTCACTCGAGTATTTCACAATTTGAAAAAAAAAATTCACAACTTTCGAAATAATCAGTGGATTTTCAAAAACTCTATTTAGTTTGATAAAACGATGATTTGCAAATCTAATTTAATTTTTGTAGAATTTAGTAAACACGTTTTTTTACCTTTTTTTTAATTTTTAACTCGAGTATTACTCAATTCGAGATCTAAAATTTTCAAAAATTCACAATTCGCTAAATAATTGGTGAATTTTCAAAATCTTCATTTAGTTTGATAAAACGATGATTAGCAAATCGAATTTCATTTTTGTAGAAATTCGTCGACACGTTTTATATATGTTTTTTTAATTTTTTTTTGCTCGGGTATTACCCTATTCGAAAACTAGAATTTTCAAAAATTCAATACTCACGAAATAATTGGTGGATTTTCAAAAACTCTATTTAGTTTGATAAAACGATGATTTGCAAATCTAATTTTATTTTTGTAGAATTTAGTAGGCACGTTTTATATGTTTTTTAAAAATTTTAGCTCGAGTATTACACAGTTCGAGATCTAAAATTTTCAAAAATTCACAATTCGCGAAATAATTGGTGAATTTTCTAAAACTCCATTTAGTTTGATAAAACGATGATTTGCAAATCTAATTTAATGTTTGTAGAATTTCGTCGACACGTTTTATATTTTCTTTTATTTTTTTGCTCAAGTATTACACAATTCGAAAATTAACATTTTCAAAAATTCAATACTCACGAAATAATTGGTTTATTTTCAAAAACTCCATTTAGTTTGATAAAACGATGATTTGCAAATCTAATTTAATTTTTGTAGAATTTAGCAGACACGTTTTATATATTTGTTTTAATTTTTAACTCGAGTATTACACAATTCGAGACCTAAAATTTTCAGAATATCACAATTCGCGAAATAATTGGTGGATTTTCAAAAACTCCATTTAGTTTGATAAAACGATGATTTGTAAATCTAATTTAATTTTTGTAGACATTCGTCGACACGTTTTATATAAGTTTTTATTTTTTTGCTTGAGTATTACCCAACTGGAAAAATAAAATTTTCAAAAATTCAATACTCACGAAATAATTCGTGGATTTTCAAAAACTCCATTTAGTTTGATAAAACGATGATTTGCAAATCTAATTTAATTTTTGTAGAATTCCGTCGACTCGTTTTATATTTTCTTTTATTTTTTTGCTCAAGTATTACACAATTCGAAAATTAACATTTTCAAAAATTCAATACTCACGAATTACTTCGTTTATTATCAAAAACTCCATTTAGTTTGATAAAACGATGATTTGCAAATCTAATTTAATTTTTGTAGAATTTAGTCGACACGTTTTTTACTTTTTTTTATATATATTTTGATTTAATTTTTAACTCGAGTATTACACAATTCGAGATCTAAAATTTTCAAAAATTCACAATTCGCGAAATAATTGGTGGATTTTTAAAAACTCCATTTAGTTTGATAAAACGATGATTTGCAAATCTAATTTATTTTTTGTAGACATTCGTCGACACGTTTTATATTTTTTTTGCTCGAGCATTACATAATTGTAAAACTAAAATTTTTAAAAATTCACAACTAGCGAAATAATTGGTGCATTTTCAAAAACTGCACTAATTTGATAAAACGATTATTTGCAAATCTAATTTTGAATTTTGTAAACATGTTTCATATATTTTTTTTTCAATTTTTCATACGAGTATTACACAATTCGAAAACTAAAATTTTCAAAAATTCTCTATAAAACTCTATTTAGTTTGATAAAACGATGATTTCCAAATCTAATTTAATTTTTGTAGAATTTCGTCGACACGTTTTATATTTTCTTTTAATTTTTTGCTCGAGTATTACACAATTCGAAAATTAACATTTTCAAAAATTTAATACTCTCGAAATAATTGGTGGATTTTCAAAAACTCCATTTAGTTTGATAAAACAATGATTTGTTAATCTAATTTAATTTTTGTAGAATTTAGTTGACACGTTTTTTATTTTTTTTTGCTCGAGCATTACATAATTGTAAAACTAAAATTTTTAAAAATTCACAACTCGCGAAATAATTGGTGCATTTTCAAAAACTGCACCTAATTTGATAAAACGATTATTTGCAAATCTAATTTTGAATTTTGTAAACATGTTTCATATATTTTTTTTTCAATTTTTCACTCGAGTATTACACAATTCAAAAAATAAAATTTTAAAAAATTCACAACTTTCGAAATAATCGGAGGATTTTCAAAAACTCCATTTAGTTTGATAAAACGATGATTTCCAAATCTAATTTAATTTTTGTAGAATTTCGTCGACACGTTTTATATTTTCTTTTAATTTTTTGCTCGAGTATTACACAATTCAAAAATTAACATTTTCAAAAATTTAATACTCTCGAAATAATTGGTGGATTTTCAAAAACTCCATTTAGTTTGATAAAACAATGATTTGTTAATCTAATTTAATTTTTGTAGAATTTAGTCGACACGTTTTATATTTTTTTTGCTCGAGCATTACATGTAATTGTAAAACTAAAATTTTTAAAAATTCACAACTCGGGAAATAATTGGTGCATTTTCAAAAACTGCACCTAATTTGATAAAACGATTATTTGCAAATCTAATTTTGAATTTTGTAAACATGTTTCATATATTTTTTTTTTCAATTTTTCACTCGAGTATTACACAATTCGAAAACTCTATTTAGTTTGATAAAACGATGATTTGCAAATCTAATTTAATATATAATTTTATATATTTTTCCAATTTTTCACTCGAGTATTACCCAATTCGAAAACTAAAATTTTCAAAAATTCACAACTCACGAAATAATCGGTGGATTTTTAAAAACTGCACTTAATTTGATAAAACGATGATATGCAAATCTAATTTAATTTTTGTAGAATTTCGCCGACACGTTCTTTTATTTTTTGCTCGAGTATTATACAATTCAAAAATTAAAATTTTAAAAATTCACTACTCGTGGATTTTAAAAAACTGTACCTAATTTCAGTGGCGGATTGTGGAACATGTTGGTGGTAGATCCACCTATACAATATACCCCCACCCCCCTTTTGAACAAAGAAAGAACGATTAATCTTCCTAGACCAAAGTAACTGGCGAAAAAGTGTTTTAAGAATTAATTTAAAACTAGTGCCATGGCTCCTTGGCTCTATATCACGAGCCGCCCCTGCTATAGAGAGGAAAATAAACAACTAGACGAAAAAATTATTACTTATGAACACACGCTAATTCTTCTTATACAAAAACCTTTAATAAATTGGAGATAAATAAAGTAGTAACTGTATATACATACAATTATACTACATCTTTAAGTATTTTTAATGATTAAGTGTCTACTACACTTAATCGTAACGCACAACAAAGAGGATGTTACGACACGAATTACAATTACGCCGATGCGACATAACGCTAAATCATATGCGACAAAACGTTTACGCCGAATTAAACAGCACATTCATTGTGAATCACTTACATTCCACAGTCCCTTCTTCTAAAGATTCGCTTGTGAAACTATCTCTAAAAATAAATAGTAGCACCGGTATTTTGTTTGTTAAAATCACACGTGCCTAACCCCGGCTCTCCTTTGATACAAACTGTTTAACCGCGCACCATATAAAGCTCTTGTTTAATCTCGCCGACATAAATAAACAATCTCTTTCATCACTCCTCAATTTCTATTAAAATCCCCAGCACAGACCCTCGAAAAAATTCATCCACGGTGCCGAAATAATTGATGAACATCTGCATTAACGCCCACCCATCCATCGATGGAACAGTAAAGTGAACTTAATGCGCGACATAAAGCATTCAAATAAAACGGTTATCTGCACGGACGCCCCCATATTTGCAGAGCGCTCAAACACTTTGATTGCAATAAGGGTGCGACCTAAGTGCAACTGAAACTGTCGGAATACATTTGCGGAGGGTCCCAATTTTAACTACCCGTTTTTCCTTCGCTGGAAGGAAAAAATCTGCAGCTCCGTCACGTTCACGGGGAAAATATGTTGTTATGCCGAATAGTGCGATGTGGGGGTGATCATCCCCTTCGATTGAATTCTGATCAACGGCAGACTCACCCTCCTCGCACACTTCAACTTATAATATCGCGAGGGGAAAAATACACCTTATACTTTTAAAATCATGTTTGGGAAGCGTGTACGGATTTAACTAGATATTTATTTATTTATTTATTCAAAAGTATATTCATTTTACAATATTAATCGATTAAAACAATAATTAAAATAACACTACAACATAAATACAAAAGAAACAAATGAAATAACAAAGATATTACGATATTAATTTGACACATGCTCTGAGTAATCAAAATATTTTAAATGCCACTTAGGATGTTCTGTATCAGCGGCGGCTCGTTATGTAGAGCCAAGGAGCCATGGCACTACCTCTAATTTCAAATGAAACAATATTTTTTTAATTAATTCTAAAAACACTGATTTGTCATTTTAAATCTTAAAACGATACCTGCGAAAGATTCATGAGACGAGAAAAATGGCAACGCATTTATTTAAGAATACATCTCTTGAACAAATTAGCAGATTTGAAAAATTCTTCCAGAATTGTGTTTTGTGTTGTTATCTTGAAAACCAGTGATGGGGTATTCTAAGTTTTTTGGAGGTTTAATAAGATTATTGTATTTTGAGTAAATCTGAAAAGTTTCAAGTGTGTTATAGTTGTTTTTGTATTTTCTTTTCACTCCGAAGAAGTGAAACTTAAAAAATCCTAAGGGCTGTTCTCGGTCGGTAATCTTGAAAACTTGTGTTATTATTTGGGTATTATGGGTTTTTTAGAGGCTTATTATGATTAATGTATTTTGAGTAAATTTGGAGAGTTTCAAGTGTGTTGCACTTGTTTTTATATTTTTTCTTTCACTCGAAAGAAGTGAAACTTAAAATCCGAAAAACCCGTGATGGGGTTTTTTGAGTTTTTTAGAGGATTGTTAAGATTAGTGTATTTTGAGTAAATTTGGAAAATTTCAAGTGTGTTGCAGTTGTTTTCATAATTTTTTTTCACTCGTGCAAATTAAAAAATCTGAAGCGCTGTTCTCGGTCGGTTATCTTGAAAACCTGTGATGGAGTTTTTTGAGTTTTTGGAAGATGATTGTATTTTAAGTAAATTTAGAAAGTTTTAAGTATTTTACAGCTGTTTTTATATTTTTTTTCGCGTCAACAAAAAATGATTATAATTTTTCATAAATTTACACGAAAAATCGCAAAGGCAATCGACGGAATGTATTTGAATTATATACGAAATCACTCTTGAATTAATATTGAGTGATTTTGTAAAGTTTCAAGTGGATGAAAATTGTTTTTATATTTTTTTCGCGTCGACGAATTTGTTGCAATATTTTTCTAAATTTTATCTCCATTCACATTAAAATATTCTAAAATTTAGAAACAATGCATTTCTAATTTTTACGGAAATGTAGAATCACATGTGTTGTCAGTTGTTTTGGAAAGTTTCAAGTCGATGGCAATTGTTTTTATATTTTTTTCGCGTCGACGAATATATTGCAATTTTTTTCTAAATTTTATCTGCTTTAACATTGAAATATTCTAAAATTTAGAAACAATGCATTTCTAATTTTTACGGAATTGTAGAATCACATGTGTTGTCAGTTGTTTTGGAAAGTTTCAAGTCGATGGCAATTGTTTTTATATTTTTTCTCGCGTCGACGAATTTATTGCATTTTTTTAAATTTCATCTCCATTCACATTGAAATATTCTAAAATTTAGAAACAATGCATTTCTAATTTTTACGGAAATGTAGAATCACATGTGTTGTCAGTTGTTTTGGAAAGTTTCAAGTCGATGGCAATTGTTTTTATATTTTTTTCGCGTCGACGAATTTGTTGCATTTTTGTTAAATTTCATGTCCATTCACATTGAAATATTCTAAAATTTAGAAACAATGCATTTCTAATTTTTACGGAATTGTAGAATCACATGTGTTGTCAGTTGTTTTGGAAAGTTTCAAGTCGATGGCAATTGTTTTTATATTTTTTCTCGCGTCGACGAATTTATTGCATTTTTTTTCTAAATTTTATCTGCTTTCACATTGAAATATTCTAAAATTTAGAAACAATGCATTTCTAATTTTTACGGAATTGTAGAATCATATGTGTCGTCAGTTGTTTTGGAAAGTTTCAAGTGGATGGCAATTGTTTTTATATTTTTTCTCGCGTCGACGAATTTATTGCATTTTTTTTAAATTTCATCTCCATTCACATTGAAATATTCTAAAATTTAGAAACAATGCATTTCTAATTTTTACGGAAATGTAGAATCACATGTGTTGTCAGTTGTTTTGGAAAGTTTCAAGTCGATGGCAATTGTTTTTATATTTTTTTCACGTCGACGAATTTGTTGCATTTTTTTTTAATTTCATCTCCATTCACATTGAAATATTCTAAAATTTAGAAACAATGCTTTCTAATTTTTACGTAATTGTAGAATCACATATGTTGTCAGTTGTTTTGGAAAGTTTCAAGTCGATGGCAATTGTTTTTATATTTTTTCTCGCGTCGACGAATTTATTGCATTTTTTTTCTAAATTTTATCTGCTTTCACATTGAAATATTCTAAAATTTAGAAACAATGCATTTCTAATTTTTACGGAAATGTAGAATCATATGTGTTGTCAGTTGTTTTGGAAAGTTTCAAGTGGATGGCAATTGTTTTTATATTTTTTCTCGTGTCGACGAATATATTGCATTTTTTTTCTAAATTTTATCTGCTTTCACATTGAAATATTCTAAAATTCAGAAACAATGCATTTCTAATTTTAACGGAAATGTAGAACCACATGCGTTGTCAGTTGTAATTTACTGAATAATTTTGTAACAGTATCGTTTTTTTTTTCTCAAAAAGTATATTATATGTGGCTCTATCATCAAAATGTTCCACGAGCCGACACTGTTCCGTATAACATGAAATTAGGTCCAAGAAATGTTAACCATAAGATATTGTAATGCTTGTCCCATTATTTGTAATAATGAATCTCATAAGAGAAAATCAAAATTTCTAGAAAAACGCAAATCGAAATGTAGAATGTATGGCAAGGGTAACTATTGTTAGAGCCTTGTGCGGACCGTTTTCTTAAGGCCTGGCCTGGCCCGTCCCGGCCCAGCAGTGAATATTCAAAAGCCCGGCCCGGCCCGATGAAATAAAAAAAATGTCGGCCCGGCCCGGCCCTCTAGTGTATATTTGAAGCTCGGCCTGGCCCGAAATCGTTCTCTAATTTTTTTGATATTATTTAAAATATATAATAAAATAATTAAATTATTCTGTTTAAAAAAAATATAATCAAATTAAATAATATCGACATATCGTTTAGGTGTTATAATTATATTATTGTAAATATTTTGTAAAAAAGGTGTATGCGTTTATTAATAAATAAAAAAAATAAAAAATATATTTCGAACAACTTTTCACTTTCACAATTTTCGAATTCGTATTTTTTTACGGCCCGGCCCGATAATACGGCATTAAAGGAACTATTACTACCATTTTGAAGAAAAATTAAATGTGAGTAATTTTTTTTTTCATTTTTAAGAAATTATTATGTTCATCGAAGCTAGCAGTTATCGTTATATGGATACAAAAAGTATATTTATTAACACGAAATGACTATAAAAGTGTAATTTATGTCGACTGAAAATAGATACTTTGTAAAGGCGCTTTGTTCAGTGCAGCAGCGACCTATTTATTATCGGGAAATGTTAAAAGTTCAAGAAATGAATTGTTACCATTTTTATCGCGAAAGGCAATAAATACTCATAAATGTCAGACTGTTTTCTACATATCTATCGTCTATTAATGGATTTAAATGAATAAGTGAAATTATCAGTGAGATGCCACTTAATCAATTGGTATTTCTTGATAATTAAAATATCTGTGTTTTTAAAATACCCCGCTGAAAGAAGATATTCAAGGTGCAATATTCTATCTCATTGAGCAAAAAGTGCCTAATTTTATAATGTAGGTATGTTCACCCTACGTACACGAAGAACATTTTTCACACAATTTACAATACATTGTATTAAGAGGGGTCACCGATCTAGATGACCCATACTTTGGATTTTTTTTTACAGAACTGGTGCGAGTTAAAGATAAGATTTTTTTCTCATAATGTTTATTGAACCTTTCTCTACAAAAATAATTTTTTTCGAGCTTACAAAATAAAAATGCCGGCCAGTTAAGGATTAACGTATTTTAGTAGATAAGGTGAGGTATATTGGATATGCTTGTTAATACGTCTGGGATGAAGAATTGATTCTCGCCTCATTATAAATTTTGGAGGAGTTGGGATTTGCAAAAAATTGGAATTTGAGCAGAAGGAAGAGTTTTGGCGAGATTTGCTCCAATTGACCAGCTCAAGGTTGTTATTGACATTTTTTAGGCCTCGGAAACAAGTCCATGTGACCAGCTCAAGGGTCATATTGACAAGTCACCAATTATTATTATTACTGTGTCGTCTTGTAAATATTTTTCATCAAAGAAGCAATGGGGATAAAAAAAACGAGAAGAAGGGGGTAAAGTAGAGGCTCTAATTTAAAGGTTTTTATAGCAGGAGAATAGCTTTGTTGGATGATAGAAAGTACAAAGAAGCTAAAAAATTCAAATTTTATGCATTTTGCACGATTACTGTGGATATGCCGATAGCACACTATAAAACAAAGCAACGGTATAAGCCAAAACATACAATTTCTTTTGTAAATTTATTGTCTCTTGGCTATTACGACTAAATGAATATTAATTATCACGATATTAAAGAAGTTATTTGACCTGTCTTACCAGCTAATAATTTAAAATAAAATTTTTGGAAACACATTAAATATTATTCTTACATATTTCGGGGGGTTATAACCCCGTAACCTCCCTCTATATACGGCACTGGTTGAGGTGATCAGATGGAGTACTTTAGGATTTGTAAATGTAGTACGAAAAATCTTACAGTTCCTTAAGCTAAATCTAAATCATTGTGGTGCACGAGATCTAATTTTGCCTGAATCTGGTAATAATTAGTCCGACAATCTAATGTAATCGAATACACGAACCAGCAGCGTTTACGATTTCTAATTATTAACATAAATACATTTCACAAGCCTACATACACCCACGAGTGGTTAAAAAAGGTATAATCATTTAACGACCAAATTATATCTGTAGACAATAATTGAACAATTTAACATTGCAACACATCAGCCGCTTTCATCAACAATAATTTATTATGTTTCAAAAGAGAGAGTAGGTTTTATATATGAAATAAACAGATTGTAATGATTTAAGAACATATATGTACAATTTTAGTTCCATATGACTAAATACTTGATTGGCTGTAGAATGGGCAAAAGAAAGAAAAATATGTACAATTGCGGACACAAAAAAATAAGACATCTTTTTTTGTTTAGTGTGAATCAATTTCTATTTATTCTATACAGATATTGGCATTGACATTTAACAAATAAAAAAGACAACCCTTTCTTTCCAAATTAATTTTTGGAAATAAAAAAAAAAATTTTTGTGAAATTCTTGATTTAATACCATATTCTAATGCAAAAAAATTAAATAAAAAGGTTTCTTCCTATTTTTCCAGAAAACAAAATCATGACTTCATTAGGAGTCCTTAGGAAAATGGTACCAAAAAAATCAAAACACAGTTTACGGGGACCTGATAAAAGATATGACGCCATTTGGCATCTGCGGAAAAGAAAGGGTTAAAGGAAAGGCATTAAAGCCCAATTTACATGAATACACTTTAGAGGAAAGACGCGCGCTAGATACAATAATGTCTTATTTTTTTTGTCCGCAATTGTATATTTAAAAAATTCACTGTTTTACCAACAAATAATTATTGTAAAAATGTTGTATAAATCTAAAGAAATATTCACGACTCGAGTTTCGACATGTTACCGTCATTATAAAGTCGTGAATATTTGTTTAGATTTATCTAAACGTCTTCTCACGTTATAATTTTTTCTTTACAATAATTAGTTGTAGCTAAAACATAGTGAATTTTTCCATTCAGTTTAATTATGGATTATCACGTAGTAACAGTCGCAACCATCCTCTTCGTATGTCAATATGCTGTATATACAACATATTTATTCAGATAATACATTTACGAAAATACAAAATGAACATACATTTTAAAAAATCAGGGCTTTCGACCATCGGTTTTTCTGCCCAATATACTAATATTTTAATAACCTCCCGATACCCTTCAACAATAAATACGCAAATTAATCATAAAACGTTTTTCAACATTTAATAGACATCAGGGGCGGCTGGTTATGTAGAGCCAAGGAGCCATGGCACTACCTCGGATTTTAAGCACAGCTAGGATTTTTTAAATAATTCTAAAAACAAAGATTCGTCATTTTAAATGTTAAAACATTGCCTGCAAAATATTTTCAATTTCTTTTTTGCCTCGAATTGAAGGCATATGTTGTCTGCTAAGTGGCTCTACCATCAAAATGTTCCACCAGCCGCCACTGATAGACATAACCCCAAAAATAAACCACATGCACATGTATCCACAGAATAAGTTTTTTTTTTTTATAAATTGACGTTATACTGCTGATGATCACTACGTAAGGGAGTCGAAACTAGTCCAGTAAATAAAATAAATAAAAATAGATATTAGGAAGTACAACAGTGTATTTCTCATATAATAGTTTAATGTTTACAATTCTTGTAAGAGCAACATCAATTTTTAGTGAATACGCTGTTTAATCTAAAAAAAATATATCATTCGTTAATTGGTTTAAAAATTCAAATCTTTCCATAATTGGCCCTCGTGAAAATCCTTAAGCTCCAGGAGATAATCGAAAATGGATTTCTGACGGTAAGAAAATGCAGATTTTCCTACTTGTTAAAAATTTTAAATTGACTGGAGCGGAGGAGTAAAATTTTAATGATTACGATTAACGTCCGATAAATTGCCCTATTAAAAGTTTTGCTTCAATCATCAAATTAAAGTTTACGACCGTGTAAGCGTAAAGTAGACAAACCTGAATAACATATAATTGCAAATTAATATTGATGATCATATTTTTAATTGAAAAAAAAAACACACAATGCAGGCTTATAATACGATACTTTTCGTCTTTTAGTTGAGTTTTTCAATAAATACACATAATGTTTATTTATTGTAGTCTTTGAGCTTTAGAATAAATACTTGACCAAAGATCTGGCCATGCACTCTTAGAAAATTCAATCAATTCAAGAGTTAAAGCTTCCACACTGCGTTTGCAAATTTTATCCTCGAAGAAGTTAGATCTTGTAGGATGGGAGTATCATTTATCGTTCTGATTAGAAGTTTTATTTTATGATATAAACTATTATTCTCTCCACAAAAATCTGTTTTCCTACAGTTTTGCGTAGAAATAATTACAAGAAAACGAAATGTAGCCTGAATATATGAATATTCAACCTGTTCGTTAATCTGCAAGCTTTCTGCAACAAGTAAAGTTGTTTCTAATTTGTTTAGAAATAATTTTTATAAAAATCAATTCGAAGCACTCTAACTTCCTTACGTCTTTACCACAAAACCTTACACTGCATCATTGTTTTATCAAGTAATATAATTTCAAGCTAAAGTAATTGAAAGATGTCTTTTTGACATTCCTTTATAAAACAGCCTTACTCTTGCTTATTTAGTTTACCTTCTCACTGCAGCAGACACACCTTCAATTTCAACTCTGAATAATTCCAGGAATTTCATAACAAATATCAAACGAGTTATTGAAACAATTTATTTATAGAGTCCCCGTAAACCTGTGTAAATATTTACCGTAATCGGGTTGAACCGCTGCAATAAAAAGGTGTTAGAAACTATAAAAACTAATCCGCGTTTATTTACCGTTTAATTGGGTTTTATGGTGTGTTTTACGGTCGCGCCGGATTTTATAGTTTAGGGGATGATTTCGTACGACCGCACGACCGTCCGCATTATTATTGAGACATGTTTACTCAATTATATCCTCATATTTTATCCCCACGACTATTCACCCCACACATACGTCTCCCCTTCAATAAGGTTCGTACTTAATAATCGAGTTTTAATAGTAATTACAAGTTGGAATGAGATTCGGGAGAAATTGGACGTTTTTGATGTTGCGGGGGTGTTACATAACTTGAGAGGTCGAGTGAGAATCGATAAAGCTAAGTTACTTACAGTGTGATTCACACTGGTTAAATAAGATTTTCTGCAGAAAGAACACACGAAGGAAAAAAGCCTTTATTGTACAGCAGTGTCATTAGATATTTTGGGAGCTGTGGTGGTATGCAATCATAAAGAGCTAGAGATAAAGATGATCATATTATCTAGCAGATTTCTGGAAGGTGCCTTATGGCTACTAGCCCAATAGTTAGAGTGGGCCTGAAGGCAACGAAACCACAGTAAATTTTGACCTATGGTCCCGCACTTTTTGGATACCCTGTATACCGATTTTTGATAAAAAGTTATTCTCTTAAATGTAAAAAACAAATTATGTCTACTTTTAAAATACTAATAAAACTGAAACTTTTGAAAATTTCCGAAAAAAAGATCAAATTGCTCGAAAGTTCTTGAAAAACCGAAGTTGCAAATAAAAACATTACTTTGCGCAAAATATGAGCCCATTCCTTGAACGTCACACATTGAACCCAAAGTTCTCCAGGTTTTCATTTCTTGAATGCCTCGCCACAAAATAGACAGTCTGCATCATCTCTCGCTGGACCTTTTTGTCCAATACGTTCTGATATGTTTGAGCTCCCAGAAGACAGGTTATCTCCTGACTCTTCCTCATCGCTCGAAGTTTCATCTTTATTTCTCATTCTCTTCGAACTTAGCCTTCGTGTTAGTTTTTTCTTGTTCCGAGTCGTTCCTTTGCTGGTTTCTGGTTGATCCTTCTGGTTTTTATCTCCGGCGGCTGCTTTTTGAACTGGTGCCCCTTCTTATTTGAGTTCGGTTTAATTGCTTCTTTACCAAAGCGTTCTTATACAGAGAACTCGTCATGATAGTGGCTGACGGTACAAATAAAAAAAAAATTAACGACTAAATTGGATATGCACTATGTGATGAAGGTATTTTTAATATCCGGCTCTGACCGGAAATGGGTTATTCAGACCGGAAGTTCATTTTCTTTAAATGAACATGTTTTTTTTATTGGTTTTGTTTAATACATTTACCCGCTATAAAATTAAGTGAAATGGTTTTCTTGGAAAATCCAAAACATTTTGTTGACTAAATCGGATATGCTCTATCTGCTGAAGGTATTTTCAACTTCTGGCTCTGACCGGAAATGGGTTATTCAGACCGGAAGTTTTTCGAAAGATGTCATTTTTGTCCTTGGAATGACCTTGCTTAGGTCACTCGTGCTATCCATGACAAAAGTTGTTTCTATTCAACGATACCCTAAGTTAATCCGAAACGTCCACTTTCATATTGTGTTAAATGAGTAGGAATTATCACTCTTGCACTAAATGTCAAAATCAACCAAAAATTGTAATCCCGTAAAAAATGTCCGTAAAAGAGGTCTTAAAAAATCCTGAAAAGATCCCAAAAGAAATCCTAAAAATTAATTTTGATGATTGTATTTTTAATTGAAAAAAAAACACAATCGAAGCTTATAATACGATACTTTTCGTCTTTTACAAGTTGAGTTTTACAATAAACAAACAAATTAATTTTTTTAACACATTGTTTATTTCTTGTAGTCTTTGAATTTTAGAATAAATTAACAAATTATTTTTTGAAACACATATTGTTTATTTATTGTAGACTTTGTAAGATTTAAATTGTAGAACAGTATCGTAATTTGAAATGGTTTTCTTAGAAAATCCAAAACATTTTGTTGACTAAATCGGATATGCTCTATCTGATTAAGGTATTTTCAACTTCCGACTCTTACCGGAAATGGGTTATTCAGACCGGAAGTTCATTTTTTTAATGCAACGTGGTATTTTCATAGCAGATTTTTATTCTACGTGAAAAAAACATGAAACTTTTGTATGAAACATTTTTTCGAAAAATATCATTTTGACCTTGAAATGACCTTGCTTAGTGAAATGACCTTGCTTAGGTCAATCGTGCTACCCATTTACCCTGACAAAAGTTGTTTCTAACCAACGATACTCTTAAACGTCCACTTTCATATTGTGTTAAATGAGTAGGAATTGTCACGCCTGCACTAAATGTCAAAATCAACCAAAAGTTGTCCTGAAAAAAAAAATCCCGTAAAAAATGTCCGTAAAAGAGGTCCTAAAAAATCCTGAAAAGATCCCAAAAGGAATCCTAAAAAAGGCCCGAAAAGAATCCTGTAAATTACATTTGAAAAATCCCAAAAAAGGGTCCTGAAAAAAATCAGTCTTAAAAATATCCTGAAGAAGTCCTGAAAACATTTCCTGAAATAGAAAGCCCGAAACATGAAGTATTGATAAAAGTCCTGAAAAAATATCTCGAAAAAAGTCCTAAAAAACATCCCTTCAATCGTCCCGAAAAAAAGTCATTAAAAAATATCTCGAAAAAAGTCCTAAAAAACATTCCTTCAGTCGTCCCGAAAAAAAGTCATGAAAAAAGCCTGATAAAACGAGTGACCTAAGCAAGGACATTTCAAGGTTAAAAATGACGCTTTTCGAAAAAAATGTTTCATGCAAATGTTTTTTCACGAATCCGAATCTGCAACAAAAAATAACATGTTCCATTTAGAAAAATGAACTTCCGGTCTGAATAACCCAGAGCCGGAAATACCTTCATCAGATAGGGCATACCCATTTTTTTTTGGATTTTCTAAGAAAACCATTTTCCTTAATTTTAAATTAATAACCCAAGTTAAAAAAATGTTAAGTGACCATCATGTTACTTTCTCCGACTTGATGGTATAGCCATTTATATTTACGTTTTCATGGTTTATTTTCAATTGAAATCATATTTTAAATGTACATCGAGCGTTTTGTAGAATCGGATGAAACTGACGTTTAAAACGTCAAAATTATTAAACATGAAAATGATAAATTTTACTTCAAATACTAATGGTCCGTTTACTCAAAAACTAAAGAGATTTCGAAAAATCTTATTGTTAATGAGATGTTCATTTTAGCATTATCTACAATTATTATTCATTTAAAGAGGGATGTTAAAAAAAAACCGTTTTTTTAGCTGCCGCAATGGGAAAAACCTACATAGAATACGTCGGGCCTGAGAGGCCCACGAGCCATATTCACTGGTGTTATGGTATTTCACGCCCATGAATGATGAAAACATAAGTTAGACCGCGGAAAAGTCAGGGGAAAACTTTTGAGGTTCTATCAAAGATCAAAAATTCAGGATAGTTTATATCGTTTTTCTTTGAAAATCAATGATACAAAAAACTGTTTGGAGGGGAACATAATGTAGTGACATAGTGACCTTGGTTTGACCTTGTGACATCTACGTAAGCTCAGGTGAAATACAAAGTGCGTACTGTATCTCAAAAACTAATCCAGGAATTAACATGAAACTTTGAACATAAGTCTTATTTAAAAATCCCAAGAAAAGAGAAGCTTTTGGTAAAATTTCGTGCACCAGAAGTAGGTGTTTACCTTAACTGTTTTTTGTTTCTTGTCGATAATTTTTGAAATATGAAATATTACAAAAATATTTTAACAAATATTAAAAAACAACAAAGAAATGAATATCTTTTGTTTAAAAATATTTTTCAGAAAATTATTTTTTTTCGAAATTTTAATTTATTTTCCTGAAAATGTAATTTTATGAAAAATATTTTCAGAGAAAAGATGTTCATTTCATTGTTGTGTTTAATATTTTTTAAGATATTTTTGTAATATCTTTTTATATTTAAAAAATTATCGTGATGAAACAAAAAACGGTTAAGGTAAACATCCACTTCCGGTGTACGACATTTTACCAAAAGCTTTTCTTTTCTTGGAATTACCAAATTAGACTTATTTTCAAAGTTTCATGTTAATTCCTGTATTAGTTTTTTAGATAAAGCGACGAATTCATAATTATAACCTAAAAATGAAAAATAAATTAATAATTTTTTTTTCTCGGAAACCAATAATTTTATGAAAAATATTTTCAAATAAAAGATGTTCATTTCTTTGTTGTCTTCAATATTTATTTTAATATTTTTGTGATATTTTTCATATTGAAGAAAATATTGACAAAAAACAAAAAACAGTTAAGGTGAACACCCACTTCCGGTGTACGAAATTTTACCAAAAGCTTTTCAGTTCTTCGGATTATCAAATAAGACGTATGTTTCATATCAATTGCTTGATTAGTTTTTGAGATACAGCGCGCACAGACACACACACACACACACAGACACAAATATTTTTTTTACAGAAATTGTTGAAATGGCATCTAGAGACCTCAAAACGGATATTTCCGTAAAAAAAATTTTTGAAAAAATTTTCACGATCACAATACTTTCTCATACTTCGTAACGGAGAAACTAAAAATCTTCATCAGATAGAGCATACCCAATTTTTTTGATTTTACAAGAAAGCCATTTCCCTTAATTTTATAAGGGCTGGTATAATACATACAATTATAAAACAAAACCTATTTTTTAAAGTAAATCCCTTTTAGTAAAATTCTGAATTTGAATTGAACGGTGATTAAGGTGAGGAATTTATTTGGACGCACTGTATTAATTTAAGCTTTGGCTAGTGGACATTTGCGCCCTCCGTTTAGGAACCCTCCATGAAATTTCCCTTTGTGATTGAGATGTCATATGGACTACAAACCACCCATAAGCATGGGGTGATAGAGATTATTATCGATTAGAAATTAGGGGTGGTTTCTATTCTGGTCGTACGGTAAATTGTTAGATTTACGAGCTAAAATAATGATGCTGTTGGATAACAAATAGCTCTGTATCCAATTTATTTTTGGGAGGGGGGCGGAAGGACAAATATATTTTTGTGCAAATTCATTATGTGAGTATAAACATATGTTTAAAGATTAAAATACAGAGGATGACCTAGTGAACATAAAGATATGGAAGATACCAAGGGCGGCTCGTTATATAGAGCCATGGCACTATATGTAGTTTCAAGTTCAGCAAGAATTTGTAATAAATTCTTAAAACACTTTTTCGCCAGTTACTTTGGTCTATGAAGATAAATCGTTCTTTCTTTCTTCAAAAAGGGGGGGGGGGGTATATTGTATAAGTGGCTCTACCATCAACATGTTCCACGAGCCGCCACTGGAAGCTACTATAAACATATACAAATATATATATTTTAATTATAAAAATAATTTTAAATAATTGTTTCTTTTTCTAGAAATAGGTAAATAAATTCAGTCTTTGAACTTTTGAGACAGACTGTATTTATTTAGAAAACAAATAGTTAAAAAAATTTTTAAGAAAAAAAAACGGTTAACTAATTAAGGCGAATTAAATTGCCACAGTTATAAATCAGCATCTTGGTGTCAGTACGTTATTTTTAATAAGCCAAATTGGCGTTGTTGCGACATGTCGTACAAAGTATCCGTGTCGTATATTAATTACGTATGCAAATTGCACGTGGCTGGTTTTAAATTTACGGCGCAGTACGGCCTGTTGTGTGTGCGATGGACGTAAATGGTTAGTTTTCATTTAGTTGCTGAAGATGGAGTTGAAGGTAAACCAATAGACCGCAGTGAGTCGGGGGCGGTGATGTGATTACCGCAAAGTTGCTTAACTTGTTTGCGAAACTGTTAATTTTATAAACTGATGTGTAAGTTACCACTCGCTGGATTCGATTAGTTTCATCTGGATTTATTTAACAATTTCGCGGTAGATATTGGTTGAAACTTCAAAATTTAATCTATCGAAATTAGTAGTGGAAAATAAGTTAAGAAACTACTTCCAAAGGCTTATTAATTGAAGATAATACTTGCTTGCTGTATATTTTCGATTTCAGTTCAATTATAATTGTATTGTGTAAATGTAACTGTAGCTTCAATTATGAAATTATTTGAGTCTAAATTTTTCTGTTTAAATAATTAACTGTGTTAAAAATCTTTGCTCCTGCCTAGATATAGCACTGCCTATACGCTTTTTTAATGTGGGAATTATTTTCATAAAACGTGGCCCTTCAAAATAGCCATTATATTTGATAATTGTCTAAGATTTTAACGTTGAAGCATTGATAAAAGAAATCTATTTCCTGTGCAAAATTATTTAAATTCCCCACTAGTAATTATTATAGTTGAAATAATCGTCGGCATTATTAAAACGAAGGCGGCATAAATTAATTCAGTTACAGCCAGTTTGCTAACATAGCTGTTCAAATAGCGTCCCTTTTTGAGTTTGACGCTCCTTGCGATAATCGCGGCAATAAAACGTGCACACAAAACCGAACAGGAGACAAACCGACGAAAGGCAAATACAATAATTTTACAACATGTGTACACTTTTCGCTTCCCCATCATCGGCTACCGTTTGTAGATGTGTGTGTGTGCTTAAATAATCCAGGTGCCATAAAACGCGCACGCAATCCTTTATTCGCCATCAATGTCTCTGCGGTTCTGGGTCGAGCGAATTCAGGAAGGCGGGAAGGTGGGGGAATCAATATTGATTGTTATTGCCGATGAGTTGTAGTAGTTCGAGGGGGAGATTCAATGAGGTACACGGTCCTTCCCGATTCATCCGGGGACAAGTATCTTTTGGTAATAAAAATGTTGCCTTTTAGGATTTGTCTTGTAATCAGTGGAATCAGTGGCAGCTAGAAGCGTAATGCGTGAGGAGGTTACTAGATTTCATTGATATACAATATTGAAAATATTTTGCGCGATATCCTTTAAAATGAAACCTGAAAGAATAGACTTGAAAATAATTGCTGAAAAAAGAAATCCTCAAAAGAGTTTTAAGAAAGGTACTGAAAAAAGTCTTGAAAAAGTCCCGAAGAAAGAAGTCATGAAAAGAAGTTCTAAAAAAATCCTACAAAAAACCCAAAAAATCCGAAAAAGAGCTCTGAGCAAAAAGTTTTGATAAAAATCTTAAAATATCAGTCCTTAATAATGTTCCGAAAAACATGAAGCCTTAATAAAAGTCTTGAAGAAGTCCTTAAAACGTCCTTTAAAAAGTTCCCGTAGACAGAAGATCAGAAAAAAACATTCATAAGAAAACGTAACCATGGCTTTTATCTCCTGTCGAGAAAATCTGGGATTTTCATCTGGAAACTACCCAACAATAAACTTTTTCATAACATCGGCATCAAAAAATATAAATTTAGGGCCAAAACGGCCAAAATTACATATCCCAAATGAATAATTTTAATTTTTTTATAACAATAGCAACCAGGGCTCTTATCTCCTGTCGAGAATATCTGGGATTTCCATCTGAAAACTACCCAGCAATAAACTTTTATGTCATATCGGCATCGAAAAATGTAAATTTAGGGCCAAAACGGCCAAAGGTACATAACCCAAATAAATAATTTTTATTTTTTTATAACAATAGCAACCATGGCTCTTATCTCCTGTCGAGAAAATCTGGGATTTCCATCTGAAAACTAGCAATAAACTTTTATATCACATCGGCATCGAAAAATGTAAATTTAGGGCCAAAACGGCCAAAGGTACATATCCCGTATGAATAATTTTTGTTTTTTTATAACAATAGCAACCATGGCTCTTATCTCCTGTCGAGAAAATCTGGGATTTCCATCTGAAAACTAGCAATAAACTTTTATATCACATCGGCATCGAAAAATATAAATTTAGGGCCAAAACGGCCTAAGTTACATATCCCTAATGAATAATTTTTATTTTTTAATAACAATAGCAACCATTGCTTTTATCTCCTGTCGAGAAAATCTGAGATTTCCATCTGGAAACCACCCAGAAATGAACTTTTATGTCACATCGGCATCGAAAAATATAAATTTAGGGCCAAAACGGCCAAAGGTACATATCCAAAATGAATAATTTTTATTTTTTAATAACAATAGCAACCATGGCTCTTATCTCCTGTCGAGAAAATCTGAGATTTTTATCTGGAAACCACCCAGCAATAAACTTTTATATCACATCGGCATCGAAAAATATAAATTTAGGGCTAAAACGGCTCAAGGTACATATCCCTAATGAATAATTTTTATTTTTTAATAACAATAGCAACCATGGCTCTTATCTCCTGTCGAGAAAATCTGAGATTTTTATCTGGAAACCACCCAGCAATAAACTTTTATATCACATCGGCATCGAAAAATATAAATTTAGGGCTAAAACGGCTCAAGGTACATATCCCTAATGAATAATTTTTATTTTTTAATAACAATAGCAACCATGGCTCTTATCTCCTGTCGAGAAAATCTGGGATTTCCATCTGGAAACCACCCAGCAATAAACTTTTATGTCACATCGGCATCGAAAAATGTAAATTTAGGGCCAAAACGGCCAAAGGTACATATCCCGTATGAATAATTTTTATTTTTTTATAACAATAGCAACCATGGCTTTTATCTCCTGTCGAGAAAATCTGGGATTTCCATCTGGAAACCACCCAGCAATAAACTTTTATGTTACATCGGCATCGAAAAATGTAAATTTTGGGCCAAATCGGCTAAAGGTACATACCATAAATTAATAATTTTTATTTTTTGATGACAATACCAACCATGGCTATAAACTACTGTACTATTTGTAGGTGATACCAAGGAAAATGTAAGTTTTGTACATGGTGGATGCGCCGGGATATTGCTAGAAATATTGCCAACTTCACATACATAAAAAAATTGTCCTGTTAAAAAGTCCATTAAAAAGCCCCAAGAAAGAAATCAAAAATTCCTGAAAATTAAGTATTGAAACAAAGTCCAAAAAATATCCTTAAAAATAAAGACCCGAAAATAATTTCTGAAAAAGAGGTACTGAAAAATAATCCTGATGAAAGACCGGAAAACAAATTCTGAACAAAAAGTCCAGAAGAAAGTTAGGAAAAACGGCAAAAAATCCTAAAATATCAGTCCTTGACAATGTTTCTGAAATAAAAAGTCCTGAACATGAAGCCTTGATAAAAGTCCTAAAAAGTCCCTGTAGACAGTAATCCAGAAAATCATTCATGAGAAAATGCACTGAAGAAGTCTTAAAAATAAAGTCTTAAAAAAGTACTTGAAAAGCCCAGAAAAAATTATCCTTTTAAAATGTTCGTTAAAAAGTCCTGAGAAAGAAATCCTAAGAAAATCCTGAAACAAAGTCCTGAAAATTTAATTTCATTTCATTTTATCTAATTTATGCATTTTTCTTTGTGTTATTATTTTATATAGAGATTTCGTTAAATAAATAAATAAATAAATAGAATGAAGTTATGAAAAAAGTCCTAAAAAATCTTTAAAAATAAATCCCGAAAGAAAAGACCCGAAAATAATTCCTGAAAAAAAAGGAGAAACATTTTTTTTAGAAAAAATCCCAAAAAATAGACGAAAAATCTGAAAAACGGTCTTAAAAAAATACGGAAAAAGGTCTTAGAAAGGTCCTGAAAAAAGTTTTGAAAACGCATGAAAAAAAAAATCCTAAAAGCTATGAAAAATCTCGAAAAGAGTCCTAAAAAAGTCCCAGAAAATTCCCGAAAAAGGTTTGTATAAATAAGTCCTGAAAATAAAGTCTTGAAAAACCAGTCATAAAAATAGACTTTTTAAAAGTTTTGGAAAATACTTTTTTCGAGATTTTCATAGAGTTTTTTTAGGATGTTTTCATGCGTTTTCAAGACTCTTTTCAGGACCTTTTTCCGAATATTTTTAGACCGTTTTTCAGATTTTTCTTCTGGACTTTTCGGGATTTTTTTCAGAAAAAAATCTATTCCCTCGGCTGTAATACCGGACTCGGTATGTAATATACTATTTTTTTTTAATTCGGAGGAATATTCTATCGTTTATGAGAGGAATTATCCATCATCATCAACTGAGTTATAATACTTCTGACCTATTCGGCCCAAAATAAATCTCGTTGAATGAAAAGGGGACCCTCAAGATTTATCATTTTCAGTATGTGCGTGCAATATGTGCCTCGGCGGTGGGCTGGGGTATCCTTATTTAGTATACGAACCCATTATACTATCAGCAAACCACTTCATCATCCATCAGAGTGTCAACAGACAAAGATCCCAAACATCCCATCTCGGAAAACGTTGAAAAATTTAACGCTGTTTATACACATCGACCACAAATAAATTTCACATTATGGATACTATCCCAGTGAAAACAAACGTTCCGGCTTTGATCTCAGATATTTATTAAATTTTATGCTGCAGTTTATTGAACGCAATAACAAATATTCGTGAATTATGGACAGATGAGGAATGGATTTATTTCGAGAGGGTGGGGGCCGATTTAATTAGCGCCGACATGATTCTTTCACGGATGGAAAATTTGTTTTTCGTGCTAAAATCCGGCCGAACGTGAAATATTAATTAAAAAGCAGTTTTAATCATATTTACAGGCCGCTGCGGATTTAATTACTGCGACTACGAGTACATCCGAATTCGCTTGTTAGCCACTCGATCAAATATGTCAATAAATTCGGATTTTAGGGGTTTTCATACATAATAAGGTTAAATTTTATACGAAGCAATTTAGTATTAGTTCATTGACTTTATTCATGTACAGTGGGTAATTAATACTGTTCGCTAATATTACGTGCCAGGTGGATATGTTTTAACAAAAAATATAAAGCGAATAAGGGTATAGAGGCGACAATTAAAATTCTGCATTCGAATATTGTGAATTCCATAATGCTATTTTGTAGTCTGTTCGTACTCTTAAATGTAAGAAAAAATGTAAGCATCTCATTTGTTAGCCGTTTTAAAAATCCATGTAAAGTCTGGCCGCGCTATGAAGGCATCTGAGGTGATTAACTTGGACCGCCCTTTTTTAAGAACCACTGATTTATAAATACAGCCGATAGTGCACCTAGCAAGTAAAGTGTAAACATCTGTGAGTGGAAAGTAATAAAATATCCAATCACTTCTGATGAGGGCGGCCCTTCCGACCCTTCATTAATCACCTCAGACGCCTTCATAGCACGGCCAGAGTATACTGTTTTGAAATTATTATTTGAAGTTGAAATTACACGATTAAAAGAAAACTCTAAAATAAACTTGTTTCACGTTCTATTTCAATCATCATAAATTCAATATAAACATTGGGATTAAAATCATAGCTTTTTTATTTAAAATGCGTGCGTTAGATATTTAATTTAATAAAACAATAGCGCTAAGAGTCAGTATAGACATCAACGCTCTGTCACTCCAAATACTTACTTTAGGTATTTAATTTAAAGAACAATAATTCAATAGAAAACGATAGGAAAAGTCAGTATAGACACCAGACGTTACTTCTTTTATATTTTTTTTCTAGTCGAAAATTATTTACCTACTAAATTAGTTGTAATGTACCCGATAATCTAATAATCACTATTATTATTATTATTATATATGTTAAATATTTTATAATAATAATAATAGTGATTATTAGATTATCGGGTACATTACATGTAATGTACCCGATAATCTAATAATCACTATTATTATTATTATAAAATATTTAACATATATAATAATAATAATAGTGATTATTAGATTATCGGGTACATTACATAGTCTTGTTTAGATATAAAATTACCACACGCCACATTCCAATAACAAATGTTTACAAAACACGACTTGTACACATTTCAAAAACATACACATATGCTACCACCGAAACTGCTTCCGCCGGTTCTTTTCTTGGCGTTTCGGACGGAGGGTCGCGTCGCCGTCGCCACCCCAAGGGGGCAATGGAGATTGTCAAAAACCGGCATGCTAAACGTCGCAGACAGATATACAATTTGATACTCGTGTGCGTGACGAAAGATCGGGGTCCAGAAATTCGTGCCTGCAGAAGAAATTATTGTTCCAGGCCAAAACGCAATCAACATCTGCTATTTCTGGATGTAATTAAAACCCGCCCGAGCAATTATATGTCCCAAGATATTTACACAGTTAAGAGTTTGAAAATTTTCGATCGTAATCGGATTCGTGTCGTTCGTCTATTGAATCGTACGAAATTAATTATTTGAAATTTGGAATTCGATTAAATCCTTGTTTGGAATTCTGAGTGTTTGTTTGTGTAATTGACAAAATATCGCGTTAATTAAATGCAATTATTTTAATCTGAATTTGCTGAAACTGAAACTTCTAATAATTTCATATGAGACGTTTGTTATTTTCATCTTTCATAATTTTGACGTTTCAAACGAGGCGAGAAGCCTTTATTGATATCAATTTGTCGAATATACCGGGTGACCCAGCGATCTGTAAAAGGATTCAGTTAAAATTGGAAATGTTTAATTTTTGACGAAAACGAGAAAAAATACACAAGTAAACCCCTTGGAACTTTTGTTAAAAAATGCAACTTTTTTAATAATCATCGTATACTATTGACGTATACCTTCTTTTTTATCAAAAAACGAGAGAAATTGATTGTCGTTAAAAAATTTGAGCTATCTTCAATAGCAAAAAAACTAGCTAGTCACCTTGAACATTTTAGAAAATTTAAAAAAATAATTTATTTTTCAGACTTTGATCGGCCGTAGCGGCCAAACGAAAACTCCAAATTGAACGAGGTTTGCAAATCTGAGCTCCTCGTACGTCAATTAGTCGGATTAGAGATTTTTAATTTTTGATGAAAACACGAAAAAAAGACATGAGTAAACCCCTAGGAAATTTGTTAAAAAATGCAACTTTCTTAAAAATCATCGTAGACTATTGAATTTAACTTTATTTTCATCAGAAAGACGAGAGAAATCGATTGCCGTTAAAAAATTTCAGCTAACTTCAATAGCAAAAAAATTAGTCAGTCACTATGAACATTTTAGAAAATTAAATAAAATAATTGATTTTTCAGACTTTGATCGGCCGTAGCGGCCAAACGAAAACTCCAAATTGAACGCGGTTTGCAAATCTGAGCTCCTCGTACGTCAATTAGTCGGATTAGAGATTTTGAATTTTTGATGAAATCGAGAAAAAAGACATGACTAACCCCCTTGGAAATTTTGTTAAAAAATGCAACTTTCTTAAAAATCATCGTAGACTATTGAATTTAACTTTATTTTCATCAGAAAGACGAGAGAAATTGATTGCCGTTAAAAAATTTGAGCTAACTTCAATAGCAAAAAAATTACTCAGTCACCATGAGGATTTTGGAAAATTTACGAAAATAATTGATTTTTCAGACTTTGATCGGCCGTAGCGGCCAAACGAAAACTCCAAATTGAACGCGGTTTGCAAATCTGAGCTCCTCGTACGTCAATTAGTCGGATTAGAGATTTTGAATTTTTGATGAAATCGAGAAAAAAGACATGACTAACCCCCTTGGAAATTTTGTTAAAAAATGCAACTTTCTTAAAAATCATCGTAGACTATTGAATTTAACTTTATTTTCATCAGAAAGACGAGAGAAATCGATTGCCGTTAAAAAATGTCAGCTAACTTCAATAGCAAAAAAATTAGTCAGTCACTATGAACATTTTAGAAAATTAAATAAAATAATTGATCTTTCAGACTTTGATCGGCCGTAGCGGCCAAACGAAAACTCCAAATTGAACGCGGTTTGCAAATCTGAGCTCCTCGTACGTCAATTACTCGGATTAGAGATTTTTAATTTTTGATAAAAACTCGAAAAAAAGACTTGAGTAAATCCCTAGGAAATTTGTTAAAAAATGCAACTTTCTTAAAAATCATCGTAGACTATTGAATTTAACTTTATTTTCATCAGAAAGACGAGAGAAATCGATTGCCGTTAAAAAATTTCAGCTAACTTCAATAGCAAAAAAATTAGTCAGTCACTATGAACATTTTAGAAAATTAAATAAAATAATTGATTTTTCAGACTTTGATCGGCAGTAGCGGCCAAACGTAGTCGGATTAGAGATTTTTATTTTTTGATGAAAACACGAAAAAAAGAGATGAGTAAACCTCTTGGAAATTTGTTAAAAAATGCAACTTTCTTAAAAATCATCGTAGACTATTGAATTTAACTTTATTTACATCAGAAAGACGAGAGAAATTGATTGCCGGTAAAAAATTTCAGCTAACTTCAATAGCAAAAAAATTAGTCAGTCACCATGAGGATTTTGGAAAATTTACGAAAATAATTGATTTTTCAGACTTTGATCGGCCGTAGCGGCCAAACGAAAACTCCAAATTGAACGCGGTTTGCAAATCTGAGCTCCTCGTACGTCAATTAGTCGGATTAGAGATTTTGAATTTTTGATGAAATCGAGAAAAAAGACATGACTAACCCCCTTGGAAATTTTGTTAAAAAATGCAACTTTCTTAAAAATCATCGTAGACTATTGAATTTAACTTTATTTTCATCAGAAAGACGAGAGAAATTGATTGCCGTTAAAAAATTTGAGCTAACTTCAATAGCAAAAAAATTACTCAGTCACCATGAGGATTTTGGAAAATTTACGAAAATAATTGATTTTTCAGACTTTGATCGGCCGTAGCGGCCAAACGAAAACTCCAAATTGAACGCGGTTTGCAAATCTGAGCTCCTCGTACGTCAATTAGTCGGATTAGAGATTTTTATTTTTTGATGAAAACACGAAAAAAAGACATGACTAACCCCCTTGGAAATTTTGTTAAAAAATGCAACTTTCTTAAAAATCATCGTAGACTATTGAATTTAACTTTATTTTCATCAGAAAGACGAGAGAAATCGATTGCCGTTAACAAATTTTAGCTAACTTCAATAGCAAAAAAATTAGTCAGTCACCATGAGGATTTTGGAAAATTTACGAAAATAATTGATTTTTCAGACTTTGATCGGCCGTAGCGGCCAAACGAAAACTCCAAATTGAACGCGGTTTGCAAATCTGAGCTCCTCGTACGTCAATTAGTCGGATTAGAGATTTTTATTTTTTGATGAAAACACGAAAAAAAGACATGAGTAAACCCCTAGGAAATTTGTTAAAAAATGCAACTTTCTTAAAAATCATCGTAGACTATTGAATTTAACTTTATTTTCATCAGAAAGACGAGAGAAATTGATTGCCGTTAAAAAATTTCAGCTAACTTCAATAGCAAAAAAATTAGTCAGTCACCATGAGGATTTTGGAAAATTTACGAAAATAATTGATTTTTCAGACTTTGATCGGCCGTAGCGGCCAAACGAAAACTACAAATTGAAGGCGGTTTGCAAATCTGAGCTCCTCGTACGTCAATTAGTCGGATTAGAGATTTTCAATTTTTGATAAAAACTCGAAAAAAAGACATGAGTAAACCCCTAGGAAATTTGTTAAAAAATGCAACTTTCTTAAAAATCATCGTAGACTATTGAATTTAACTTTATTTTCATCAGAAAGACGAGAGAAATCGATTGCCGTTAAAAAATTTCAGCTAACTTTAATAGCAAAAAAAATAGTCAGTCACAGTGAACATTTTGAAAAATTTACGAAAATAATTGATTTTTCAGACTTTGATCGGCTGTAGCGGCCAAACGAAAACTCCAAATTGAACGCGGTTTGCAAATCTGAGCTCCTCGTACGTCAATTAGTCGGATTAAAGATTTTTATTTTTTGATGAAAACACGAAAAAAAGACATGACTAACCCTCTTGGAAATTTTGTTAAAAAATGCAACTTTCTTAAAAATCATCGTAGACTATTGAATTTAACTTTATTTTCATCAGAAAGACGAGAGAAATCGATTGCCGTTAAAAAATTTCAGCTAACTTCAATAGCAAAAAAATTAGTCAGTCACTATGAACATTTTAGAAAATTAAATAAAATAATTGATTTTTCAGACTTTGATCGGCCGTAACGGCCAAACGAAAACTCCAAATTGAACGCGGTTTGCAAATCTGAGCTCCTCGTACGTCAATTAGTCGGATTAGAGATTTTTATTTTTTGATGAAAACACGAAAAAAAGACATGAGTAAACCTCTAGGAAATTTGTTAAAAAATGCAACTTTCTTAAAAATCATCGTAGACTGTTGAATTTAACTTTATTTTCATCAGAAAGACGAGAGAAATCGATTGCCGTTAAAAAAATTCAGCTAACTTCAATAGCAAAAAAATTAGTCAGTCACTATGGACATTTTAGAAAATTAAATAAAATAATTGATTTTTCAGACTTTGATCGGCCGTAGCGGCCAAACGAAAACTCCAAATTGAACGCGGTTTGCAAATCTGAGCTCCTCGTACGTCAATTAGTTGGATCAGAGATTTTTATTTTTTGATGAAAACACGAAAAAAAGACATGAGTAAACCCCTAGGAAATTTGTTAAAAAATGCAACTTTCTTAAAAATCATCGTAGACTATTGAATTAATTTTTATTTTCATCAGAAAGACGAGAGAAATTGATTGCCGTTAAAAAATTTCAGCTAACTTCAATAGCAAAAAAATTAGTCAGTCACCATGAGGATTTTGGAAAATTTACGAAAATAATTGATTTTTCAGACTTTGATCGGCCGTAGCGGCCAAACGAAAACTACAAATTGAAGGCGGTTTGCAAATCTGAGCTCCTCGTACGTCAATTAGTCGGATTATAGATTTTCAATTTTTGATAAAAACTCGAAAAAAAGACATGAGTAAACCCCTAGGAAATTTGTTAAAAAATGCAACTTTCTTAAAAATCATCGTAGACTATTGAATTTAACTTTATTTTCATCAGAAAGACGAGAGAAATCGATTGCCGTTAAAAAATTTCAGCTAACTTCAATAGCAAAATAAATAGTCAGTCACTATGAACATTTTAGAAAATTAAATAAAATAATTGATTTTTCAGACTTTGATCGGCCGTAGCGGCCAAACGAAAACTCCAAATTGAACGCGGTTTGCAAATCTGAGCTCCTCGTACGTCAATTAGTCGGATCAGAGATTTTTAATTTTTGATAAAAACTCGAAAAAAAGACTTGAGTAGACCCCTAGGAAATTTGTTAAAAAATGCAACTTTCTTAAAAATCATCGTAGACTATTGAATTTAACTTTATTTTCATCAGAAAGACGAGAGAAATTGATTGCCGTTAAAAAATTTGAGCTAACTTCAATAGCAAAAAAATTAGTCAGTCACCATGAGGATTTTGGAAAATTTACGAAAATAATTGATTTTTCAGACTTTGATCGGCCGTAGCGGCCAAACGAAAACTCCAAATTGAACGCGGTTTGCAAATCTGAGCTCCTCGTACGTCAATTAGTCGGATTAGAGATTTTTATTTTTTGATGAAAACACGAAAAAAAGACATGAGTAAACCCCTAGGAAATTTGTTAAAAAATGCAACTTTCTTAAAAATCATCGTAGACTGTTGAATTTAACTTTATTTTCATCAGAAAGACGAGAGAAATTGATTGCCGTTAAAAAATTTCAACTAACTTCAATAGCAAAAAAATTAGTCAGTCACAGTGAACATTTTGAAAAATTTACGAAAATAATTGATTTTTCAGACTTTGATCGGCCGTAGCGGCCAAACGAAAACTCCAAATTGAACGCGGTTTGCAAATCTGAGCTCCTCGTACGTCAATTAGTCGGATTAGAGATTTTTATTTTTTGATGAAAACACGAAAAAAAGACATGACTAACCCTCTTGGAAATTTTGTTAAAAAATGCAACTTTCTTAAAAATCTTCGTAGACTATTGAATTTAACTTTATTTTCATCAGAAAGACGAGAGAAATCGATTGCCGTTAAAAAATTTCAGCTAACTTCAATAGCAAAAAAATTAGTCAGTCACTATGAACATTTTAGAAAATTAAATAAAATAATTGATTTTTCAGACTTTGATCGGCCGTAGCGGCCAAACGAAAACTCCAAATTGAACGCGGTTTGCAAATCTGAGCTCCTCGTACGTCAATTAGTCGGATTAGAGATTTTTATTTTTTGATGAAAACACGAAAAAAAGACATGAGTAAACCCCTAGGAAATTTGTTAAAAAATGCAACTTTCTTAAAAATCATCGTAGACTGTTGAATTTAACTTTATTTTCATCAGAAAGACGAAAGAAATTGATTGTCGTTAAAAAATTTCAACTAACTTCAATAGCAAAAAAATTAGTCAGTCACAGTGAACATTTTGAAAAATTTACGAAAATAATTGATTTTTCAGACTTTGATCGGCTGTAGCGGCCAAACGAAAACTCCAAATTGAACGCGGTTTGCAAATCTGAGCTCCTCGTACGTCAATTAGTCGGATTAGAGATTTTTATTTTTTGATGAAAACACGAAAAAAAGACATGAGTAAACCCCTAGGAAATTTGTTAAAAAATGCAACTTTCTTAAAAATCATCGTAGACTATTGAATTTAACTTTATTTTCATCAGAAAGACGAGAGAAATTGATTGCCGTTAAAAAATTTCAGCTAACTTCAATAGCAAAAAAATTAGTCAGTCACCATGAGGATTTTGGAAAATTTACGAAAATAATTGATTTTTCAGACTTTGATCGGCCGTAGCGGCCAAACGAAAACTACAAATTGAAGGCGGTTTGCAAATCTGAGCTCCTCGTACGTCAATTAGTCGGATTAGAGATTTTCAATTTTTGATAAAAACTCGAAAAAAAGACATGAGTAAACCCCTAGGAAATTTGTTAAAAAATGCAACTTTCTTAAAAATCATCGTAGACTATTGAATTTAACTTTATTTTCATCAGAAAGACGAGAGAAATCGATTGCCGTTAAAAAATTTCAGCTAACTTCAATAGCAAAAAAAATAGTCAGTCACTATGAACATTTTAGAAAATTAAATAAAATAATTGATTTTTCAGACTTTGATCGGCCGTAGCGGCCAAACGAAAACTCCAAATTGAACGCGGTTTGCAAATCTGAGCTCCTCGTACGTCAATTAGTCGGATTAGAGATTTTTAATTTTTGATAAAAACTCGAAAAAAAGACTTGAGTAAACCCCTAGGAAATTTGTTAAAAAATGCAACTTTCTTAAAAATCATCGTAGACTATTGAATTTAACTTTATTTTCATCAGAAAGACGAGAGAAATTGATTGCCGTTAAAAAATTTGAGCTAACTTCAATAGCAAAAAAATTAGTCAGTCACCATGAGGATTTTGGAAAATTTACGAAAATAATTGATTTTTCAGACTTTGATCGGCCGTAGCGGCCAAACGAAAACTCCAAATTGAACGCGGTTTGCAAATCTGAGCTCCTTGTACGTCAATTAGTCGGATTAGAGATTTTTATTTTTTGATGAAAACACGAAAAAAAGACATGAGTAAACCCCTAGGAAATTTGTTAAAAAATGCAACTTTCTTAAAAATCATCGTAGAATGTTCAATTTAACTTTATTTTCATCAGAAAGACGAGAGAAGTTGATTGCCGTTAAAAAATTTCAACTAACTTCAATAGCAAAAAAATTAGTCAGTCACAGTGAACATTTTGAAAAATTTACGAAAATAATTGATTTTTCAGACTTTGATGGGCCGTAGCGGCCAAACGAAAACTCCAAATTGAACGCGATTTGCAAATCTGAGCTCCTCGTGCGTCAATTAGTGGGATTAGAGATTTTAAATTTTTGATGAAATCGGGAAAAAAAACATGACTAACCCCCTCGGAAATTTTGTTAAAAAATGCAACTTTCTTAAAAATCATCGTAGACTATTGAATTTAACTTTATTTTCATCAGAAAGACGAGAGAAATTGATTGCCGTTAAAAAATTTGAGCTAACTTCAATAGCAAAAAAATTAGTCAGTCACCATGAGGATTTTGGAAAATTTACGAAAATAATTGATTTTTCAGACTTTGGTCGGCCGTAGCGGCCAAACGAAAACTCCAAATTGAACGCGGTTTGCAAATCTGAGCTCCTCGTACGTCAATTACTCGGATTAGAGATTTTGAATTTTTGATGAAATCGAGAAAAAAGACATGACTAACCCCCTTGGAAATTTTGTTAAAAAATGCAACTTTCTTAAAAATCATCGTAGACTATTGAATTTAACTTTATTTTTATCAGAAAGACGAGAGAAATTGATTGCCGTTAAAAAATTTGAGCTAACTTCAATAGCAAAAAAATTAGTCAGTCACTATGAGGATTTTGGAAAATTTACGAAAATAATTGATTTTTCAGACTTTGATCGGCCGTAGCGGCCAAACGAAAACTCCAAATTGAACGCGGTTTGCAAATCTGAGCTCCTCGTACGTCAATTAGTCGGATTAGAGATTTTGAATTTTTGATGAAATCGAGAAAAAAGACATGACTAACCCCCTTGGAAATTTTGTTAAAAAATGCAACTTTCTTAAAAATCATCGTAGACTATTGAATTTAACTTTATTTTCATCAGAAAGACGAGAGAAATTGATTGCCGTTAAAAAATTTGAGCTAACTTCAATAGCAAAAAAATTAGTCAGTCACCATGAGGATTTTGGAAAATTTACGAAAATAATTGATTTTTCAGACTTTGGTCGGCCGTAGCGGCCAAACGAAAACTCCAAATTGAACGCGGTTTGCAAATCTGAGCTCCTCGTACGTCAATTAGTCGGATTAGAGATTTTGAATTTTTTGATGAAAACACGAAAAAAAGACATGACTAACCCCCTTGGAAATTTTGTTAAAAAATGCAACTTTCTTAAAAATCATCGTAGACTATTGAATTTAACTTTATTTTCATCAGAAAGACGAGAGAAATCGATTGCCGTTAAAAAAATTCAGCTAACTTCAATAGCAAAAAAATTAGTCAGTCACTATGAACATTTTAGAAAATTAAATAAAATAATTGATTTTTCAGACTTTGATCGGCCGTAGCGGCCAAACGAAAACTCCAAATTGAACGCGGTTTGCAAATCTGAGCTCCTCGTACGTCAATTAGTTGGATTAGAGATTTTTATTTTTTGATGAAAACACGAAAAAAAGACATGAGTAAACCCCTAGGAAATTTGTTAAAAAATGCAACTTTCTTAAAAATCATCGTAGACTGTTGAATTTAACTTTATTTTCATCAGAAAGACGAGAGAAATTGATTGCCGTTAAAAAATTTCAGCTAACTTCAATAGCAAAAAAATTAGTCAGTCACCATGAGGATTTTGGAAAATTTACGAAAATAATTGATTTTTCAGACTTTGGTCGGCCGTAGCGGCCAATCGAAAACTCCAAATTGAACGCGGTTTGCAAATCTGAGCTCCTCGTACGTCAATTAGTCGGATTAGATATTTTTAATTTTTGATAAAAACTCGAAAAAAAGACTTGAGTAAACCCCTAGGAAATTTGTTAAAAAATGCAACTTTCTTAAAAATCATCGTAGACTATTGAATTTAACTTTATTTTCATCAGAAAGACGAGAGAAATTGATTGCCGTTAAAAAATTTCAGCTAACTTCAATAGCAAAAAAATTAGTCAGTCACCATGAGGATTTTGGAAAATTTACGAAAATAATTGATTTTTCAGACTTTGATCGGCCGTAGCGGCCAAACGAAAACTCCAAATTGAACGCGGTTTGCAAATCTGAGGTCCTCGTACGTCAATTAGTCGGATTAGAGATTTTGAATTTTTGATGAAATCGAGAAAAAAGACATGACTAACCCCCTTGGAAATTTTGTTAAAAAATGCAACTTTCTTAAAAATCATCGTAGACTATTGAATTTAACTTTATTTTTATCAGAAAGACGAGAGAAATTGATTGCCGTTAAAAAATTTCAGCTAACTTCAATAGCAAAAAAATTAGTCAGTCACCATGAGGATTTTGGAAAATTTACGAAAATAATTGATTTTTCAGACTTTGATCGGCCGTAGCGGCCAAACGAAAACTCCAAATTGAACGCGGTTTGCAAATCTGAGCTCCTCGTACGTCAATTAGTCGGATTAGAGATTTTTATTTTTTGATGAAAACACGAAAAAAAGACATGACTAACCCCCTTGGAAATTTTGTTAAAAAATGCAACTTTCTTAAAAATCATCGTAGACTATTGAATTTAACTTTATTTTCATCAGAAAGACGAGAGAAATCGATTGCCGTTAAAAAAATTCAGCTAACTTCAATAGCAAAAAAATTAGTCAGTCACTATGAACATTTTAGAAAATTAAATAAAATAATTGATTTTTCAGACTTTGATCGGCCGTAGCGGCCAAACGAAAACTCCAAATTGAACGCGGTTTGCAAATCTGAGCTCCTCGTACGTCAATTAGTCGGATTAGATATTTTTAATTTTTGATAAAAACTCGAAAAAAAGACTTGAGTAAACCCCTAGGAAATTTGTTAAAAAATGCAACTTTCTTAAAAATCATCGTAGACTATTGAATTTAACTTTATTTTCATCAGAAAGACGAGAGAAATTGATTGCCGTTAAAAAATTTCAGCTAACTTCAATAGCAAAAAAATTAGTCAGTCACCATGAGGATTTTGGAAAATTTACGAAAATAATTGATTTTTCAGACTTTGATCGGCCGTAGCGGCCAAACGAAAACTCCAAATTGAACGCGGTTTGCAAATCTGAGCTCCTCGTACGTCAATTAGTCGGATTAGAGATTTTCAATTTTTGATAAAAACTCGAAAAAAAGACATGAGTAAACCCCTAGGAAATTTGTTAAAAAATACAACTTTCTTAAAAATCATCGTAGACTATTGAATTTAACTTTATTTTCATCAGAAAGACGAGAGAAATTGATTGCCGTTAAAAAATTTCAGCTAACTTCAATAGCAAAAAAATTAGTCAGTCACCATGAGGATTTTGGAAAATTTACGAAAATAATTGATTTTTCAGACTTTGATCGGCCGTAGCGGCCAAACGAAAACTCCAAATTAAACGCGGTTTGCAAATCTGAGCTCCTCGTACGTCAATTAGTCGGATCAGAGATTTTCAATTTTTGATAAAAACTCGAAAAAAAGACATGAGTAAACCCCTAGGAAATTTGTTAAAAAATGCAACTTTCTTAAAAATCATCGTAGACTATTGAATTTAACTTTATTTTCATCAGAAAGACGAGAGAAATCGATTGCCGTTAAAAAATTTCAGCTAACTTCAATAGCAAAAAAATTAGTCAGTCACTATGAACATTTTAGAAAATTAAATAAAATAATTGATTTTTCAGACTTTGATCGGCCGTAGCGGCCAAACGAAAACTCCAAATTGAACGCGGTTTGCAAATCTGAGCTCCTCGTACGTCAATTAGTCGGATTAGAGATTTTTATTTTTTGATGAAAACACGAAAAAAAGACATGAGTAAACCCCTAGGAAATTTGTTAAAAAATGCAACTTTCTTAAAAATCATCGTAGACTATTGAATTTAACTTTATTTTCATCAGAGAGACGAGAGAAATTGATTGCCGTTAAAAAAATTCAGCTAACTTCAATAGCAAAAAAATTAGTCAGTCACCATGAGGATTTTGGAAAATTTATTGATTTTTCAGACTTTGATCGGCCGTAGCGGCCAAACGAAAACTACAAATTGAAGGCGGTTTGCAAATCTGAGCTCCTCGTACGTCAATTAGTCGGATTAGAGATTTTCAATTTTTGATAAAAACTCGAAAAAAAGACATGAGTAAACCCCTAGGAAATTTGTTAAAAAATGCAACTTTCTTAAAAATCATCGTAGACTATTGAATTTAACTTTATTTTCATCAGAAAGACGAAAGAAATCGATTGCCGTTAAAAAATTTCAGCTAACTTTAATAGCAAAAAAAATAGTCAGTCACAGTGAACATTTTGAAAAATTTACGAAAATAATTGATTTTTCAGACTTTGATCGGCTGTAGCGGCCAAACGAAAACTCCAAATTGAACGCGGTTAACTTCAATAGCAAAAAAATTAGTCAGTCACTATGAACATTTTAGAAAATTAAATAAAATAATTGATTTTTCAGACTTTGATCGGCCGTAGCGGCCAAACGAAAACTCCAAATTGAACGCGGTTTGCAAATCTGAGCTCCTCGTACGTCAATTAGTCGGATTAGAGATTTTTATTTTTTGATGAAAACACGAAAAAAAGACATGAGTAAACCTCTAGGAAATTTGTTAAAAAATGCAACTTTCTTAAAAATCATCGTAGACTGTTGAATTAAACTTTATTTTCATCAGAAAGACGAGAGAAATCGATTGCCGTTAAAAAATTTCAGCTAACTTCAATAGCAAAAAAATTAGTCAGTCACTATGGACATTTTAGAAAATTAAATAAAATAATTGATTTTTCAGACTTTGATCGGCCGTAGCGGCCAAACGAAAACTCCAAATTGAACGCGGTTTGCAAATCTGAGCTCCTCGTACGTCAATTAGTTGGATCAGAGATTTTTATTTTTTGATGAAAACACGAAAAAAAGACATGAGTAAACCCCTAGGAAATTTGTTAAAAAATGCAACTTTCTTAAAAATCATCGTAGACTGTTGAATTTAACTTTATTTTCATCAGAAAGACGAGAGAAATTGATTGCCGTTAAAAAATTTCAGCTAACTTTAATAGCAAAAAAAATAGTCAGTCACAGTGAACATTTTGAAAAATTTACGAAAATAATTGATTTTTCAGACTTTGATCGGCTGTAGCGGCCAAACGAAAACTCCAAATTGAACGCGGTTTGCAAATCTGAGCTCCTCGTACGTCAATTAGTCGGATTAAAGATTTTTATTTTTTGATGAAAACACGAAAAAAAGACATGACTAACCCTCTTGGAAATTTTGTTAAAAAATGCAACTTTCTTAAAAATCTTCGTAGACTATTGAATTTAACTTTATTTTCATCAGAAAGACGAGAGAAATCGATTGCCGTTAAAAAATTTCAGCTAACTTCAATAGCAAAAAAATTAGTCAGTCACTATGAACATTTTAGAAAATTAAATAAAATAATTGATTTTTCAGACTTTGATCGGCCGTAGCGGCCAAACGAAAACTCCAAATTGAACGCGGTTTGCAAATCTGAGCTCCTCGTACGTCAATTAGTTGGATTAGAGATTTTTATTTTTTGATGAAAACACGAAAAAAAGACATGAGTAAACCCCTAGGAAATTTGTTAAAAAATGCAACTTTCTTAAAAATCATCGTAGACTATTGAATTTAACTTTATTTTCATCAGAAAGACGAGAGAAATTGATTGCCGTTAAAAAAATTCAGCTAACTTCAATAGCAAAAAAATTAGTCAGTCACCATGAGGATTTTGGAAAATTTACGAAAATAATTGATTTTTCAGACTTTGATCGGCCGTAGCGGCCAAACGAAAACTACAAATTGAAGGCGGTTTGCAAATCTGAGCTCCTCGTACGTCAATTAGTCGGATTAGAGATTTTCAATTTTGATAAAAACTCGAAAAAAAGACATGAGTAAACCCCTAGGAAATTTGTTAAAAAATGCAACTTTCTTAAAAATCATCGTAGACTATTGAATTTAACTTTATTTTCATCAGAAAGACGAAAGAAATCGATTGCCGTTAAAAAATTTCAGCTAACTTTAATAGCAAAAAAAATAGTCAGTCACAGTGAACATTTTGAAAAATTTACGAAAATAATTGATTTTTCAGACTTTGATCGGCTGTAGCGGCCAAACGAAAACTCCAAATTGAACGCGGTTTGCAAATCTGAGCTCCTCGTGCGTCAATTAGTCGGATTAAAGATTTTTATTTTTTGATGAAAACACGAAAAAAAGACATGACTAACCCTCTTGGAAATTTTGTTAAAAAATGCAACTTTCTTAAAAATCTTCGTAGACTATTGAATTTAACTTTATTTTCATCAGAAAGACGAGAGAAATCGATTGCCGTTAAAAAATTTCAGCTAACTTCAATAGCAAAAAAATTAGTCAGTCACTATGAACATTTTAGAAAATTAAATAAAATAATTGATTTTTCAGACTTTGATCGGCCGTAGCGGCCAAACGAAAACTCCAAATTGAACGCGGTTTGCAAATCTGAGCTCCTCGTACGTCAATTAGTCGGATTAGAGATTTTTATTTTTTGATGAAAACACGAAAAAAAGACATGAGTAAACCTCTAGGAAATTTGTTAAAAAATGCAACTTTCTTAAAAATCATCGTAGACTGTTGAATTAAACTTTATTTTCATCAGAAAGACGAGAGAAATCGATTGCCGTTAAAAAATTTCAGCTAACTTCAATAGCAAAAAAATTAGTCAGTCACTATGGACATTTTAGAAAATTAAATAAAATAATTGATTTTTCAGACTTTGATCGGCCGTAGCGGCCAAACGAAAACTCCAAATTGAACGCGGTTTGCAAATCTGAGCTCCTCGTACGTCAATTAGTTGGATCAGAGATTTTTATTTTTTGATGAAAACACGAAAAAAAGACATGAGTAAACCCCTAGGAAATTTGTTAAAAAATGCAACTTTCTTAAAAATCATCGTAGACTATTGAATTTAACTTTATTTTCATCAGAAAGACGAAAGAAATCGATTGCCGTTAAAAAATTTCAGCTAACTTTAATAGCAAAAAAAATAGTCAGTCACAGTGAACATTTTGAAAAATTTACGAAAATAATTGATTTTTCAGACTTTGATCGGCTGTAGCGGCCAAACGAAAACTCCAAATTGAACGCGGTTTGCAAATCTGAGCTCCTCGTACGTCAATTAGTCGGATTAAAGATTTTTATTTTTTGATGAAAACACGAAAAAAAGACATGACTAACCCTCTTGGAAATTTTGTTAAAAAATGCAACTTTCTTAAAAATCTTCGTAGACTATTGAATTTAACTTTATTTTCATCAGAAAGACGAGAGAAATCGATTGCCGTTAAAAAATTTCAGCTAACTTCAATAGCAAAAAAATTAGTCAGTCACTATGAACATTTTAGAAAATTAAATAAAATAATTGATTTTTCAGACTTTGATCGGCCGTAGCGGCCAAACGAAAACTCCAAATTGAACGCGGTTTGCAAATCTGAGCTCCTCGTACGTCAATTAGTCGGATTAGAGATTTTTATTTTTTGATGAAAACACGAAAAAAAGACATGAGTAAACCTCTAGGAAATTTGTTAAAAAATGCAACTTTCTTAAAAATCATCGTAGACTGTTGAATTTAACTTTATTTTCATCAGAAAGACGAGAGAAATCGATTGCCGTTAAAAAATTTCAGCTAACTTCAATAGCAAAAAAATTAGTCAGTCACTATGGACATTTTAGAAAATTAAATAAAATAATTGATTTTTCAGACTTTGATCGGCCGTAGCGGCCAAACGAAAACTCCAAATTGAACGCGGTTTGCAAATCTGAGCTCCTCGTACGTCAATTAGTTGGATCAGAGATTTTTATTTTTTGATGAAAACACGAAAAAAAGACATGAGTAAACCCCTAGGAAATTTGTTAAAAAATGCAACTTTCTTAAAAATCATCGTAGACTATTGAATTAATTTTTATTTTCATCATAAAGACGAGAGAAATTGATTGCCGTTAAAAAATTTCAGCTAACTTCAATAGCAAAAAAATTAGTCAGTCACCATGAGGATTTTGGAAAATTTACGAAAATAATTGATTTTTCAGACTTTGATCGGCCGTAGCGGCCAAACGAAAACTACAAATTGAAGGCGGTTTGCAAATCTGAGCTCCTCGTACGTCAATTAGTCGGATTATAGATTTTCAATTTTTGATAAAAACTCGAAAAAAAGACATGAGTAAACCCCTAGGAAATTTGTTAAAAAATGCAACTTTCTTAAAAATCATCGTAGACTATTGAATTTAACTTTATTTTCATCAGAAAGACGAGAGAAATCGATTGCCGTTAAAAAATTTCAGCTAACTTCAATAGCAAAAAAAATAGTCAGTCACTATGAACATTTTAGAAAATTAAATAAAATAATTGATTTTTTCAGACTTTGATCGGCCGTAGCGGCCAAACGAAAACTCCAAATTGAACGCGGTTTGCAAATCTGAGCTCCTCGTACGTCAATTAGTCGGATCAGAGATTTTTAATTTTTGATAAAAACTCGAAAAAAAGACTTGAGTAAACCCCTAGGAAATTTGTTAAAAAATGCAACTTTCTTAAAAATCATCGTAGACTATTGAATTTAACTTTATTTTCATCAGAAAGACGAGAGAAATTGATTGCCGTTAAAAAATTTGAGCTAACTTCAATAGCAAAAAAATTAGTCAGTCACCATGAGGATTTTGGAAAATTTACGAAAATAATTGATTTTTCAGACTTTGATCGGCCGTAGCGGCCAAACGAAAACTCCAAATTGAACGCGGTTTGCAAATCTGAGCTCCTCGTACGTCAATTAGTCGGATTAGAGATTTTTATTTTTTGATGAAAACACGAAAAAAAGACATGAGTAAACCCCTAGGAAATTGTTAAAAAATGCAACTTTCTTAAAAATCATCGTAGACTGTTGAATTTAACTTTATTTTCATCAGAAAGACGAGAGAAATTGATTGCCGTTAAAAAATTTCA